>JAHRHZ010000117.1:0-72534 GCA_024137785.1 Ginglymostoma cirratum | reverse complement strand
GATTCCTTCATTGATTGGGTAATAGCCAAGTTGGGTTGTGAGGCTTAACCTGCTTACTTGAGGAGTCTTATTTTGGTTGCTACATGCAATAAAGTTTAAATCATTGCTTCAGCACTTGATTGTCTGTGAGATTTCTTATTAAGCAGTCGAATAAAAGGTAACTTGAGGTGATTTACCCACAACCAACCCATTATCACCAAGTATGCACCTGAAACCGGATCGACACCACAACACCACAGATCTCTTCTCCAACCATAAACTGCTCTCCCAACATTGCCAAGATGATATTCTCCCAGAACCGGGATGCCAGGCCTTTGCGTAAACGTATTATCCATTTGCCACCATTCTTATTGGCCTCATCCTGTAATTAGATAAATCAGATATTACATGTGACTTTTGTCTTGGATGCCAATGAAGCAAAGGCAATGGTTAAAACCTTTGATGCATCCTACTCACCTCCCACATGGGTTTGATGCCTTCTTTGAAGAGGTGGAAGTCACTGTGACCAGTCAAGTCACCCGGCCTCACCAAATGGCTGTAGAATCTCCAGAACTGTTCTACCTGGACGAAGAAGTTACCAGTAAATAATCAACACTAAATGACATTCATATAGTCTACTGAATCAGATACACGTAGTAAGAGCGTAAAAAGGAACAGCTACATAATCCCAATCGACACTTGTAAACACAAGCTGCTGTAATGTTAAACATGGAAGCATAGAAAAGAGAAGCAGGAATATGACATTCAGCCCTAGTTCCAAAGTCTGCAGAATCTTTGAAAGATGACCACCAATGCATTCACTATTTCTATAGCCACTTTCTTCAGTGGGATCTAGATTATTAGACCCCAAGGATTTGTTGGTCTTTAATCCTATCAATTTTCCCAACATAATTTCCGTACTTGCACTGATTTCCTTAAGTTCCTTCAGTTCCTCTCTCTCACCGGACCATGTGCTCTCCAACATTTTGGGGATGTTATTT
Organism: Ginglymostoma cirratum; assembly: GCA_024137785.1. Classification (NCBI taxonomy): domain Eukaryota; kingdom Metazoa; phylum Chordata; class Chondrichthyes; order Orectolobiformes; family Ginglymostomatidae; genus Ginglymostoma; species Ginglymostoma cirratum. The sequence goes on along the minus strand of JAHRHZ010000117.1, from coordinate 71,554 downwards.
GTGTCCTTCTCTCCAAAGACAAATAATGTCCCAAATAAAATAGTAAAAAGTCCCAAGGTGAAACAAAACCTGACAGTGAGCCACAGAAAGACATAATAAACAGATATAAGCTCACCAAAAGCTTACGGAACATCTTAAAGTAAGATTGAGGGAGAGAGGAATGTTCCAGAGCTCAGGTGCCAGACAGTTTTAAACATTTCTGCCAACAGTGAAGCAAAGATGGGCCGGAAATCTACGCAAGCCAATATACAGAAGGTCATGGAGATCTTTCATGTTTCCAATTTCTTCATCTGCCACTTTCTCATAAAAGCACTACATTTCTCGGGGTCTCTCAAAAATACTCTGCTATTCAGATTTATTTCCAAACAACCACAGCATCTCCCACACCCCTTCCCAGGTCAAATCGGTCGGCTGCACAAACACTTGCATCCCTTGCAAATACAAGAACTTAAACTCTCAGGGCCACAACCTTTCATCTCTTTAACCATAATCAATTTCATTTGTCTCAAGCAGGCAGAAGAACAAAACTAAAAATCTGCAAAGATAATTTTCATTATGGGACATTAATCAAAATAATTTCTGGCAGTGGTAAAGAATCAAACTTTTTCCGCAAATGGGAACACATTGTTCTCTTCTCTTATCTGTTGAATATCCTCAAACTTCCATTTGTTTTTATAAAAGGGTCAAGAATTGTTCACCCATCCTTTCTGCTTTAGACACCTATTCATGAATCCACACTGTGAAGATCTTATTATATTCATTAATGGGATGGGGACATCACTGACTGGGCCAGCATTTTTTGCCCATCTCTTGTTGCCTTTGAGAATGTGGTGATGAGCTGTCTTTCTTGAACTACTGCTGTCCACTTTGTATAGTTTGACCTAAAGTGCCATTTGGAATGGAGTTTCAGGGTTTTGACCCAGAAGGAGTGGCAATGCATATCCAAGTCTGGATGTGTTAGGGAAGGGAGGTTAAATGAAAGAACTCCCAGCAGTCAGTCTACAATCAATAAATAACAATTTATTTATCTAACAGAGAACAAATTACAGAACTACTAACAAACTGAATAATTCCTACTTAACACTAACTATTCCCAAATAAAACAAAATTCTAAAGGCATGCTGTTCCAATAGATACAACTCCCTCTTCTGTAAATAAACTTAATTTAAAAAATTAAAAATTAATTTCTCGAAAATACAATCAGGAAAAATCTTCCAGAATGTTCTCTGCTGTCCTCATCAGGAACACCTTCCTCCGTCGAATTCTTGTGGCAAGAACATTAGCTAAGGGTGCCATAGTACTTTTATTTAAATGATGCTTACTCTGACAGCTTAGAGATTTCTGTGAGAGCCAGTGATTCTTTCTTTTACGGCTGTTCTCTTGGCAGATGACAGGTGACTCTCAAACTGATTTTCAAATGCCCTCTTCTTTTATACCCTTGATGGCCTATTAATTTCTTACAATAGGATTGATCCGAGATTGTCAGAACCATCAGACTTAAATTAAGTTGAGCTTTGGTATCTAGGGACTAGTTTAAATTAATTGGCTAATCTCAAAAACCTGTTGTCTTAGTAAAAATGCTGCTTTGCCTGCTAACAGTATAGCCTTTTGATACATTTCAATTCAAGAACTCTCTGCGCATCTGCTGCTGCCTGCACACATTTTTTTAATGAATCTCCAAGCCTAGAAAAAAAGTGTCATCTTTTAAAGGGACCACAGTCTCTTCCCACCTATCATTTTACAAACAAATTCTAATGTCCTACCTTCCAATCCATAAGTACTATTCCCAACTTCGCAACAGATGTGAGTGGCTTGGAGGGGCAACTTAAGATGGTGGTGTTAATGTTTATCTACTACCCTTATCCTATATAGTGGTGGTCATGGATTTGGAAAGAACCATGTTGAATTTCTTCAGCCAATCTTGTAGCTACTGTTGAGTGTCAGTGGTGGAAGGAGTGAATGCTTCTAGATGTGGTGCGAATCAGGTGGGCTGCTTTATTCTGGATGGTGTGAAGATTCTTGAGCATTGCTACAGCTGCACTCATCCAGGCAAGTGGGAGTATTCCATCACTTTCCTGACTTGTGCCTTGTTGATTGTGGACAAGTTTTGGGTAGTCAGGAAGTGAGTTAGTCACTGCTGGATTCCTAGTCTCTTACCTGCTCTTTTTGCCACTGTATTTATATTGCTGGTTCAATTTATTTATGTGTCAGTGGTAAACCCCACCACCACTAACACCTCCCTCCGCACATGCCCCCACCTCCCCCAAGCCACCCTGGTTATGATAGGGGGAAATTCAGATATGGTAAACGCCATCGAAAGCCAAAAGGCGATGATTAGATTCTTTCTTATTGCAGACTGCCACTGCATGGTGCTTGTGTGGCCCAACTGTTACTTAGCACTTGTGAGCACCAATCTGGATACTGTCCAGGTCTTGTTGCATTTGGACATAGACTGCTTCAGTATCAGTAGAGATGAGAGTAGGGTTGAACACTTAACCAGCAAATATTTCCACTTCTGACCTTATGATGGAGAGAAGGTCATTAATGAAGCAGTTGAAGATGGCCGGGCCTAGGATACCATCCTCAGAATATTCTGCAGTGATGTCCTAGAGCCGAGATGAGTGACCTCCAGCCATCTTCCTTTGTGACAGGTACGACTCCAACCAGCAGAGCAATTCCTCACCCCCACCAACCCCGAATTCCAATTGATGCAAATTTTGCTCGGGTTCCTTAATGCTACATCTGGTCAAGTACAGCTTGATCTGAAGAGCAGTCACTCTCACCTTACCTCTGAAATTCTATTCTCTTGTCCATATTCAAACCACTGCTGTCATGGGGTCAGGAGCTGAGTGGCCCTGGCTGATCACAAACCGAATGTCAGTGCTCAGGTTATTGCTAAACAAATGCTGCTTCTTAGCACTGTTGATGACACCTTCCATCACTTTACTGATGATCAAGGGTAGATGATTGTTTGGGAATTGTCTGGATTAGATTTGTCCTGTCCTGTGTGTACAGGATATACCAGACTAATTTTCCACATTGTATTTTAGCTGCAATAGCTTGGGTGGGGTACAACAAGTTCTGGAGCACGTCTACAATACTTATTGCTGAAATGTTGTCATGGCCTCTGCAGTATCGAGAGCCTCCAGTTGTTTCTTAATATTATGTGGAGCATATTGGATGAAGACTGGTTCTGTGATGCTGGGGGCTTCTGGAGGAGGCTACTATGGTTCAATTCATGGTTGCAAGGAGGCAATTCAGCCATTAGCTCATCGCTATACAAGTGTACCAGATTAGAAGGTGTGGCATATCAGTATTTTGTTAAAGTATATATTATGACATGTTACTCTTAATAAGAGTTAAACTTTTTGACTCTGACAAGACAATTCTGCTTCCTTCAGTCAATATGAGTTGTTCATTTAAGTTCAAAGACATGTCACTGACTAAGTGTCTCAAAATCAAATCCAGAATTTAACCATGTATCATCAGATTTGGCATAATTTGTCACACAATTTTCTACAGATGATTGTGTTGATTCCCTTTTTCTGTTCCTAATAAAACAAGCAAGGAACAAGAGTAGGTATTTGGCCTTTGAAGCCTGCTCCACTATTCAATAAGATCTTGGCTGATCTGATTTTAACATCATCTCCACATTCCTGCACATCTCTGATAATATTTCACCTCCTTAGTAAAAATATTTATAGATTCTGCATCCAATGCCTTTTGAGGAAGGGGATTCCAAAGACTCTCATCCCTCTGAAAGAAAACTATTTCATCTGCCTTAATTGGGGGCCAGTTAGCTCAGTTAGCTGGATGGTTAGAGTGACGCTAACAGCGTGGGTTCAACTCCTGCACTGAGGGAGGATACCATGAAGGACTCTCCTTCTCAACCTCTCCCTTTGCCTTACCTGTGGTGGCCCTCAGGTTAAACCACTACCAGTCATCTCCCTCTAATGAGAAAGCAGCCCTATGGTCTTGTAAGACTATAGTGACTCTACTTTCTAAATGGCCAACCCCTTATTTTTAAACTATTATGCCTAGTCCTAGATTGTCCCACAAGAGGAAATGTCCTTTTGACACCCACCCAATCAAGACTGCCCAGGATTTTATATATTTCAATTAAGTCGCCACTGACTCCAAACTCCATAGCATGTCCAGCCTTTCCTCATAAGACAATCTGATTATTCTAATTATTGATCTAGTAAATCTTCTCAGAGCCGCTCCCAATACATTAACATCCTTCATTAAGTACGGTGAGCAGTACCGCACACAGTAGTTCAGATGTGGTCTCATCAATGCCTTGCATGACTTAAACATAATCTCCCTACTCTTGCATTCAATCCCCCTCACAATAAAAACATAATGTTCTATTAGTTTTCCTGATTACTTACTGTACCTGCATACTAACATTGTTCGATTCTTGCACTAGGACAGCCAGATCTCTAAGCAACCTCTCAACATTCAAATAATATGCTTCTTTTCTTTCTGCCAAAATGGACAATTTCACACTTTCCCATACTGTACCCCATTTGCCAGATTGTTGCCCACTCACAGCCTATCTCTATCACTTTGTAGGTTCCTTATGTCCTCTTCACAACACAATTTCCTACCTGCCTTTGTGTCATCCCATACTTTCAGCCCTATCATCCAAATCATTTATACAAGTTCTAAAGAGTTGAGGACCAGCACCATTCCCGATGGCACACCATTTATTCCTACTTACTGCTACCTGTTTGCAAGACAATCATCTATCCATGCCAATACGTTACCCCCTACACAATGAGCTTTTATTTTCCACAATAACCTTTGATGTGGCACATTATCAAATTCCTCTGGAAATCTAAGTACAGTGCATTCACTGATTCTCCTTCTTTAATGAACTCCAATAAATTACATGATTTCCCTTTGGCAAACCCATGTTGGCTCTGCTTGATTACCTGAAACTTATCAAAATACTCTGTTATAACACCCTTAATATTAGCTTATAATATTTTCCATATGATGGATGTCATTGCTGTATTGTATTTATAATGAATAAAATTCTACTTTTTATGACTTAATAGCTTACTTACTGATGCGACTGTTCCAATCTGTTTAATGTTCTGTTCATAGCTCTGAGTGTTGGCTGGCCTGCTTGGTGTGCGCCTGGAGTACCAGAAGGTGTAGTTATACTGTAGAGGATGCTCACCAGCTCCAGGTGTCACTGCCTGTATAAACCATAATCAGCAAAACTAATCAACAGTACTTTAAACTTTACCTCCTTTCCACATAGACTTTAATTGTGCATCACAGAACCCTGCGGTCCTGTACACAATGTATGTATACATCTCAAACCGCAGGTTTCTTTTTATACATTTACCCTAGCATTCATTACCAGTCCCTAATTTAAGAATCAAGCATATTGCTGTGGGTCTGGAGTCACATGTCTGCCAACCAGGTATGGATGACAGTTTCCTTCCCTGAAGGAAATTACTGAACCAAACTTAGTCAAGAGGAAGAAGGAAGCTTACTTAAGGTTGAGGAAGCAAGGATCGGATCGGGCTGTAGAGGTCTACAAGGTAGCCAGGAAGCAACTGAAGATTGGACTTAGGAGAGCTAGAAGCGGGTATGAGAAAACCCTGGTGGGTAGGATCAAGGAAAACCCCAAGGCGTTCTATACTTATGTGAGGAACAAGAGGATGGCCAGAGTGAGGGTAGGGCCAATCAGGGATAGTGGAGGGAACTTGTGTGCGGAGTCAGAGGAGGTAGGGGAGGTCCTTAATGAATACTTAGCTTCAGTATTCACCAGTGAGAGGGACCTTGACGTTTGTGAGGACAGCATGAAACAGGCAGATATGCTCGAACAGGTTGACGTTAGGAAGGAAGATATGCTACAATTCTTGAAAAACATGAGGACAGATAAGTCTGAGATAACAAGGTGTAGAGCTGGATGAACACATCAGGCCAAGCAGCATCAGAGGAGCAGGAAGGCTGACGTTTCGGGCCTAGACCCTTCCCTGGGCCAAACGGGATATACCCAAGGTTACCATGGGAAGCAAGGGAAGAGATTGGTGCCCCTTTGGCAATGATCTTTGTGTCTTCACTGTCCACTGGAGTAGTACCAGATGATTGGAGGGTGGCAATTGTCATTACCTTGTTCAAGAAAGGGAACAGGGATAATCCTGGAAATTACAGACCAGTCAGTCTTACCTCTGTGATGGGCAAATTATTGGAGAGGATTCTGAGAGATAGTATTTATGATTATTTGGAAAAGCACGGTTTGATTAGAAATAGTCAACATGGCTTTGTGAGGGGCAGGTCATGCCTCACAAATCTTATTGAGTTGTTTGAAGATGTGACAAAACACATCAATGAAGGTAGAGCAGTGGATGTGGTGTCTATGGATTTTAGCATGGCATTCAATAAGATTCCACATGGTAGGCTCATTCAGAATGTAAGGAGGCATGCGATTCAGGGGAATTTGGCTGTCTGGCTGTCCAATAGAAGATAGAGGGTGGTAGTAGATGGAAAGTATTCAGCCTGGAGCTCGGTGACCAGTGATGTTCTGCAGGGATCTGTTCTGGGACCTCTGCTCTTTGTGATCTTTATAAATGACTTGGATGAGGAAGTGGAAGGGTGGGTTAGCAAGTTTGCCGATGACATGAAGGTTGGTGGAGTTGTGGAGGGCTGTTGTGGGTTGCAACGGGACATTGACAAGATGCAGAGTTGGGCAAAGAAGTGGCAGATGGAATTCAACCTGGAAAAGTGTGAAGTGATTGATTTTGGAAGGTCGAATTTGAATTCAGAATACATGATTAATGGCAGGATTCTCGGCAGTGTGGAGGAACAGAGGGAATTTGGGGTCCACGTCCATGTATCCCTCAAAGTTGCTACCCAAGTTGATAGGGTTGTAAAGAAGGTACAGGGTGTGTTGGCTTTCATTAGCAGGGAATTGAGTTTAAGAGCCGTGCGGTTATGCTGCAGCTCTATAAAACTCTGATTAGACCACACTTGGAATATTGTGTTCAGTTCCGGTCATCTCATTACAGGAAGGTTGTGGAAGCTTTAGAGAGGGTACAGAGGAGGTTTACCAGCAAGCTGCCTGGGCTGGAGGGCAGGTCTTATGAGGAAAGGTTGAGGGAGCGAGGGCTTTTTTCATTGGAGCGAAGAAGGTTGAGAAGTGACTTGATAGAGGTGTACAAGATGATGAGAGGCATAGATAGAGTGGATAGTCAGAGACTCTTTCCCAGGGTGGAAATGACTATTACGAGGGGGCATAATTTTAAGGTTATTGGAGGAAGGTATAGGGGAGATTTCAGAGGTAGGTTCTTCACACAGAGAGTGGTGGGCGTGTGGAATGTGCTGCTGGCAGTGGTAGTGGAGTCAGATACTTTAGAGACATTTAAGCGACTCTTGGATAGGCACACGGAGGATAGTAAAATGTAGGGTATGCAGGGTAGATTGATCTTAGTAGGACAATAGGTCGGCACAACATCGTGAGCCGAAAGGCCTGTACTGTGCTATACTGTTGTATGTTCTATGTTCAAACCAGTTTTTTCCAACAATCAACAATGGATTAATGGTCGTCGCTAGATTCTTAAATTAAAAAAAATTCAAATTCCATCGTCTGCAGTGGCAGGATATGAATCCTGGTCGCCAGGACATTACCTAGGTCACTGGATTAACAGTCTACTTTTAATACTAGTAGGCCATCACCTCCCCTAGGTATTAGAAGATGATTGATTCCTTGATTGTTTCAAATGCCAATGAAGCAGGAGTCTAGGCCATATTAAAAAAAAATGAAACAAGATAAAACAATGAATAAGAAACACAGAAAGATAGAGAACAAATGATGGCCTTTTGCCCTGTCTGCTCATGTTCGCTCTTTTAAAAAGCTACCAATTAGTCAATTTTCCCAGCTCTTTCCCTATAATCCTGAAAGTTTTCCTCCATTGGGTTTGATACATTTTGGTAGGAACATTGTACCAATTAAGTTGTCTTGTGTCTTCTCCATTTTAAAGGGGATATAAGAACTTGTGGAGATTGGATTCTTTGTGCCTAACCTTTGAAGTAGCAGGACAGGATAACAAGGGAGTTAATAACGCTTCTATGATCATGCTATTACTAAGTAAGGCATAGCGAAATAACTGCACAGAGGCCGGTATCCTGTCACCAAGTCACCCTCTATTTTTTTGTGCATAGTACACTAGCTGTGGCCAGCCAGCTCAGAGTCAGTCACCTGAACTGAGGAGATACTAAATCTCCCATTAATATTGGTTAGCCAGGGTTCCCCTGATTGGTGCCAGTTAACAACTCCACTCAACAACCTCATAGTCAACAAGGTCAACCTGGTTCTAATCACTACATCCCTACCCCCAAGTCCGGGATGTAGGCTTTGTCTTTCGTTTGTAGCTTTTCCTGCGACATTTTTGCCCTAAGTCCGGTTCCTCTGATTTGCACTCTGAGACGAGCAGCGTGTACCAGACCATAGCCTGCCTCTTGCATCTGGAACATCTCGGGAGAGTTTCGTCCTCTTTCCTCCAGTAATGGTATCAAGGCTGCATCCATCTTGGACTCTGATGTTTTATTGCCACAAGACGGATGGGGAGAACCTATGGTTTCCGACAGGCGTTCTGGCTGTTCTGAGGGGCCAGGTACCTTTTGCTCCTGTTGCATTTGTGAGGTAACAGCTTTTAGGTGATCCATGTGTTTTTTCAGGACTGTATTGCTACCTGAACTTTGTTAGTGACAGGACTTGACCTTGCGCCAACCTTGCCTCGTACCCATGCAGGACCATTTCCATGGTTCCGGCACCGAACTTTATCCTCTGAATTAAACCCTCTCTCTCACTTAAAGGAGAAATGTGGCCAGCAATGGCGTTCCTGCTGCCATTTCAACCCCCCACCCCGAGGTCTGGGAATATCAGATTTACCCTGGTGCGGAGTGTTCTCCCCATCAGCCACTCTGCTAGAGCTATCCCTGTCGTCACAGGACCGGAACAGTTTGATAACAATTGACACTGTAGGCTGCTCCTTTGAGCCTGCCTCCAATGTTTGGACTGCTAGACCATTGGATCCTTATGTGCCAAATGCAATTTGACTTTAGGAAATATTCAAATTTCTTGCTGGTAAATGGCATCCAATTGTCCCTGACAATACGTCTGGGAGTCTGTGTATCACGAACGATGCTTGCAGCTTCTCAATTGTCAACCCTGAGTTTCCTGAAAGACCTTTATGTACATCCAACCACTCTGAATGGGTGTCTAAATGACCAGGAACATTCAGCCCATGGAAGGACCGGTGTAGTCGACATGCAACCGAGTCCAGGATTTGCTGACTATTCCCACAAATGTGGGGACATTACTGGTGGCAATTTTTGTCCTTGTAGGCACTCTGGGCACTGCCCCACCAATGTAGCTATGTCGGCATCCAACTGCGGGAACCAGACATAGCTTCTTGCTAACATCTTCATTTTGGAAACCTATGGATGACCCTGGTGGAGTTCGGCCAGCATCTGGTGACAACTTTTGCTCAGGACAATCACCTTTGCTCCCCATAGTAATATGCTGTCCTTTATGGTGATCTGATCTCTCTGGGTCCAGAAAGGTTTCAATCCTGGTTGCGATGGCCCTTCTATTTCGCCCATTACTACCAGCTGTTTCAGTTTTGCTAAGACAGGATCTTTTTGTGTCCACGGTCGGATATTGTCAGGGGTGACCAGAAGCATGTCCAGGAAGTTTCAAATCAAAACGGGCTCTTCCAGGAGGCACCACCAGTGGAGTATCTGCCAGTGGCAGGCAGCTCAAGGCATCTGCATTAACCACTTGGCTTCCTGGATGGTGTTCTAACTTGTACTTGTACGCTCTGAGAATAAGGGCCCACCACTGAATTCTACCGGAAGCTAAGGGCAGCATCGCCTTGTCTTCCTTCAATAGCCCTAGCAGGGGTTTACAATCTTTAACTATGACAAATTCCTGTCTGTGAAGGTACTGGTGGAATTTCCTCACACCATTACTGCTTCATCACTGTACTATTCTGTGTATTTATTTAAATCTCTTTTGAATGTTGTCATTGAGCCTTTTTTTTCATTCATGTGATGAGGGTGTCACTATTTTTATTGCTCAGAAAGCAGTTAAATGACAATCACATTGCTGTCGGTCTGGAGTCATCAGATAGGAATGGCAGTTTTCTTCCCCAAAGGGCATTGGTCAACCAGATGGGTCTTTCTAACCATTGGAATTTTGTTCAATTTTCCAACAATTGACAGTAATTCACGGCCATCATTAGACTCTGAATTCCAGACTTTTACTGAATTCAAATTCCACCATCTGGCATGGCAAGATTCAAACTCGATTCCCCAGAACATTACTTGGGTCTCTGGATTAACAGTCCGGTGATAATACCACTAGGCCATCGCCTCCCACTGCTTTTACCACTCTTTCAGGCAGTGCCAGTTTTTCCCCTTGTGTTACATAGAAGCACTGAATATAGGAGTAGGAGTAGGTCATTCAGCCCTTTGAGACTCCTCTGCCATTCAGCATGATTATGGCTGATAAACCAACTCAGTACCCTGTTCCCACTTTCACCCCATATCCTTTGGTCCCTTTAAACCTAAGAACTATATCTACATCTTCCTTGAAAGTCTTCAATGTTTGGCCTCAAGAATTTCCTGGAAATTTCTCCCCATCTTCGTCCTCTGTGACCCCTAGTTCTGGAGTCCCTGGTCTTGAAAACATCTTTCCTGCATCTACGCTGTCCAATCCTGTTGGAATTGTGTAGGTTTCTATGAGATTCCACACATACATTCCCCAACCACCAATCGCTGCAATCTTCGAAACTGCAGCCAATACAGTCTTAACCGATCCAGTCTCTCCCCCATGTCAGTGCTGTCATCCCACGGATCAGTCTGGTTGACCTTCTTTGAACTCCCTCAATAGCTATAGCAGCCTTCCTCAAATAAGGAGATCAAGTTGCTTCTAGTTCCCTTGCAATTACCTTGAATCTATAAATATAGCTGTGAGTTGCTCGAGCTTTCAGAGCTGGATACTGGCCTTCAAGGGTGCATGTTTGAATGTCCCTTGTTCTCTATTCTTTGTTTTATTTCTGGAATTTTATACTATCTACAATATGGATAAGAGATCCAAGAGCCGGACAGGTTAGTTTGCCATGTACACTTTCCTTTGGGGAAGCAGTTGGCCTCTGATCAGTGTCTCAAGCTAACTCTGGGAATTCAGTGCACTGATCTTTGTTCTATCACTTCAAATGGCATCACTGCATTGACCAGACAGTGAGAGTGTGAACAGCTCAAGAGCAGCAACACTACCTGAAATAACATGAGCAAACTCACAAAACAGTCATTCTTTTTTGTTCAAAACTTTTGTAATAAGTTTTAATATAGGCAAGCAGAACAATAAGAGATCACACATTGCGAGGATAATAAGAGACAAACTGGAACAGGGAACAAAGGGATCCTACTGAAATCACTAATAGAAGTAAGTAGATTAATCAAGTCATTAATGAAAACAGAAAGGCACTTGGGTTAATTTCTGTTGGAATATGAAGATGAAAAGATTACATTAAACTTAGTCTTACTCTTCTTGGAGTAATGTTCTAGTTTCTTTATTACAAAAATAATTTAGAAGTGCTGGAAAGGTGCAAACAAGATTTGCCTGGATGATACCTGAACCGAGAGGGTATACACTTTAGGAAAAGCTGAATGGTTTGGACTCTTATCTATAGAAAGTGAGGTGACCCAAAAATGTTTCAAAATTTATGAAGAAGTCTGAGAGAGTAGATATTAGAAAGATGCTTCCACTTGTCAAGGAAATCAGAACTAGGGGCTGCAAATACAAGATGGTCAGCAATAAATCCGATAAAGAATTCAGGTGGCACTTGTTTACCCAGAGTGTTTGAGAATGTTGAATACACTGCACTGAGGTGAGAATTCTCTAGGTTCATTTAAGAGAAAGTTAGATGAGCACATAAGAGAGGAACAGGAATACAGAATACCCTAATGGGGTCAGACATAGAGGTGGAGGCAGCTTATGTGGAACGAAAATGATGGCATAGACTATTAAGATTGAACAGCCTGTTCTATGCTGTTTAACAATTCAAACTTGATGCAAGATTCCCTGGGACTTCTGTAACGCTAATTAAAATTTCCATGGATAAGCAGAGATGTTTTAAGCCATGGAAATGCACTTGGTGTTTATACTGTGTCTTTGTGGTAAAGAATTGAGAGCTGCAAACAGAATGTGGATGTTCCCTCTAATAAGAAGATACTGTTTTAAAACTATTTAATCATGCAGGGATTTGGCCATAATCCAGGTCATGTTCTGCATCTAGCATTGAGTCAACTGGCATGCCAGGTCTCAGATGACAATCCTGAAACATCTGTACATTGGGTCACATTAAACTAGGGCTTTGGGAATCCCCACCCTCAACTCAACACCTGTTTAATTGGCAGTATGTCAATTCGTCATCGATTTTCAAAATATATTTTAAGAATGTCAATCTTCCCCATGTACTTTGGCATCTGATTTGCAGATGAATCAAATTTAGTTGGTTTCATGTTTAACAAAATTCAAGTGAATGATTAACTTAGATAAAATTGCATTCAGTATGGTGACCCCACGGAAGTGTAATTTGAGTTTGAAACAATAATAGGAGTATGAGATTGACAATAAGAGATGTGTTTATCCAATAAGATAATGTTATTTTTAGTTGTTGCATCAGTCAATGCAAGGTTTTGAATTATAGCAGTTTAGCAATTTTTTTAAGGAAGATGAGGATAGGTTTCAGTTAATGCCCCAGAAAATAATTATTCCTCCAAGTGTTCAAAACATATGGGGTTGGTGGAAAATACACCCACAAAAATTGCCAAAACCCCGAGGAAAATTTGTTCACTGGGCAAATAATCAGATAAAAGTCACCCTCATAAGTTGGGGAGGGCAACAGTGTCAAAGACTAGAGGACAGTTGCCACTTTTCTGAGGTTGGTATGGGAGTGATGGAAGGAGGTGTGGCAAGGGAATGTGCAGGGGCAAGGTATAGAAGCCTGCTGCTATATAGCTAGGGCTGGAGATAACCTTCTTGCTGAGACCAGTAGTAGAAACTGGAAGCTGCCTGTTGCTGACACAGCTATCTACCCATTGGTTAGGCAGTAGGAAGGCGTGTTGAGGAGCTGGAGACTTTGAGGCTTTTTATTTGCTTAGGCATTTGGGCATTGTTGACTAGGCTAGCATTTGTTAATGTAGTGATTTGAAAAGGTTGGCCAGGTCGGTCTCATCGAGTATGAGATCCCTGATTGGGGTTATTAACCTGGTCCAATCAGGGAGTCCTGGTTCACAGTTATAAACAGGAATCTCAGGGCTTCCCCTCACTCTAAGGACTGGCTCTGACTTGGCTGGTCAGAGTCCATGTACTGTGCATGAGTAAATAAAGGGTGACTTGATGACAGGAGAGCAGCCTCTGTGGAGACATTTTAATGAAATATCCCTAATTGCCCTGGAGAAAGTAGTGGTGAGTCATCATCTTGAACTGCTTTGGGCCTTGCTATGTAGCAATACCAGTAAGGTTGTTAGGAAGGGAGTTCTAGAATGTTGACCCAACAACACCTTTTCCTAGGATGGTGGATTTCAAGACTAGAGAGGTATATTTTTAAGGTGAGAGAAGAAAAATTTTAAAAAGACATAAGGGACAATTTTTTTTTTTTTACACGGTGTGGTTCATGAACTTCCGTGAATGAACTTCCACAGAAAGTGGTGGATGCGGGTACAGTTACAATGTTTAAAAGACATTTAGGTTAGTGAAAGAATAAGAAATGTTTCAAGAGACATGAGCCAAGCGCAGGCAGGTGGGACTAGTTTCATTTGGGATTATGGTCAGTATGGATTGGTTGGACCGAAGGGTCTGTTTCCGTGCTGTATGAGTCTATGACTCAGAAGGAACAGCAATACAAACGATTGTGAAACTTAGGTAGGAAAGAACTGTGTTTAACTTAAATAAAGGGAATTACAATGAAATGACAATAGAGTTAGCTAAAGTCAACTGGCTGGATATATTAGCACAAATAACTGTAACAAGCAGTGGTAGACATTTACGGAGGTAATTCACGACTTTTAGCAAAAATACATCCCAGTAAGGAGAAAAAGTTTCTAAGTGAGAGATAGGCCAACTATGGCTAACCAAGGATGTTAAGGAGTTATTATGTTGAAAGAAAAGCGTAAAAGCAGGCAAAAGTCAATGACAGCCCTGAAAACTGGGATAAATTTGGAATCCAGCAAAGGAGGAACAAAAAGATAATAAAGACAGAGAAAATAAACTATGATGGCAAACAAGTAAGGAATTCAAAAACTGACAATAAGAGCTTCTTTAAATATATAAAAAAGAAGACAGCGTTCAAAGTGAACATAGGCCCCAGGGTAATTGCTCTGAAGATGTTTCCCTTCATGGGAGAGTCTAGGTCCAGAGGGCACAGTCTCAGAATAAAGGGGCACTAATTTAAGACTGAAGTAAGGAGGGGCCGATGGCGTACTCCTGTTCCGATTTCTTAATGTCTTAAGGTCGTAAGATTCCAAGTCAGGATGGTGTGAGCTTGGAGGGGAATTTGTTGACATGTGTTGTCAAAGGAGACTGACCGACTGAGTTATTGCAGTGCATCTTGATAGTGCTACAGAATTCCTACAGTGCAGAAGAAGCCATTTGGCCCATTACATCTGCACGGACCCACTGAACAGCATCTCTCCCTTGACACCTGAACTGACAGAGCCTCAGTTTAAGCATCAGCTCATATCAGTACCAAAGCATCAGCTGATTTTTGCTGTAAGGCATTAAACTAATTTTCTGAGTCAAAAGCTACACAGAGCTGGCTGACAATAAATCATTTGAATGATGCTGGATGACATGTATATATATATCATGTTGGTGCATGGAATTCTGCTGACTGGTTTCTAATCTTAATGTCATGACTATTCACTTTAGAAAAAGTTTAATTTGTGTTTAATTAATACATATAATTTTCCATTTTTCTTTTATGCAGTTTATTCAGCTGATGGATAGAACATTTTCTTTTCAGACACTCTGTGTTCCAAAACAACTAAAAAAATCAAGAAAGTTCCAATATTTCTGCTGCACATTGATGTGGTCTGAGCCTTAGTGCTGGAAACATATCCTCTAAAGTCCAGCATGGTATTTTAGATGAATGGGTAGGACTTAGGGTACTGGGGAGTGTTGTCAAACACCAACCTAGAGGTCCAGGTATATAACTGTACATAAGTGGCGTCAGAGGTAGACAGGGTTGTCAAGAAGGCATTTGGAATGCTTGCCTTCATTGGTCAGGGTATTGAATTTTTTTTTCCTTTATTCATTGACAGGATGAGGACGTCACTGGCCAGGCAGCATTTATTGTCCACCCCTAATTGCCCAGAGGGTAGTTCAGAGTCAACAACATTGCTGTGGGTCTTCAGTCACATATTGGCCAGACCAGGTAAGGATGACAGTTTCCTTCCCTAAAGGACAGTAGTGAACCGGTGGGTTTTTCCAACAATCAACAATAGATTCCTGGTCATCATTAAATTCTTTATTCCAGGTATTTTATTGAATTCAAATTCCACCATCTGCCATGGTGGAGTTCAAACCCAGGTCCCTAGAATATCATCTGGGTCTCTGGATTAACAGTCCAGCGATAACACCACTAGGCCATTGCCTCCCATATAGGAGATGGGACGTCATGTTGCAATTTTACAGGACACTGTAAGACCACTTTTAGAGCTCTGCATACAGTTCTTTATCACTCTGCCAATAGAAAGGATATTATTAAATTGAGGACAATGCAGAAAAGATTTACAAGGATGTTACCTGGACTGGAAGATTTGAGTTATAAGGAGGGGCTGGATAGGTTGGTATTTTTTCCCCCTTGAAGCCTAGGAGATTAAGGGTTGACCTTATAGAGGTTAATAAAATCATGAGGAGCATTGAGAAGGTAAGTAGCAAGAGTCTTTTCCCTAGGGTAGGGAGGTAAAAACTAAAGGGAATAGGTTTAAGGTGAGAGGGGAAAGATTTAAAAGGGACCTAAGGGGCAACATTTTCACACAGAAGGTGGTGCATATATGGAATGAACTGCCAGAGGAAGTGGTCGATGCAGATGCAGTTACAACATTTAAAAGACATTTGGATAGGTACTTGCATAGAAAAGGTTTAGAGGGGTATGGGCCAAATGCAGACAATTAGGACTAGTTTAGTTTGGGAAACCTGGTCGACATGGACGAGTTGGACCAAAGGGTCTGCTTCTGTGCCGTATGAGGTCAGAAATCACACGACACCAGCTTATAGTCCAACAGGTTTATTTGAAAACACAAGCTTTAGGAGCCTCTGTCCTTCTTAAGGTGTTAGTGAGAGAGGTAGTATCAGACACAGAATTTACAAGTAAAAGATCAAAGGTTCACACCACTGGTGAAGATGTGGATGTCGTGTGATTTCTGACATTGTCCACCCCAGTTCAACACCGGCATCTCCACATCTGTGCTGTATGACTTTATGACACTATAAGTTGTTCATGCGGGAGAAATGTCTGCAATGTCAGGGCTTAACACTAGATACTTCGATAATCTCCTCGATGACTTGATAGCTGCAGGATTACAGATATACATCAATGTGGCATCAATCCGGCATCAATCCAGTGCTACATATTTCAAAGCTACACACAAGATCTGCCACCACCACAGAATTCTTGCTCAGTACCTTTGCCAGTTGGTAAATAATAATTTCACTGCATTCTACAATTATTAGAGTGATAATTCTGGTCTTAGAGTGTGTGAGAAAATGTCAATGCTTACCTTTCGTTTGGCTGTGCTTTGTATCTTTTCTTGATCACACACTTCTGTTTCCTTCTCTCTCAATAATTCACTGTCTTCACTATGTTCATGGTCTCCACTATCGTCATCTTTCAGGCTGCCATAATAGAACATACACAAGGTTCATTATCACATCTTCCTTGAAACATTGAGGGAATTGTTTGTTTGCTCATGGGATATGGGCATTGCGAGCTGCAGCCTGCAGAAAATGATGAATGGTGGTGAGCTGACATTTTGACCTCTACAGTCCTTGGGGCTCAGGGATACCTACAGGGCTAGTAGGAAGGGAGTTCCAGGGTTTTGACCTAGTGACAGTGAAGGAATGGTGATTTATTTCTTAGTCAGGATGCCAAGTTGCTTAGAGGGGAACTTGCAGATGGTGGTGTTCCTATGCATCTGCTGCCCGTGTCCTTCCAGGTGTAAGGGTTGGGGGTCTGAAAAGGTCCTATGGAAGGAAGCTTGGTGAGTTGCTGCAATGGACCTTGTATACAGTACACATTTTTGCCACTGTGCATGGGTACTTAATGGGGTGGAAGTCAAGCTGGATGTTTTCTCCTGGATAGTGTCACATTTCTTGAGTGCTGTTGAACTGACCTACCCAGGTAAGTAGAGAGTGTTCCACCGTACTTCTGTTGTAAAACTTGTAGATGTGGCTAGTGGATAGGTAGTGAGTTACTTGCTGCAAAAGCTCTGACCTGCTCTGTTGTCACAGCCTTTAAATGTCAGGTGCAGTTCAGTTTCTGGTCAATGGTAATCCCCAGGATCTTAACAGTGGAAGATTCAGCCATGGCAATGTCACTGAATATCATGGGCCAATGGTTAAATTCTCCCTTGGTCACTGGAGATGGTCATTGCCTGGCACTTGTACCGTGTGAATGTTACTTGCCACTTATCAGTCCAAGCCTGGTTATAGTCCAGCTCTTGCTGTATATCAATACAGAATGCTTTACATAAAAACACAGAAGATGGAAACAGGATTAGGCCATTCAAGCCTGCTCCGCCATTTGATATGATCACGTCTGATCACTGAACTTAATGCCCTAATCCCGCCCTAATACTCTGATCTCTTTAGCCACAAGAGCCATATCTACCTACTTTTTGAAAACACAAAGCTTTGGCCTCAACTGCTGCAACACCCCAGAACTACGCAGGAAAGAGGAAGAGCACCTATGCAAAATCCTCGCTATAAACGGATATCCCCGCAACTTCATCCGCAGATGCCTACTAAACAGACAACAACGGGAGGACACAGTACGCCCTAACACACTGGCCACACTGCCCTACATCAAGAACATATCGGAACCGACAACAAAACTCTTAAGACACTTGGAATCATGGTGGACCACAGGCCCACAGCCACTCTACGACAAACACTTAACAAGGATTAAAATCCCCATTCCTACAACATGCAGAATCAACATGGTTTACAAAATATCATGCAACAACTGCCGCAAACATTACATCAGACAGACAGGAAGAAAACTAGCCATCAGAATACGACGCGACGAACTCTCCTTAATAGTGGTACACTCAGACAATGAAGGCCATCAGCTTAACTGGGACAAGGTAACTATAGTAACCCAAGCCAAACATTGACATGCACGGAAATTCCTAGAGGCATTGTCCTCCATCTGTAATGCAATAAACAAACATACAGAATTGGATCCTATATACAAACCCATACAGATCAAAACGAGAAATGACACTACTCACCATAACGAACCATACAGTATAAATTCCAAGTGGGGTAGAATAACATCGCTTCATCGGAGGCTCCACTGATGATGTCACCTGGCGTGGTGACGAAATGTTCGAACGAGAACAAGCCAGCCCAGCAAGTTGGTTCTAGACTCCTTCATGATCAAAATGTCATTCCTGCATTTAACCTGTCTAGTTGTTAGAATTTTCTAGGTTTCATTCTGCTAAACTCCAGTGTATACAATCCTAACTGACTCAATCCCTTCTCACAGGTCAGTCATGCCATCTCAGGAATCAACTTGGTAAACCTTCGCTGCACTCTCTCCACAAGCAAGAACATCTTTCTTCAGTTAAGGAGACCAAAATTGCATACAATATTCCAGATGTAACCAAAACTGCACCAGGTACTTAAGTAACTGAGGAATCGCAAATGGTGCTGAGTGTTGCATAACTACGTTCAGCATGGATCACTATTTCTGAGGTGGAGGAAACATCATCAATGAAGCATATGAAGATTGCTGAGCCTATGAAACTATTCTTTGAGCTCCTACAGTGATGTCCTGGGGCTGAGATGATGACAACTAGAAGCAACTACTTTTGTGATAGGTATGACTACAACCCCAGTAAAGAGTTTTCCTATTCCGATGATTCCCTTTGATTCCAATTGAGCTCCTTGATGTCACACTTGGTTAAATGCGACCTTAATGTCAAGGGCAGTGACTCTCACCTCACCTCCGGAGTTCAGTTCTTTTGTCTGTGCTTGGACCAAGGTTGTTATGAAGTCAAGAGCTGAATGACACTGGTATAATCCCAACTAAAAGCCAATAAGCATTTTATTTCTTTGTAAGTAATGCTTGATAGCTCTGTCAATGACCCCTTTCATCACTTTGTTGATGTTCAAGAGCAGACTGATAGGGAGGCAATTGGCCAAGTCGGATACCTGGGCAAATTCCACATTGTTGGATAGATGCCAGTGTTGTAAGTGTATTAGGACTGCTTGCTTAGAGATCAGTTAGTTCCAGAGCGCCCATCTTCAGTAATATTGCAAAAATGTTGTCATGGACAATAGTCTTCGTAGTATCCAATGCGTTCAGCCATTTCTCGATGGCACAGGAAAAGAATCAAATTGACTGCAGACTGGGATCCATGATGTGCAGGACCCAAGAAATGTCATCCACTTTGCAGTTCTGGCTAAAGCTGATTGTAAATGGTTTAGCCTTGTCTTTTGCACTGATGTGCTGGCTCCCCCTTCATTAAGGACGGGAATCCTGGTGCAGCCTCTTCCTGTTATTTGGTTAATTGTCCACCACCATTCATGACCGTAGAAAAAGCACGGAGCTTCAGTCTAATCTGTTGGCTTTGAAATTGTTCAGCCATGTCTAATGTCAACTGCTTGCATTGTTAGGCATGCAAGTAGTCCTGTATCGTAAATTCACCAGGTTGATAGCTCATCTTTTTGGTAAGTCTCATGTTGCTCCAGACATGCCCTCCTGCACTCTTCATTGAACCAGGGTTCATCTCTCAACATGATAGTAATGGAAGTGTTGCAAATAGGCCAGGCTTCACAGATGTGGTTGAATACTGGCAGCCCAGTGCCTCATGGATCTGTGTTTTGAGTTACTAGATCTGTCCCATGCAGCATGGTGGTAGTGCCACAATTCAATGGAACTCATTTTTTCACAATGACTGTGCCGTAATCATTCTTACTGATACTGTCATCACTAGACACCTCTCACAAGTAAACTGGTGAGCTCAAGTACGTTTCTCCCCTGTGTTAGTTGCCTTACTGCCTGCCACAGACCAGTCTAGTAGCTATGATCTTTGGGATTTGGCCTGCTCAGTCATTGGTGGCACCGCCAAGCTACTTTTGGCAATGGACATTGAAATCCTCCACTCAGAGTACATTTGTGTCACTGCTGTGTTAGCATGAAAGCAAGAATGCATTCCTGTCCTGGCCCTGCTGCAATGTTCCAATGAAGCGCAACACAAATTCAGGGAACAACAACTCATTTTCCACTTAGGCGCTTTACAGCCTCAAGGTCTCAACATTGAATTCTACAACTTCAGAAGATGACCTTTTTTGTGTTTGTTCTCCATTTCTCTTACATTCTTCCCTCAACTCCACACAGGCTTGGCTTGCTTGAAACAAAAACAGAAATTGCTGGAAAAACTCAGCAGGCCTGGCAGTATCTATGAACAGAAAGTAAAGTTATCAGGTTCAGTGTCCCTTCTTTAGAACTTTCCTTGTGTCTTGTTTACTTTGCTCTTAGTAAAGAGTACCCATTCTCTTTCTTCCACATCTTAATTTAGACCTATTTTACATCTCTTTTCCTCTTTCACCACTATTAACAAACCCTTTGTCGTTTGCACTGGGCCTCTGTATTAATTGCCCTCTTGCTCTTCCTCTTCATCTGTCAAGAGTACATCAAAAAAATTCCAACACTTTTCAATTCTGAAGAAGTCATACTGGACTCAAAACGTTAACTCTGTTTCCATCTCTACAAATGATACTGAATCTTAGTTTATAAGTTCATAAGATATAGCGGTGGAATTAGGCCATTTGGCCCATTGAAGTCTGCTCTGCGATTCGATTATGGCTGATATGCTCCTCATCCCCATTTTCCTGCCTTCTCCCCACGACCCTGCAACCCATTGCCAGTTAAATATCTGACTAACTCCTCCTTAAATGTATTCACTGTACCAGCATCCACCTCAATCTGCTGAGATTCTCCAGCACTCTTTGTGTTTAAACATAAGAAAAAGGAGTAGGAGTAGGCAATTCAACCATTGAACCCTACTCTGCCATTCAATATGACCTCAACTCCACTTTCCTGTCTGCTTGTCATAATCCTTCAACCTATTGCTAATTCGAAATCTATCTCCTCCTTAAAATTAGCAAAATGTGCCAGCATCCATCGCACTCTAAGGTACTGAATTCCAAGTATTCACACCCTATATTGTCATTTTAAATCCCCTACCTTAAATCTCCTCTGAACTACCACTAACGCAACTACATCTTTCCTCAATTAAGGGGACCAAAACTGTACACAGTGCTCCAGATGCAGTCTCACTAAGATGCAGCCTTGTACAGTTGCAGCTACACTTTCCTGATTTTATACCCTATTCCTTTAGTAATATATGCCAAAACTCCACTAACTGCTGTACCTGCGTACTAGTTTTCAGCAATTCATGGACGAGAAAACCCAGATCCCTCTGCACCAAAGCAGTCTAAAGATTTTAATTCAGAAAATAAGTGTCCTTTCTATTCTTCTGACCAAAATGCATACCCTCATACATATCCATGTTAAATTCCGTGTGCCAAATTTTAGCCCATTCACCTAACCTATCTATATCCACTTGAATTTCTTATTTCTTTAATGCAACTTACTTTCCAACCTATTTTAGTTTCATTAAAAATCTGACTATAGTGCCTTCCACCCCTACATCTAAGTCATCAACATAGATTATAAATAACTGTGGCCCCAGGGCTAAATCCTATGGAACACCACTTTTAACGTCACGCCAACTAGAAAAAGACTTCTTTATCCCGACTCTTTGCTTTGTGTTTATTAGTCAATTCTTTATCCAAGCAGGTAAATTACCCCTAATCCCATGTGGTCTTGCTTTGTGTATTAACATTTCATGCAGCACCTTATCAAATCAAAAAAACTTCAGATTTCCAGCACGTACAGTATTTTGCTTTCATTTGAAGATACAATCTGGAATTTGCTTCTGTGACTTCAATGATAGACTAATATCCCAGATTTAGTGTTGAATCTGAATAATCTGCTGGCTTTCTTCCATAAGGCATTCATTCTCTTGTGCAATAGATCGCATGGCTACTCTGTTTCATCTGGGGTCCTTAGTGCTATGTAATGAGCCAGACTTTATAAAAGACCTTAAAGTAAGGGAACACTTAGGAGGCAGCGATCATAATATGGTAGAGTTCAGTCTGCAGTTTGAAAGAGAGAAGGCAAAATTGGATGTAATGGTGTTACAGTTAAATAAAGGTAATTACAGGGTCATGAGAGAGGAACTGACGAAAATCGACTGGAAGCAGAGCCTAGCAGAGAAGACAGTAGAGCAACAATGGCAGGAGTTTCTGGGTGTAATTGAGAACACAATACAGAGGTTCATCCCAGAGAAAAGAAAGATTATCCGGGGGAGGATTAGACAGCCGTGGCTGACAAAGGAAGTCAAGAAACGTATCAAAGAAAAAGAGACAGCCTATATAGTGGCCAAGAGCACTGGGAAATCAGAAGATTGGGAAGGGTACAAGAACAAACAGAGAATAACAAAGAGAGAAATAAGGAAGGAGAGGATCAAATATGAAGGTAGGCTAGCCAGTAATATTAGAAATGATAGTAAAAGTTTCTTTCAATACATAAGAAACAAACGAGAGGCAAAAGTAGACATTGGGCTGCTCCAAATTGATGCTGGAAGGCTAGTGATGGCAGATAAGGAAATAGCTGAAGAACTTAATAAGTATTTTGCGTCAGTCTTCACAGTGGAAGACATGAGTAATATCCCAACAATTAAGGAGAGTCAGGGGGCAGAGTTGAGTACGGTAGGCATTGCAAAAGAGAAAGTGCTAGAAAAGCTAAAAGGTCTAAAAATTGATAAATCTCCTGGCCCCGATGGGCTACATCCTAGAGTTCTGAGGGAGGTGGCTGAGGAAATAGCGGAGCCGTTGGTTGTGATCTTTCAAAAGTCACTGGAGTCAGGGGAAGTCCCAGATGATTGGAAAATCGCTGTTGTAACCCCCTTGTTTAAGAAAGGATCAAGACAAAAGATGGAAAATTATAAGCCAATTAGCCTAACCTCGGTTGTTGGTAAAATTCTAGAATCTATCATTAAGGATGAGATTTCTAAATTCTTGGAAGTGCAGGGTCGGATTAGAACAAGTCAGCATGGATTTAGTAAGGGGAGGTCGTGCCTGACAAACCTGTTCGAATTCTTTGAAGAGGTAACAAGTAGGTTAGACCAGGGAAACCCAGTGGATGTTATCTGTCTAGACTTCCAAAAGGCCTTTGATAAGGTGCCTCACGGGAGGCTGCTGAGTAAGGTGAGGGCCCATGGTGGTCGAGGTGAGTTACTGGCATGGATTGAGGATTGGCTGTCTGACAGAAGGCAGAGAGTTGGGATAAAAGGCTCTTTTTCGGAATGGCAACCGGTGACAAGTGGTGTCCTGCAGGGTTCAGTGTTGGGGTGCAGCTGTTCACTTTATATATTAATGAGCTGGATGAAGGGACTGGGGGCATTCTGGCGAAGTTTGCCGATGATACGAAGTTGGGTGGACAGGCAGGTAGTACAGAGGAGGTGGGGAGGCTGCAGAATGATTTAGACAGTTTAGGAGAGTGGTCCAGGAAATGGCTGATGAAATTCAACGTGAGCAAATGCGAGGTCTTGCACTTTGGAAAAAAGAACACAGGTATGGACTATTTTCTGAACGGTGAGAAAATTCACAAAGCCGAAGTACAAAGGGATTTGGGAGTGCTAGTACAGGATTCTCTAAAGGTTAACTTGCAGGTTGAGTCCGTGATTAAGAAAGCGAATGGAATGTTGTCATTTATCTCAAGAGGGTTGGAATATAAAAGCAGCGATGTGCTTCTGAGACTTTATAAAGCTCTAGTTAGGCCCCATTTAGAACACTGTGTCCAATTTTGGGCCCCACACCTCAGGAAGGATATACTGGCACTGGAGTGTGTCCAGCGGAGACTCACACGGATGATCCCTGGAATGGTAGGACTAACATACGATGAATGGCTGAGGATCCTGGGATTGTATTCATTAGAGTTTAGAAGGTTGAGGGGAGATCTAATAGAAACTTACAAGATAATGCATGGCTTGGAAAGGGTGGACGCTGGGAAGTTATTTCCGTTAGGTGGGGATACTAGGACCCGTGGGCACAGCCTTAGAATTAGAGGGGGTTAATTTAGAACGGAAATGAGGAGACATTTCTTCAGCCAAAGAGTGGTGGGCCTGTGGAATTCATTGCCACGGAGCGCAGTGGAGGCCGGGATGTTGAATGTCTTCAATGCAGAGATTGATAAATTTTTGAACTCGCAAGGAATCAAGGTCTATGGGGAGAGTGTGGGTAAGTGGAGTTGAAATGCCCATCAGCCATGATTAAATGGCTGAGTGGACTCGATGGGCTGAATGGCCTTACTTCCACTCCTATGTCTTCTGGTCTTATGGTCTTCAATTATACCGGTTTGTATGGTAAATGCTAAGTTTCATAACAGAGCCTGATCCTGTCCTCACGCGATGTGTGTACATGCATGTTTTCTAGTAGGGTCCCTGGATGGTGAGCTGGCATGGGAGTATTGACATGACTCTCTCCTCCCTTTTCAGCTAAAATTTTCAAATCACACAGGCTTCACATTCCTAACCCTTACTCATGAACCACTGATGAAAATGACAGTTATCACTAAGTTAGCAGCTGACTTAGTTTTAGGGTTTCAAGAACAAATTGCATATATAGACAAGAGATGCATGGAGCAAGATGTCAAACAGTTGCAGACATCTGTGAGTCTAAATCTTAGCAAAGATGAGATCTCACATGCAGATGAAGCTAGCAGAATACTTGGATCACTAGAATCAGTAGGGATTCAAATATTTCATTTCTTCAAAGCATCAGTGAAGTTTCATTAGGTCATAAAAACATCTAAAGACATTTTGATCTTTATAAATAGGGCCACTGAGTACAAGAGTAAAGAATTAATGATAAATTTGCACAAAACATTTTGATACACCACAGTTAGAGCACAGTCTGTAGTTCTGATGCACCATTACAGAAGGTAGATTAAAAGCCATAGGGAATATACAGTTTAGGTTCACCAGAATAATGTCAGGGAAACAAAAGTATAGTTAGGAGATACCTGGATACAAGATCTATGTCCACTATGTAGCATTAGCTGGGAGATTTAATGTAGGCTTTTATAATGATGAGTTTTGATAGAGTGATCAGGTTGGGCTATCACTAACAAGGGGTCATGACCAATTTAAAACTGAAACTAAGACTGTGGTTGAGACTTGCTGGATAATAGGATGTTTTCTCACCGGAAATAGCCGAGAAAAATATCATGGTATGTTTTGTGGAGAAAACAAGATAAACAGCTGAAGCTGAAGAAGAAGCAGCATCATGGTGGTGTGTGACAAGAGTCTGGTTGCAGTGTCTAAACAAAACATTTGATTCTGACATTTATGTGACTCCTTCACTGTAGGTGCTTTGTAATGGCCTGAGGCACGTCAAGCCAAAAAAGGTCAGCGTGGAGAGGACAAGATAACAAGGTGTAGAGCTGCATGAACACAGCAGGCCAAGCAGCATCAGAGGAGCAGGAAAGCTGATCTTTCGGGCCTAGACCCTTCTTCAGAAAAAGGAGAGGTGTCTGCGAGCTTAGTCACAAGATGACAAATGATACCTAAAACAAATTCTACCACAATGTTGGAGAAAAGATGTAAGATATCAAAAAACAGATAATGTCACGTGAAACTCATTTGAGAAAAAAATCTAATTAAAAAATGCCAACTTTAAATATTAACTGGAAAAATGTCTACTTTGCTGATGTAGAACACAGCTGGTCAGAGTTGAAGTGTACAATTACAATATGATTTAGAGGAGGTAACTGTCACATTTGTGCTTTCTCATTTGTTGACCTAAGATTACATTACCCTGAGCTGTAAGATAATAAAATCGTACACCTTATTTTTTGACCTGGACCAAATGACAGAAACTATTTAATGACTAACTGCACTCCAATAGGATATAATGTAACCCCTCACTAGCTTGATCAATATAAGTTAATGAGAAAGAACTCACATCTACACCTACATAACAACAACTGCAAATCAAAGAGTAATCACGTGGATTTAAAGCATGTTAATCCACCTGTGCAAATCTTCTGATCTTCACCCAAACAAGACATCTCATGTACTGGCATCAATGCAGCACTCACTCAGTTCTGCTCAAATGTCAACTTATCCCTATTCAGATTGATAGCATGAACTTTGTTGAGATTTTACCTATAGGTTTCTAAAATAATTCTTTGATTCTCACAAATTCCTTTACCCCTGCGTAACATATAATAGCTCAGAAGGGGAAAGAAATTCATCTACATCACTGCCCATAGTTAGAAGCCAAATCCGAGCAGCCTGTCAGCACTGGCTTATTTCTGTTCCCACATGCCTTATTTGGTGACACACTTGTAGACTACTAAAGCAACTGCTCTACTCCGAAACAAGTCATTGTAGGAGACCATAAGCAGATCAGCCATGACCTTATTGAATCAACCAGCAAGTCCAAAGTTCTGAATGGCTTACTCCTGCTCCTAAGTGCTACACCCTCTAAGTTTTCAGGAAAAAGTCAAACAAACCCAGCAGCTGATGGAGACACTGGATCATGACTGATGCAAAATGTGTCTCTTCCACCAATCAGATGGAAATTTAGTCCAGAATGTGTAGGGGCAGAATCCAGTTGTGCAGGTTATGCACAAATCACAAACCTCCAAAATACCCATCTATTCAATCTTTAAAACACCATCTCCTCTGCATGTGGCAGAACCTGCAGATGACTCATTACCTTGTATTTGAACATAAAAATTAGGAGGACTGAGCAGCCATTTGGCCCCTCCAGTCTGCTCTGCCATTCAAAAAGATCAAGGCTAATCTGCTTGTAGTCTCAAACCTACATTTCCACACATGGCCCCTTACACAACACCCTCTGACTTTCTTGTTAGTCAAGAATTTTCTACTTTTGCCTTACAAGTATTAACTAATAGGGATAAACTGTTTCCACTTGTAAAAGGAACACGAACAAGAGGGAATTTATAAAAGCAAGGGTAATATGAGAAAAACATTTTCACTCTGAATCATTAGGGTGTAGAATGTACTGGCTGGTAATGTGGTTGATGAAATAACTCCACATAGGCCAGTATCCCATCATCAAGTCACCCTTTATTTCCACGTGGAGAGTCCTTTACACTGATCCAGGTTTCTCAGAGCATGCTCTCAGAGAGAAAAGAACTTCTGACACATTATATCTGTCAGCCAAGGCTCCCTGATTGGACCAGATTAACAGCACCAATTAGGGAACTCATATTCTATGAGTTCCATCCGACTGACCTTGTTGCAATCACTACAGTGGAGACATGTTGAATTGGGGCGTTCAAAAGGGCATTGAACAATTATTTAGATAAAAATAATGACACAGAGTCATAGAGATATACAGTGTGGAAACAGACCCTTTGGTCCAACTCCTCTATGCCGATCAGCTATCCTAAATAAAAGTAGACCCATTTGCCAGCATTTGGCCCATATTCCTCTAAACCCTTCTTATTCATATACCCATCCAGATGCCTTTTAAATGTTGTAATTGTACTTGGCTCCACCACTCCCTCTAGCAGCTCATTCCATACATGCACGATCTTCTGCGTGAAAAAGTTGCCCCTTAGGTCCCTTTTAAATCTTTCTCCTCTCACTTTGAACCTATGCCCTGTAGTTTGGACTCCCTGAACCCAGGAAAAAGACTGCCTATTTACCCTATCCATGCCCGTCATGATTTTATAAACCTCTATAAGATCACCCCTCAGCCTCCGATGTTTCAGGGAGAACAGCCCCAGTCTATTCAGCCTCGTCCTATAAGCTCAAACCCTCCAACCCCGGCAACATCCTTGTAAATCTTTTCTGAACCCTTTCGAGTTTCATAACATCCTTCCTATAGCAGGGAGACCAGAATTGCATGCAGTATTCCAATAGTAGTCTAACCAATATCCCATACAGCCGCAACATGACCTCCCAACTCCTATACTCAATGCACTGACCAATAAAGGCAGTGTGACTCCATTTTCAAGAAACTATGAACATGCACTAAGGTCTCTTTGTTCAGTCACACTCCCCAGGACCTTATCATTAAGTGCATAAGTCCTGCCTGATTTGCCTTTCCAAAATGCAACACCCCATATTTATCTAAATTAAACTCCATCTGCCACTCCTCAGCCAATAACAGAGATTAACACCAGATAATCTGAAGAGCTGGTGCACTTATGACAAGCCGAATAGTCTCTTTTCTGTGCCAGAAGACTTCTGTGATTCTGAAAGGCTGGTTGCCACCAACACTTTCTGGGAAAGCTGGTTCCAAAGAGTCGTGACTCTCAGAGAGGGAAAAGTCCTCGTCTGCTTCTTAAATACAACACTGCTTATTTTTAAATTGTGATCCCTAGTTCTCATCTCATACAAGGGAGATATCTTTTCATCTGCGCTGTCAAATCTCCTCAGGTTCTTGCATATTTCAATAAGATCACCCCCTTTCCTTCACCTTCCCTCCTCCTCACTCCCTCTTCCACCTCATCCCTCGCCTGCTCATCCTCTCCCCTGTTCTCTTCTCCGACACCCTTCTCTCCCCTCTTCCCCTGCTGCCTCTCCCTCCATCGGCCCCTTCTCTCTTCTCCCTTCCAATGCATCACAGATAGAAATGGCAACTGCTCTACCCAGAGCTGTAAGAAACTTGTGAATACAGCCAACCTTCCATTCAGTGACTCCATCTATACTTATCGCTACCTCAGGAAAAGCAGCCAAATAGTCAAAGACCTCTCCCACCCTGGTTATAATATCTTCCAGCTTCTACCGTTAGGCAGAAGATACAAAGGCTTAAATAAATGGAACAAAGGATTCAATAACAGCTATCAGAGGAGCAGCAAGGCTGACGTTTCAGGCCTAGACCCTTCTTCAGAAAAAAACGTCAGCCTTCCTGCTCCTCTGATGCTGCTTGGCCTGCTGTGTTCATCCAGCTCTGCACCTTGTTATCGCAGATTCTCCAGCATCTGCAGTTCCTATTATGTCTCAATCAAATCAACTCAAATCCCTCACCCTCCTCCTCTCACTCCAACCATCCCCAACACCAAACATAGATAACAAGGTGTAGAGCTGGATGAACACAGCAGGCCAAGCAGCATCATAAGAGCAGGAAAGCTTGACGTTTCGGGCTTAGACCCTTCATCAGAAATGGGGGAGGGGAAGAGGGTTCTGAAATAAATACGGAGAGAGGGGGAGGCGGATAGAAGATGGATATAGAGGAGAGGATAGGTGGAGAGGAGAAAGACCAGTCAAAGAGGCGGGGATGGAGCCAGTTAAGGTGAGTGTAGGTGGGGAGGTAGGGAGGACAGACAGGTCAAGGGGGCGGGATGAGGTTAGTAGATAGGAGATGGGGGTGTGGCTTGAGGTAGGAGGAGGGGATAGGTGAGAGGAAGGACAGGTTAGGGAGGCGGGGACGAGCTGGGCTGGTTTTGGGATGCGGTTGGGGGAGGGGAGATTTTGAAGCTTGTGAAATCCACATTGATGCCATTGGGCTGCAGGGTTCCCAGGCTGAATATGATTTGCTGTTCCTGCAGCCTTTGGGTGGCATCATTGTGGCACTGCAGGAAGCCCAGGATGGACATGTCGTCTGAGGAATGGGAGGGGGAGTTGAAATGGTTCGCGACTGGGAGGTGCAATTGTTTGTTGCGAACTGAGTGCAGGTGTTCTGCAAAGCGGTCCCCAGGCCTCAGCTTGGTTTCCCCGATGTACAGGAGGCCACAACGGGTACAGCGGATGCAGTATACCACATTGGCAGATGTGCAGGTGAACATCCGCTAGATGTGGAAGGTCTTCGTGGGGCCTGGGATTAGGGTGAAGGAGGAGGTGTGGGGGCAGGTGTAGCACTTCCTGCGGTTGCAGGGGAAAGTGCCGGATGTGGTGGGGCTGGAGGGGAGTGTGGAGCGGACAAGGGAGTCACGGAGAAAGTGGTCCCTCCAGAAAGCAGACAAGGGTGGGGAGGGAAAAATGTCTTTGGTGGTGGGGTCGGATCGCAGATGGCGGAAGCTGCTTGAGCTTGCATGCGATGAGTGACGTGCTACCGACCAATCAAAGGGGCCACCATCATCCCGCCCACCTTTGTGCCGCTTCGCCAATCAGCGGAAGTATGGTGGGCGGGACTTCCTGGTGCTTGCCCCGCTCCCTCAGCTCGAGCGGCCAACCGCCCATAGGAAAGTTCTTCAGTTTTTCTCGGTTAACTGACAGTAAACTTACGCTTGGAATTTATTGTTCATTTCTCCAAGGAGTTACCACAGAAAGCAAGATGACGAAATCGATTTATCCTTTAAAGTGCCGGGTGTTCCGAAGAAATAAATCGGATAGTTTTTTTTTAAGAAAATAAAACATATACCAGACTCGTGACGAGAAGGCCGTCTCCCTAGCAGTCCCGTCGGTTGCGCGTGCGCCAGAGATACGGCGGGCTCCTCGAGACAAACGCGGACAGGATAAAGATTGCGTTTTCGAAATCTTCATTAACGTGAAGGGTCGGGGTTACTTTTACAGTCAGCGTGTGCTGCGTTTTGTCCCCTCGTTGTAAAGGAGACCGCATTGTGACCACTTGATACAGAAGGACTACGTTGAGAAAAGTACGCGTACATCGCTGCTTCG
The DNA here is from genome assembly GCA_024137785.1 of Ginglymostoma cirratum. NCBI lineage: Eukaryota > Metazoa > Chordata > Chondrichthyes > Orectolobiformes > Ginglymostomatidae > Ginglymostoma > Ginglymostoma cirratum. The sequence continues at coordinate 40,570 of JAHRHZ010000117.1, read as the reverse complement.
CTCTTTCGGGGGCTTTGCAGTCTTCAGGACTCTCTAATATTAGGTCTTAACCATTCCGGACGGAAAAGAAAAACTGTTGGAGAAACGCTGCAGGTCTGGTCATATCTGTGGAGATAAAACAGAGTTAATGTTTGGAGTCCAGTTCTGAGAAAAGGACACTGGATTTGAAACACTAACTTTGTTTACTGTCCGCAGATGCTGCCAGATCTGCTGGGTTTCCCCAACATTTTCTGTTTTTATAGAATTATAAAATCCCTGCATTTTGGAAAGATGTCATTCAGGCTATCGAGTCTGCGCCGATTCTCTGAAGAACGTCCCCCAACCAGCCCCAGCCCCTTCCTTATCATCTTTGCTCCTCATTTGCCATGGTTAATCCTCCTAACCTGCATATGCCCGGACACTCGGACAATTTAGCATAGCCACTCCATATTTTGGTTCAGATCTCAAGTATTTTGCAGTTCTTTGTTTTATTTTAATAATACTTGAGCCTACACACCACCATGCCAAGTCCTGCATGATGTATGTTGCTTCCACCCACTCGTAGCCCCCATTATCACTTATCTAGCTTCTTCCCTGCCTTACCGTCTCTATCCCACAACAAAAACAGAAATTGCTGGAGAAATTCAGCAGGTCTGACAGCGTGTGGAGAGAAAGCAATCGCTTTGACTGCCTAACATTTTTTTCTCTCCCAGTTCCCTCTCTACCCAGCTGCTCACTCATTTTTCCAATTGTTATCCGTCTCCCAACTTTCCCATCATAAGCATAAATATCACTTTTATTTAGCTGTCATTAGTTCAGAATAAGGGTCATTGAACTTGAAATGATAATTCTTTTTTATCACCGCAGATGACGCCAGACAGGCTGAGTTTCTCCATCAATATCTGTTTTTGTGTGTTTCAGATCTTCAGCATCTGCAGTTCTTTGTTTTATTGAAAAGAGATTGTTGTCTTTTCCTTGACGTGTGGGTTAGTGCAAAGAATCAGGGGATTTGGCCCTTAGTCTTATTCAGCTATGCTGTTTAGTTTTATTATCTGGAGTTCTTTTTTAATAGAAAAATGTGAGATTAAAAGAATAAATGAATACAAATCCAAAATTGAGAAAAGATGATACGTTGGTAAGACATAAAGTAAAAGGTAAAGTCGCTATAGCCCCAGAGCATCTTAGGGCTGCTCTCATAGAACATTACAGCGCAGTACAGGCCCTTTGGCCCTCGATATTGCGCCGACCTGTGAAACCAATCTGAAGCCCCTCTAACCGACACTATTCCATTATCATCCATATGTTAATCTAACGACAATTTAAATGCCCTTAAAGTTGGCGAGTCTACTACTGTTGCAGGCAGGGCATTCCACGCCCTTACTACTCTCTGAGTAAAGAATCTACCTCTGACATCTGTCCTATATCTATCACCCCTCAATTTAAAGCTATGTCCCCTTGTGCTAGCCGTCACCATCTGAGGAAAAAGGCTCTCGCAGTCCACCCTATCTAATCCTCTGATCATCTTGTATGTCTCTATTAAGTCACCTCTTAACCTTCTTCTCTCTAACGAAAACAGCCTCAAGTCCCTCAGCCTTTCTTCATAAGACCTTCCCTCCATACCAGGCAACATCCTGGTAAATCTCCTCTGCACCCTTTCCAATGCTTCCACATCCGATAGTGCGGCGACCAGAACTGCACGCAATACTCCAAGTGCTGATGCACCAGAGTTTTGTACAGCTGCAACATGACCTCATGGCTCCGAAACGCAATCCCTCTACCAATAAAACCTAACACACCGTACGCCTTCTTAACAACCCTATCAACCCGGATGGCAACTTTCAGGAATCTACGCACATGGACACCGAGATCTCTCTGCTCGTCCACACTACCAAGAATCTTACCATTAGCCCTGTACTCTGTATTCCTGTTACTCCTTCCAAAGTGAATCACCTCACACTTTTCTGCATTAAACTTCATTTGCCACCTCGCAGCCCAGCTCTGCAGCTTATCTATGTACTTCTGTAACCTGCAACATTCTTCCGCACTATCCACAACTCCACCGACTTTAGTGTCATCTGCAAATTTACTAACCCATCCTTCTGTGCCCTCATCCAGGTCATTTATAAAAATGACAAACAGCAGTGGCCCCAAAACAGATCCTTGCGGTACACCACTAGTAACTGAACTCCAGGATGAACATTTCCCATCAACCGCCACCCTCTGTCTTCTTCCAGCTAGCCAATTTCTGATCCAAACCACTAAATCACCCTCAGTCCCATGCCTCCAAATTTTCTGCAATAGCCTACCGTGGGGAACTTTATCAAACGCTTTACTGAAATCCATATACACCACATCAACCGCTTTACCCTCATCCACCTGTTTAGTCACCTTCTCAAAGAACTCAATAAGGTTTGTGAGGCACGACCTACCCTTCACAAAACCATGTTGACTATCCCTATCAAATTATTCCTTTCTAGATGATTATAATACTATCTCTTATAATCCTTTCCAACACTTTTCCCACAACTGAAGTAAGGCTCACTGGTCGATAATTACCAGGGTTGTCTCTACTCCCCTTCTTGAACCAGGGGACAACATTTGCTATCCTCCAGTCTTCTGGCACTATTCCTGTAGACGATGACGACATAAAGATCAAAGCCAAAGGCTCTGCAATCTCCTCCGTAGCTTCCCAGAGAATCCTAGGATAGATCCCATCTGGCCCAGGGGACTTATCTATTTTCACACTTTCCAGAATTGCTAACACCTCCTCCTTATGAACCTCAATCCAGTCTAGTCTAATAGCCTGTCCCTCAGTATTCTCCTTGACAACATTGTCTTTTTCCTTTGTGAATACTGACAAAATATATTCACTTAGCGCCTCTCCTATCTCTTCGGACTCCACGCACAACTTCCCACTGCTGTCCTTGACTGGCCCTAATCTTACTCTAGTCATTCTTTTATTCCTGACATACCTATAGAAAGCTTTAGGGTTTTCCTTGATCCTACCTGCCAAAGACTTCTCATGTCCCCTCCTGGCCCTTCTTAGCTCTCTCTTTCGATCCTTCCTGGCTAACGTGTAACTCTCAAGCGCCCTAATTGAGCCTTCACGGCTCATCTTTACATAAGCCTCCTTCTCCCTCTTGACAAGAGATTCAACTTCTTTCGTAAACCACGGTTCCCTCACTCGACCACTTCCTCCCTGCCTGACAGGTACATACTTATCAAGGACACGCAGTAGCTGTTTCTTGAACAAGCTCCACATTTCAATTGTGCCCAGCCCCTGCAGTTTCCTTCCCCATCCTATGCATCCTAAGTCTTGCCTAATCGCCTCATTATTGCCTTTCCCCCAGCTGTAACTCTTGCCCTGCGGTATATACCTATCCCTTTCCATCGCTAAAGTAAACGTAACCAAATTGTGGTCTAACCTGAGGTGTCGACACACCCCAGGCGAGGGGAGAGGTTGAGAAGGAGACCCCTTTGTGATAACCTCAGTGAGTGCAAGAATTGAGCCCATGCTGTTGTCATCACTCCGTCACAAATCAGCCATCCAACCCGCTGAACTAACTGTGACTCTCATTGATAAGATATATCCAACACCTGAAAGGCTAAATGATTCACGTTAGACCTTTGGATCCAGCATCTCTCTTTCTATCTCCCTATGTCAATTCCACTGTTTCATTTTGCAATTGGTAAATATGGTGAACATTTCCTACCATTGTTTACCCATCTGGCACAATGGGTCTCAGAATACCAGAACAGATCCTTGGATGGGAATAATATCCTGCAACTCTTTACATAGGGACACAGATAAAATAGCAGTGGCACAATGGAAATCACAAATGAATCTAGTTGAAGTCACAGAAGTGTTACTGTTTAGAAGGAGGCCATTTCGCACATCTGTGCCAGTTCTACAGAAATGCAGCTCATGCAGCTCCCTTCTCTTTCCACCATTATAAATCCTGCACATTCCTGTTTTTCAAAGAACAATCTAACTTCCTTTTGAATGTCTCTATTGAAGCAGCACTCTCTGGCAGTGTATTCCAGATCCCAACCACTCATTGTTTGTAAAGCTTTTTTTTACTTCGTTGTGCCTCTTAATAATTATTGAATAATTGATGAATAGCTGAGGGGAAGTGATGGTGACAAGAGGAAAATGTCTTTCTGCAGACAGTGACTAGAATTGAGAATGCACTGCTTGAGAGTGTGTAGAGATGGATTCAACCATGGCTTTCAAGAGCAAATTAGATCATTATCTAAAGAGGGACAATTCGCATAGCTACTTGAGAAAGGCAGGGTAGTTGTAATGGTGGGAACCAGATGGATATTGTTGGCTATGAGATCCTTGATTGGGGTTGTTGACCTGGGCCAATCAGGAACCCCTGGCTGACCAATGTGAAAAAGGAACGATCTCCTCAGTTTAGGGGACTGACTTTGAGCTGGTTGGCCACTGCCAGTGTACTGTGCACAAGTAAATAAGGGGTGAATTGGTGACGGGATACTGACATCTACAGTTATTTCAGTAGTGGAACTGGTGAATTGAGGGAGAGATGGCACAGACACGACAGGTCAAATGGCCTCTTATGCTGTCATCATTTTATGATTATATGCTATGAATATAAATGTAAAAATTAGTACCAGAATATAATGCAGTTTAGAGGGATATAAACTCCTGCCTCCTCGCTCACTCATGCACAATCTTTCCATTTTGCACCAGTGACTAGGCACATAACCTCTCCTATTTATATAACTGTGATTCAGATTATTTTCCTAACAGGCAATTACAGAAAACAGTTATGTTAGTTACTAAACTGGATGATCTCACCTGCTTTACCTGATTTTCATGGTTAGCCTAGGCCCAAGCCTCTAAGAGCCTTTAAACTTAAAACAGCAACTTTCAGTAAAATGGTAAATTGCACATAAGCGGTCCTAGGTTTTCTGCAATATTAACCCTTTAAATTCAAGACTTTTACTTCTCCTTTCACTATTTTACAGTTTTTTCCACGCTGTTCCAGAGCACCAGTCATCAGATATCAGCAATGGACGACTATTTTGGTATCATCCTCAATTAGCAAGATAGATAGTAGGGGCTGAAATCCTCCTGCACAACCTCCAGCACAAATCCAGGCTGGCGCTGCCACTGCAGTTCTCAGAGTGTTGATTGATTGTTTGATTGATTTATTGTCTCATTTACTGAGGTACAGCGAAAACCTTTGTTTATGAGCAGTACAAGCAGATCATAGTAAGCTTGGGGAGGCAATGGCCTAGTGGTATTATCGCTGGACTGTTAATCCAGAAACCCAGATAATGTTCTGGGGACCCGGGTTTGAATCCCGCTACGGCAGATGGTGGAATTTGAATTCAATAAAATAAGTCTGGAATTAACAGTTTAATGACAACCGTGAATTCATTCTTGATTGTCGGAAAAACCCACGTGGTTCACTAATGTCCTTTAGGGAAAGAAACTGCCATCCTTACCTGGTCTGGCCTACACGTGATTCCAGACTCTCAGCAATGTGGTTGACTCTGACCTGCTTACTGGGCAATTAAAGATAAGCAATGAATGCTGCTTATCCAATGACACCCTCATCCCATGAATGAATATTAAAAAAAGCATGGGTGTACATATCAAAAAGACTTAGACAGAGGCATACAGGTTACATAGCACAGGGTGTGCGCTCTGTTAAGATCAATGTTACCAAGATCAGCAATATTTGAGGCTACAGAGTCTGTTCATCAGTCTAATAATAGTCATGAAGAAGCTTTTGGAACCTGTTGGTGCATGTGTTCAGCGTTCTGTATTTTCTGCCTGATGGAAGAGGTTGTAGGAGATCATTACCTGGGTGCGATGGTCTTTGATGATTTGGGCAGCCTTTCTGCGGCAGCGAGCCACATAAACAGAGTCCATGGATGGAAGTTGGCTCCTGTAATGGTCTAGGCTGTACACACCACTTCGTGTAGTTGCTTGTGGTCCTGGGCAGAGCAGTTGCCAACACAGACTGTTATGCACCCAGACAGTATGCTCTCAATAGTGCATCTTTAGAAGCTGGTGAGGGTCCTTATGGACATGCCGCCTGAGGAAGAAGAGGTGTTGTTGTGCCTTCTTGACTGTTGCATCTACATGGGAAGTCCAGAACAGTGTGTCGGTTATTGTCACACCAAGGAACTTGATGCTCTCCACCCTCTCAACCTCAGTTCCATGTTGCATTGTCCATGGAGACAGTTTCTTATAGAAGAAATGATAAATTGAGTCATAGAATTATAAACTTACACAGCATGGAAACAGACCCTTTTTGCTGAACTCGTCCAAGCTAAGCTGGTTTCTAAAATAAACAAGTCCCATTTGCCTGCATTTGTCTCATATCCTGCTACACCTTTCCTATCCATGTACGTGTCCTATTGTTTTTTGAATGTTATAATTGTACTCTACCACTTCCTCTGGCAGCTCATTCCATTTCCACATCATCATCTTTGTGAAAAAGTTGCCCTTTTAAATCTTTCCCTCTCACCTTAAATCTAGTTTTAGTTTTGGACTCTACTACCTTTGGGCAAATAACTTGGCTACTCACCTTATCTATGTCCTTCATGATTTTATAAATCTCTACAAGGTTACCCCTTAGCCTTCTGTGCTCAAGGAGTAAAATGTCTCAGCCTGTCTAGCCTTTCCTCATAACTCAAATCCTTCAGTCGTGGTCACATCCTCATAAATCTTTTGTGCACCTTTTGTAGTTTAATAATATCCTTACTAAAGCAGGGTGACCAGAATTGCACACAGTAGTCCAAATGTGGTCTTATCCAATGTATTGTACAGCTGTAAATGATGTCCCAAGCCCCATACTTAATGCTGTGACTGATGAAGGCAAGCACCACCCTGTCTACATATGGTGCCACTTTCAAGGATCTATGTTCCTTGCACCCCTAAGTCTCTCTGTTTGACTACACTCCCCAGGCCCTTACCATTAACCGTTGTGATTTGTCTTATCAAAATGCAACTCCTCACATTTATCTGAATTATACTCCTTGGCGCACTGGCCCAGTTGATCGAGATCCCGTTGTACATTTAGATAACCTTCTTCACTGTCCACTATACCACCAATTTTGGTGTCATCCACAAACTTACTAACCATGCCTCCTATAGTTTCATTCAAACTGTTTCTATAACTGAAGGACAACAGTAGACCCAGCACTGATCCCTGTGGCACACTGCTGGTCACAGGTGTCGAGTCTGAAAAACAACCCTCTACCACCACCCTCTGTCTCCTACCATCAAGCCAATTCTGTATCTCGTTGGCCAGCTCTCCCTGGATCCGTAATCTTCCTAATCAGCCTACCATGCAGAATCTAATTGAGGGCCTTGCCAAAGTTCATGTGGATAATGTCTACTGCTCTGCCTTCATCTAACTTCTTGGTCACCTCTCAAAAATCTTAATCAAGTTGTGAGACACAATTTCCTGCTCAGAAAACCATGCTTACCATTCATAATCAGTCCTTACATTTTCAAAAGAATGTAGATCCTGTCTGTCAGAATCCCTTCCAACAACTTACTCATTATTGACGTCGCGCTCACTAGTCTGTAGTTCCCCAGTTTTTCCTTGCAGCCTTTCTTAAATAATGGCACCACATTAGCCATTCTCCAGTCTTCCGGCACCTCACCCATGGCTGTCGATGATACAAGTATCTCTGCTGGGGGATGTGCAATTTCAACCCTAGCTTTGCACAATGTCCTGGGATAACCTGAACAGGTCCCTTCACGCTTTTTAAAACCTTCCAACACCACCTCTTCTATAATGTGGACTCTTTTCAAGGCATCACTATTTCCCCAGCTTCCATGTCTTTCTCCACAGTAACTGATGCAAAATATTTCTTTAGTATCTCACCCATTTCCTGTGTTTCAATGGTCTTGTTTAATCTTTAAGGGAGCCTATACTCTCCCCAGTTACTCCTGTGCCCTTAGTTTCTGCAAGTAATACTTGCAGAATCTCTTCGGATTCTCCTTTACCTTATGTGTCAAAGCTCTCCAATGTTCCCTTTTAGCCCTTCTGATTTCCCTCTTAAGTGTACTCCTGCACCCCTTATACCACTCAATGGATTCACTTGATCCCAACTGCCTATACCTGACATATAACACCTCCTTGTTCTCGAACAGGACCTCAGTCTCTCTAGTCATCCAGTGTTCTCCACTCCTGCCCATGTTGCCCTTCACAACATGCTGTCCCTGAATCCTGGGCTTTTGAAAGTCTCCTACTTTCTAGATGCCCCTTTACTTGCAAGCAGCCTCTCCCAATCAACTTTTGAAAGTTCCTGTCTAATACCATCAAAATTGGAATTGTCCCAATTTAGAACTTTAACTAGTAGATCAGATCTATCCTTTTCCATAACTATTTAAAAACTAATAGAATTAAGGTCACTGATCCCAAAGTGCTCCCCCACTAACACTTCCTGCCTTATTTCCCAAAAGGAGGTTGAATTTTGCCCTTTTCTTGTAGAGCTATCTACATATTGATTGAGAAAGTTTTCTTGGACGCGCTTAACAAATTCCTCCCTATCCAAACCCCTAACACAATGCAGTCCCAATCTGTGTTTGGAATGTTAAATTATCCTACTATTACAATCCTACTATTCTAACAGCTATCTGCGATCTCCCTGCATATTTGCTCCCCAATTTCTTGCTGACTACTGAGGGGCCTGTAGTACAGTCACATCAAAGCGATCACCCCTTCTTATTTCTCAATTCCACCCATTTAGCTTCAGTGGATGATCCCTCAGGAATATCCTCTCAATGTATTGCCATGATGTTTTCCCTAATCAAAAATGCCACTCTCCCTCCTCTCTTGCCTCCCCTTCTATCCTTCCTAGAGCATTTATAGCATCACTGTATTCCACATGCAGTAGACTGACCAACAATGCATTTAAGGAGAGAATTCCAGGATTTTGACCCAGTGACAGTGAAGGAACAGCAATACATTTCCAATTCAGGATGGTGAGTTCTTTGGATGGGAACTTGCAGGTGATGGTATTCCCATTGTGTCTGCTACCCTTTTTCTTCTAGATGGAAGTGGTTTTGGGTTTGGAACGTGCTGTCTCAGGAGCTTTGATGCAGTTTTGCAGTGCATCTTGTAGATAGTTTGCACTGCTGCTACTGAGCATCTGTGGTGGAGGGAATGGATGTTTGTGGATGTGCTCAGCAAGTGGGTTGCTTTGACCTGGATGGTGTCAAGCTTCTTGAGTGTTGTTGGAGCTGCATTCATCCAGATGAACGGAGAGTGGTCCATCACATTTCTAGTGTGTGCCTTGTAGATGATGGACAGGCTTGGGGAGTCAGGAGGTGAGTTATTTGCTGCAGTATTCTAGCTTCTGACCTGCTTTTGTGGCGACTATCTTTATGTGGCAAGTCCCCTTGAATTTCTGGTCAATGGTAACCCAAGGATGTTGATGGTGGGAGATTCAATGATGATAACACTGTTGAATGTCAAGAGTAGTGGAGATGGTCATTGCTTGGTATTTGTGTGGTGTGAATCTTACTTAAGTCTCGTCAGTGGCGAATGCCCCCACTTCTGACCTTATGATGGTGCGAAGATCATTGCTGAAGCAGCAGAAGTGTGTGTTGACATTATAGTCAGGAGCTCCTGCAGAGATGTCCTGGAACAGAGATGACTGACCTCCAACAATAATAATTATCTTATTATTTCCCAGGTATGACTCCAACCAGACCCTGATACGCACTGACTCCAGTTTTACTAGGGCTCGTTGATGCCACACTCAGTCGAATGTGGCCTTGATGTCAAGAGCTGTCACTCACCTCACCTCTATAATTCAGCCCTTTTGTCCATGTTTGAACCAAGGCTGTAATGAGGTCAGGAACTGAGTGGCCCCGGCAGAACCCAAACTAGGTGTCACTGAGCAGATTATTGCTAAACAGATGTTCCTTGATAGCACTGTCGGTGACACCTTCCATCACTTTACTGTTGATCGAGAGTAGGCTGGTGGCAGGGTAATTAGCCAAATTGGATTTGTTGTACTTTTTGTGTACAGGACATTCATAGGCAATTTTCTAACCTCTCGGGTGGATTTGAAAGATCCCACAGTGTAGTAGAGTTGTTAGAAAAAGTAAAGCCCAGGTATGGTGGCAGTGTGCATACAAAATTGACAACAGATAGAAATTATAGAGTGGAGATAACCAATTATTTTTCAAACTGGAGGGATGATTTAGTTGTGGTCCCCAGAGACGAGTATTAATTCCATTGCTGTTCTGATATAAATTAATGACCTGGAGTGGGATGTACACAATATGATACTGGCAGTTGAAATTGGAAATTTGGTAGACAATACAAATCTCAGACATGTAACGAATGAGAATCAGTTGTCAGAAAGATTCAGACTGGTGAAAAAGGCACACGCGCTTGATCATTTAACGGCTGAAAGTGTGAAATGACATAGTTTAAATTGGAGGAATGTGACAGGGAATATGAACCAAAGGTACAATTTTAAAGGGCGACTTTGCATACATTTTTTGAAGGTGTCAGAGTAAAGTTGACAAATCAAAGCATAAAAACGGTCCCGACCCGAAACGTCAGCTTTCCTGCTCCTCTGATGCTGCCTGGCCTGCTGCATTCCTCCAGCTCCATGCTGTGTTATCTCTGACTGCAGCATCAGCAATTCTTACTATCTCTGATATGAATTGCTGAACTGCATTAGTAGAGATATTGGAGTACAAAAGCAAGGAAGTTAAATCTTTTCAGAATACTGCTTAGGTTTCAACTGGAATATCGTGTCCAGCTCTGCACACCATACTGTAGGAAAGATAAAGCCTTAGAGAGCATACAGAAGCATAGAATGGCACTTGGGTAGAAGAGCTTAAGTTATGTGGGGAGGCTGGTGTTCTTCAAGTAGGTTGAGAGAAAATAAAAGGTATTTAAAATTATTAATAGTTTCAATAAGGAGAAACAGTTTCCATTGAAGAACAAGCATGGGGCTGGATGAACACAGCAGGTCAAGCAGCATCATAGGAGCAGGAAAACTTGACGTTTCGGGCCTAAACCCCATTTCCAACAAATGTCACAAATATTCAAATAATTAAAGTTTAATCAATGAAGCCAGAGGTGATGCCAGTAATAGTGATTTTGTTTATATTACCTGAACATATAATGAAGAGAAACTTAATAATCACTTCCAAAACAATGTTAGATGAATTCTTGAAGGGGAAATAAAACAAGGGAAATGGTATTAACTAACCAGCTCCTGCAAAGAGCTGGTTGATCCACAATGTGTTGAATGGCTACCACCTTTGCTCTATGGTTATTCTGTCTTGCAAACGGCTGATGTAAATGGAGTGTTCGGTGGCAAGACTTCCAATAAGGATTTCATTTGGCGACTGAAATGCTGTTGGCATTAAGCATTAGGAACAAATTACTGCAGATGCTGGAATCTGTACGGAAAACAACAAATGCTGGAGATTACAGCGGGTCAGACAGCATCCACGCAGAGAGAGCAAGCTAACGTTTTGAGTCTAGATGACTTCATTAGAGCTGAAGTAAATTGTGGAGGGGACAGCATTTATGCTATAGTTTGTGGGGAGGGAGGTGTGAAGTGGGTGTAGGATACTGATGGAGAAAAGATGTTGATAGTTCAGATTAGGTGATCAGAATATGAGAATGGCAGAACCCCGTTGTGTCTCCTGCCAGAATTGAAAGGACAGACAGTGCCCACTGGGATGGGGGGGAGGGGAGAGAGAACATGATAACAAGCTAAAATGAAGGGAAGAAATGGGCCTGGTTCACAATTTAAAGGTGTTGAACTGAATATTAAATCCGGCAAGCTGTAAAGTGCCTAGTCTGAAGATGAGATGTTGTTCCTGTAGTTTGCTGTGTGATTCACTGGAACACTGCAGCATGCCATTGACAGACAAGTGGGCATGTAAACAGGATGCTGTGTTAAAACGACCGGCTGCAGGAAGGTCAAAGTCCTGTTTGTGCACAGACCAGAGGTGTTCCGTAAAGCGGTCACCCAGTCTGCGTTTCGTTTTTCCAATGTAGAGTAGGCCACGTTGGGTGCGGTGAATACAGTAGACATGATTGGAGGAGGTACATGTAAAATGCTGCTTCATCTGGAAAGGCTGTTTAGGCCCTTGGATGGTAGGTGGGGAGGAGGTGATGGGACAGCTGTTGCACCTTCTGCAGTTACATAGGAAAATGCCATGGAGAGGTGGGGTGGTGTTGGTGGTTGTGGAATGGACTAGGGTGTCCTGGAAGGAATGGCCCCTGTGAAATGCAGACGGGGAGTGAGGGGACGATGTGTTTGTTGGTGGTGTCCTGTTGGAGTTGTCTGAAATGGCAGAGAATGATCCTTTGAATGCAGAGTTTGGTGGGATGAAAAGTGAGGACAAGGGGGACCCAATCATGCTGTTGTGAGTGATGGGAAAGGGACAAGGATGGAAACATGGGTGATAGGTCGGTTGTGCTGGAGGGCCATGTCAACCACAGTGGGTGGGAAACCACGGTCATGGAAGAAGCAAGCCATGTCAGCTGCGCTGTTTTGGAAGGTGTCATCATCCGAAAAGATGCAATGTAGGTGAAGGAAATGGGAGAATGGGATGGAGTCCTTGCAGGACGTGGGGTGTGATGAGCTGTAGTGAAGGCATTGTGGTTGATTGTCTCGCCAAGCTGGTTCGCTGTTGTTCTGCAGACGTTTCGTTACACTGCTGGGTAGGGTAGTGAAGGTAGCTATGGGAGTCAATGGCTTTGTAGTGGATGGGAGTGAACGGTTTATTCCCTGAAATGAAGACAGAGAGGTCAGGGAAAGGAAGGAAAGTGTCAGAAATGGACAATGTGAAAGTTATAGAGGGGTGGAAATTGGAGGCAAAATGAATGAAGTTTTCAAGGTCCTGGTGGAAACACAAAGTGGCACTGAAGCAGTTGTCAATGTACCGAGAAAAAAGTTGTGGGAGGGGGCCCTCAGCATTACGTTGTAAGATTCAGTGAACATGTCCTATTGGTACTGAACCAGGACTTTGCCCACTGTTGAGACTGATGGTTTGAGGGTGAGGTGAGTAGGATTCTCAAAAGGGGCTTTTTTGGAATCCTTTAATTTTCTCTTAGAAGAATTATTTTCTTCTCAGAGGTGCCTAGGCACTGATAAGGGGAGGAGGTGGAAGTTTGAGCGGAGATATTTGTATCATGGACAACCACAGGTGAACTGCCAAGGATTGGAAGGTGGTAAATGTTGTGCCATTATTAAGAAAGGCTGCAGGGTAATGCCTGGGAATTACAGCCCAGTGAGCCTAATGTTTGTGGCGGGTAAGTTGTTAGAGGGAGTTCTGAGAGATAGGATCAACAGGCATTTGGAGAGACGAGGACTCATTTGGGATAGTCACCATGGCTTTGTGCATGGGAAATCACGTCTCATGAATTTGATTAAGTTTTTTTTTGAAGGGGTGACCAAGAAAGTGGATGAGGACAATGTGGTAGACTTTGTCTACTGGACTTTAGCAAGGCCTTTGACAAGGTACTGCATGGCAGGTGACTGAGTAAGGTTAAATTTCATGTGATCCAGGGAAAGCTAGCAAATTGGATAAAAAAATTGGTTTGATGGTAGACGACAGATGGTTGTGGTAGAGAGTTGTTTTTCAGGCTGGAGACCTGTGACCGATGGTGTGTCACAGAGATCAGTGCTGGGTCCGCTGTTATTTGTCATTTATATAAATGATTTGGATGACAGTTTAGGAGGTATGGTTAGTAAGTTTGCAGATGATACCAAGGTTAGTGGTGTAGTTGGCAATGAAAAAGGTTATCCAGAAATGCAGTGAGATCTTGATCAACTGGGCCAGTGGACTGAGGAATGGCAGCTGGAGTTTAATTTAGATTAATGCAAGGTGTTGCATTTTGGTAAGGCAAACCAGGGCAAGACTTAGACAGTCAATGGCAGGCCCTGGGGAATATTTTAGAACAAAGAGATCTAGGGTTATAGATTCATAGCTCCTTGGAAATGGAGTCACAGGTCAACAGGGTGAATGAGAAGGCTTTTGGCATGTTAGCTTTCATTGGTCAGAGCATTGAGTTGGGTTGATGATATTCAGGTAACCCAGTATTCATTTAAATAACTGCTTAAAATCTTAGATGCAAGATAATGCAATTTACATTGTGTGATAGAGCAAATCTCTTGTTAAATAAAAGTGTTCAAGTTATCATAAGAAACTTAATAGAAAGTGTGAGGCCATCACAATTTACAATGTCTTCAACAGCATAGACTGAATGCACCAGAACTACTCAGCCTAAAAGCATTTTTACAGTTGTAGTGATTAAAAATCATCAGTGAGGTAAAAAGAGTTATTTACAATAAAATACTAAGCTTGACTGAAAATATGTTCTCGATATGCTGTCTAAAATAGATTTACTGCTGGGTACTGTATATGCAGTAAACCACAATTCAAATTTAAGTGCTATCAGCTCAGAGATTGCTCAGCCTAATTACAAGATTCTAGATATTTTCTAAACAACCTATTGAGCAATGTCATCACGTTCCTCTGGAGCAGGAGGAACTTGAAACCAAACCTCCTGTCTCAGGGATACCACTGCTGCACTTTCAATACAAGATTCTAACATGAGTGAAGAAATGAGTGCAGAAGTGCCATGTCAATCACTTTGAGGTCATAGATCATAGAATCCCTACAGTGTGGAAACAGGCCCTTCGGCCCAACAAGTCCACACGTCAGAGCACCCACCCAAACCCATCCCTGAATCCCTGAACACTACGGGCAATTTAGCATGACCAATCCACCTAGCCTGCACGTTTTAGGACTGTGGGAGGAAACCGGAGCACCTGAAGGAAACCCATGCAGGCGTGGGGAGAATGTGCAAACTCCACACAGACAGTCACCCGAGGGTGGAATTGAACCTGAGTCCCTGGCACTGTGAGGCAGCAGTGCTAACCACTGTGCCATTGTGCCACCCAATTAGTGTCCTATTAGTTCAAGTAACAGGGGCATGGTTGACTTCACTCAGTACAAAAAACCTATAAAGGATATCTCAAAAGACTTGAGACATTGAATCTTGCAGGAACTGTTGTAATAATGCTGTTTTTTGCAGACTTTGCAGAGTGGTGTGCTGGTTTGATTGTCACAGTGACTTGCCTCTATTACTTTATTAAGTACCAAACTCAGGGGAGGCAACGGCCTACTGGTATTATCGCTGGACTGTTAATCCAGAGACCCAGCTAATGTTCTGGGGACCGGGTTTGAATCCCGCCACGGCAGATGGTGGAATTTGAATTCCTGGTTATAGAAATAAATATCTGGAATTAACAGTCTAATGATGATGTGAATCAATTGTCAGGAAAAACCCATCTGGTTCACTAATGTACTTTAGGGAAGGAAACTGCCATCCTTACCTGGTCTGGCCTGCATGTGACTCCACAGCAATGTGGTTGACTCTTAACTGCCCTTTGGGGCAATTAGGTATGGGCAATAAATGCTGCCTGGCCAGTCACGCCCTTATCCCGTGAATGAATAAATAAAGAAAAACAGAAACCTAGGACTCTGCTCGCCTGTCTGCAACAGGATTCTCGACTTCCTGACCCACAGACTGCAATCAGTAAGGATAGACGACAACACCTCCTCCACCATAATCCTCAACAGCAGTGCCAGCAAGACTGCGTACTGAGCCCCTTATTCTATTCATTACACACTCACGACTGTGTGGCCAAATTCAGGTCTAACTCCAATTACAAATTAGGTGGATGGGTCGGATCTCAAACAACGACAAGACAGAGTGCAGGAAAGAGGTAGTCAGTTTAGCGGTATGGTGTAAAGACAACAATCTTTCTCTCAATGTCAGCAAAATGAATGAGTTGGCCATTGACTTCAGGAAGCGGAGTGGCGGCCATGCCCCTATCTGTATCAACAGTCCTGAGGTGGAGGTGGTCTAGAGCTTCGAGTTCTGAGGAGTAAATGTCACTGACAATCTATCCTGGTCTATCCGTATTGTGCTACAGTCAAGAAAGCACACCAACACTTCTACTTCCTCAGAAGGCTAAGGAAATTCGGCATGTCCATAATGACTCTTGCCAATTTTTATAGATGCACCATAGAAACCATCCTAGTAGGATGCATCATAGCTTGGTATGGTAACTGCTCTGCCCAAGACCACAAGAAATTGCAGAGAATCACGAACACAGTCCAGTCCATCATAAAAACCAGCCTTCTTTTCATTGACTCCATCTACATTTCTTGCTGCCTTGGGAAAGTGGCCATCATAATCAAAGACCCCTCCCAGCCCGGTTATACTGTCTTCCATCAGGCAGAAGATACAAAAGTTTGAAAATATATACCAAAAGTTTCTTCTCCACTGTTACCAAACTTATGAATGGACCTCATGTATTAGAGTTAATCTTTCTCTGCAGCTGTATTATACATTTTATTCTTTTACCCTGATGTACTAATATAAGGTATGATTTGTCTGGGCAGCACGCAAAGCAATACTTTTTGTATCTCTGTACATGTGACAAGAACAAAAGAAATAGAATCAAAAGGAGCTCCAAATTGGCATCAGGGTTTGCATTCTATCTAAATTTTGCAATAAACGTGAGCTGGAAGTTTGTTTTCAGCTCAGATTGTTTTGTTGTCTCCTGATAATGTTGATTCTTTTCTGCAATGTGACCCATGACTATCATCCAGAATGAATGCCTCATTAATAAACAACCAACAAGGAACTTTTCGTCTATACACAAGTTATATGAATACCATTAGCTGTGGGAAGCTTTTGGGAAGAATGCCTTGCAATTCCTTACTCAGCACTGGGATGTCAGTCCAGATTTTCTGCTCAAGTTTCTGAGGTGAATTAACGAAAACAATGAATGCTACTGATTGAAGCACAATGTAAATAATCAGTTATAGCTCTGATTTGCATATCATAGGTGGCATTGCATCTGATTTGTGGCTGAGTTTAATTTACAATCTTTGGAAAAAATTTGTTTTTTTTGAGTTAGTATAGTCATAACAATTATAAAAACATCAGTGACGAGGCTCACAGAACACAGACTGTTTTGAAGTATGTTCAAAAGCTTTTGGCTCAAATAGATGTAAGTTCCAGTATGGGGAAGGACAGTAAGTGTTCGATGAGATATTTGTGTGTAAAGCACAGAGAAATTGCAATTCCAATTGAACTTCTGTTGGCTCAGAGCTGCAATCTAATAATGTAGTTGAGCAACAAATTGAATGCAGGACTGGCCTGTCAATCAGTTTTGAGATGCCCAATTAGATCATATGAAAGGGGCGGGGGGCACAGTCCACCTAGTATAAAAGATGAAAGAACGCTGTCAGAGAAGACGTTAGACTTTGAGCATCGCGGAGCTTATTTTGACCATGTTTTTTACAGATGATCTGATGAATAGTATTCTGGCATTAATTGGCACACTAACTTGTCTGTATTACTTTATTAAGTATAGCTGGGAGCTCCTAGTCGGTACCAGGATTTACATTTTGGCAAAATTTTGGAGGACAAACCTGACATTCTATGGGGAATGGGCTGGTAAGGTCATGGTTTGTTTTCTGCTCAAATTTTCTCGCATGTCATTTTGCTGTTGCTTGATACTTTTTGGTTGTGGACTCGTGGCGACGGTCCCTTCACATTGCTGTGTCCTGTGCATAGACACTTGTGTGTGAAAATTGAAACAGAATGGAGGTCAGGTCAATTTTCATCACCACAGGGCGAATGTGTAGTTACTGCCCACCTTTGTGACCTTCACATTACGCGCATGTGTATGACCACGGCAGAGTTTCTGCATGATTCTCGAAACGTTTGAGATTAATTTGTTTCCTGAGCTCTGGTTCCTATAACTTGTTTGGGAGACCACTGCAGAATAAAAATAACATAATCTTTAAGTAGATGCTGTCTGTGCATTGTTTTGCATGTTCAAATGTGCTTATTACCTCAGGCTTCCCTTGAAATGTCTGTAAATTGATCTCAATGCAGGTATTTGAAATTTCCAGTGTTGTCAGCCATAAGTGTCTCTTACTCCTGAGTTAGAAAGATATGGTTTCAAATTCGATTTACTATAAAGATTTGATTACAAAATCTAAAGTGATGCTCCAAGTGTAGCACATGACTGAGAGACCATCACTCAGATGAGACTGTTAAATTGAGACTGTCTCCCCTTTTGTATGAATGTTGAAGCTTGCATGCCATTATCTGAGGAAAAGCAAGGGTATCTTCCTAAGTGTCATGGCCAACGTAATCCTCAACAGTATATTTGATCCTCTTTCATGCCTGACTGGAACTGTGCTGTGCCACATGTCATAAGTACAAAAACCATGCCTCTGAAACTGAAAAGTTCTGTAGGTCGCTATAGAGAAGTTGCTGTTATCAAAGTTGCACAATTTTAGCTCAGTCATGTGAACAGCTGTGCAAATGCCCAAACCTCTCTTGCTTCATAAGGGTTTTTAAAATCAATAATTCTAAACTTGGCATTCTTCCAGTCTTAAAATCAGAGACAAAGGAAATTAAATATTGCTTAAATTACTTTTAAATGTTAAAAACAATGATGTGCATCTAGTTATGACTGACAGGAGCAATATGATGGTAATTACATCAACTACACCATCATTATTAATTTTATGATTCAATCACCAGAATGGCCAAATGCTTCTCTGATATTATTGTCCAGCGTAAAAGAGACTTTCACCTGGCTTCTTTAATGAAGTCAAAATAATCTCTTATTATAAGACCAACCTGTTCTTGAAAAATTGGCAAATATTAATCAACATTTACACTATAATCCAGAATTAAAACTCTTAGCGCCCCCGCCAATTGAATCCTAAACACAGGCAGACTCTCAAAATATAAAGTTAACAGTCTCTGCAGAGGCTTTTAAGAAAGAGGGGAAAAATGGAAAGACACCCCTGACCTCCAAAGGGCCTAAAAGCAAAGGAAAGAATGCAATGACTTCTCATGGCCTACTGGGTTTCCTGTTGATGAAATTGAACTATCAAAACTATAGGCTTATGGAAGATCTTCCTCCTAATTTGAAATCAAGATGGAACCAAAATCATTTGAAATTGGCTGTGATTTAGCTTTTCAGGGGTTATAAGATAGTCAGAAACATGGATGTTTGGAAATGTTATCAGGTTCCCAGGAACTTCTACTCGAAGTAGAGATTTGCAGCTTCTGGGATTTCTTTCTTATTGTGTACTTGTGTTTGTAAAACGGAAAACTAATCCCAGCAACAGTTGCTACATGACTATTCAGAGGCCCCCATAGACCTTTCAAAACAACGTACTTCCATTAATTAATTTCCTTTGGTGCTGCAAATGTATGTGAATAGCGTCCTGCATAAGCAAGAAATGTGTTGGACTTTTTGCAACTGTAGGCAATACCAAATTCCAGTGTTTGTTCTTCATGTACAAAGATTGCACAGAACTGCATTAGTAACTGCGTATGCAGATAAAGATTTTTATGAACGAAGTATATTTTTTCAATAAAAGGATTTGAGAACTTGCGATGAGACAGGACTTCAGATTTATCTAGTACAAAAAAATTTACATTTTGCAGGAGAAACTCAGCTGGTGTGGCAGCATCCATATAGACAAAAACAGATAATGTTTCAAGTCCAGTGACCCTTCGTTAGCAATGAAGATAACTGGCTAAAAGTGGTATTTATGCTAAAACTGAAACTGAAATTGCTGGAGAAACTCAGCAGGTCTGTGGAGAGAATGCAGAGTTAACATTTCAGGTGTAATGACCCTTCTGCTGAGTTTCTCCAGCAATTTTATCTTATGTTTCAGATTTCCAGCATCCACAGTTCCTGTTTTTTTAGGCAAGGGGATTGCTGATGATAAGCAGAGGGAGAAAGAAAAAGTACTGTGTGGAATGCTAATGAGAAGTGTAAATGGTTGAAAAGGGATTGGCTGTGCTGGGAGCAACCCATACAAAACAGGACCTAGGAGTGTCAGGGTAGTTAACAAACATGGAAGAGGGTGTTCATGTTCAATGTTGAGTCCTGAAGGCTGTAAAGTACCCAGGCAGAAGTTGAGGTGTTGTCCCTCCAGCTTGCATTGAGCTTTTCTGGAGCTCTTCAGTGGGCCTAAGGCAGAAATATTGACATGGGAACCACCAATACTATTTTTGTTAAACTGCCTTTGAGGTAAGGTCTCTGTTGCGAAGAGTGGAATGCAGCTCTTCTGGCTCTTTCTCTCCACTTCCTCCTATATTCTGACACTACAATTGTGCATGAGTGACCAAAAAGGAAAAAAAATGCTGTTGGGTTTTATCACTATGTGTCAACACATAGGGTGCCATTCCCTATTCCACAACTGAAAATGCACTGTTAGATTTGTCACCTTTTTTCTTTTCTTGGAAGAGATGGTAAATTAAAATCCATTGGAGATAGTAAGAACTGCAGAAGCTGGAGTCAGAGACAACATAGTGTGGAGCTGGAGGAACACTGCAGGTCATGCAGCGTCAGAGGAGCAGGAAAGTTGACATTTCAGGTCAGGACTCTTCTTCAGAACTGGGGAGGGGGAAGGGAGCTGGAAAATAGAGGGAGGAGAGATGGGGCTGGGAAAAGGTAGGTGGTGTAGTGATAGGTGGATGCAGGTAGGGATTGGTCAGTGGAATGGGTGGGGTGGATAGATGGGAGAAAAGATGGACAGGCTGTGTCAGGTCTAGGAGGGGAGAGGGAGGACCAGTGGGGTTGGGGAAAGGCAGGTGGCGTGGATGCAGGTAGGGGGTAGTGGGGATTTGGTCGGTGGGAAGGGTGGGGTGGTTAGGTGGGGAAGAAGGTGGACACCTTGAGTCAGGTCAAGGAAGGGGGGATGAGAGGGATGTGGGATTAAGTCAGGGGTGAGGAGATTTTAAAACACGTGAATTTGATGTTAAGGCCATCGGGCTGTAAATCCTGAGACGGAATATGAGGTGTTGCTCCTCCAGCTTGCACGTGGACAAGGCCCAGCATGGACATGTCAGCAAGGGAGTGGAGGTGTAGTAAAATGGTTGGTAACTAGAAGGTGTTGTTGATCACCGCGTACAGAGCACAGGTGCTCCACAAAACTGTCCCGAGTCTGCGCTTGGCCTCACCGATGTACAGGAGGCCACATTGGGAGCAATGGATACAGTAGACCAGGTTGGAGGATGTACAAGTGAACTCTTGTTGGATATGAAATGTTTGCTTTAGGCCTTGGAGGGAGGTGTAGGGGCACATGTAGCACTTCCTGCGGTTGTAGGGAAAGGTGCCTGGTGTGGTGGGGTTAGTGGGGAATGTGGAGCAGACAGGGAGTCGCAGAGTGAGTGGTCCCTACGAAAGGCAGATTAGGGTGGGGAGGCAAATCTCTTTCATCATAGGGTCAGATTGTAGGTAGCAGAAGTGGCAAAGGATGATATGCTGGATGCGGAAGTTGGGTGGGTGGTATGTGAGGACCAGGGTGATTCTGGCTTATTTTTGTTGGGGGTAGGGGGGTTGAAGGAAGAAGTGCGGGAAATGCAAGAGATGCAGTTGAGGGCATTTTTGATCACCCGAGGCGGGAATTTGCGGTCCTCGCAATAGGAGAACATCTGGGACGTCCGGGAGTGGAATGCTTCATCTTGGGATCAGATGCGGCGGAGGTGGAGAAATTAGGAGTAAGGGATTGCATTCTTGCAGGAGGTTGGGTGAGAGGAGGTGCAGTCCAGGTAGCTATGGGAGTCGGATTTGAAATAGATGTCGGTGTTGAGGTGATTACCAGAGAAGGACATGGAGCGGTTCAGCAAGGGGATGGAGGTATCAGAGATGGTCCAGGTAATTTTGAGGTTGGGGAGAAAGGTGGTGTTAGTAAAGTTGAACTCTTCAACCTCCTCATGCTGCAATTCAGTCATCAATGTAGCGGAGGAAGAGGTGAGGATGGGGCCAATGTAACAGCGAAAAAGGGACTGTTCCACGTATCCTATGAAGAGGCAGGCATAGCTTGGACACATACAGGTGCCCATAGCGACCCCCTTAGTATGGAGGGAGTGGGAGGAGTTGAAGTTGTTGTTCAGGATAAAGACAAGTTCCGTTAAGCAGATGAGGGTGTCGGTGGAAGGGGACTGTTTGGGCCTGTGGGAGAGGAAGAAGCAGGGGGCTTTTAGGCCATCTGTGTTGGGGATACAAGTGTACAGGGATTAGATGTCCATAGTAAAGATGAGGTTTTGGGAACCAGGGAATTAGAAGTCTTGGAGGTGCAGGGCATGGGTGATGTCCTGGACGTAGGTGGGGAGTTCCTGTACTGGAGAGGGAAATCCAGAGTCAAGGTAAGCGGAGATGAGTTCAGTGGAGCAGGAACAGGCAGAGACAATGGGTCAGCTGGGGCAGTCAGGTTTGTGGATTTTGGGGAATGATGGGGTTGGAGGCTGAGTGGGAGGTTACCTGAGGTGATGAGTATGAATGGTCTGAGAGACGATGGTTTGGGTGTTGGGGTAGGGCCATAGTCAAGGGGGTGGCAGGAGGAGGTGTCAGAGTTGGCACCTGGCCTCCACAATGTAGGGATTCTATGATTGTTAAACAGCATCTACACTTCAGCTTGGAGTCTCCTGAGATGTGTCTTTCTGTTAAGATTTTTAACATGGTATAGAGTAACTAGGATAAACAGTCAAGGTTTAAAAATGACGGTGTTGGGCTATTTAATTTGATGTAGTCTGCACTGTGCCTATTACAACAACCAAAGGAACATGTTATTTGGTTCAATAAGCTAATCATTGCTATGCATGGTCTATGTACCTGATATCACAATGGCACTGAAATCCATGTACCAGATTGCTCAAGCTTATAGTTTCTTGTGTTTTCTCCAAAACAGTGCCTTGACCAATCAGTCAATTTGCTGACCAATTAGCACCTGTTTACTCCTGTAATATAAATTATTATTTGAACTCTAGTATTCTTGCATTTGTCCTGACTAATGCAATACCAGAAGCTTTGGTGATGTCTCTCGGTCATTATGCATCAATAAAATGGATCTTTAATCACTTAATTTTTCCAGTTGTGACAGGTGCAACTGCTGGGATTGGAAAAGCTTATGCTCATGAGGTAATGCAGATCTCCACTTTACTCTGAAATCCTTTCTATATTCAAAGAATGGTACAGCACAGAAGGATACCTTTCAGCTCATTGCATGCAGACACCCTTTAACATGCAGTAGCAGTGAAATCTCAGCATTAAGTTGAAATAAAGGGTGTTAATAATATTACAAATGCCTAAAAAATGTAAAGATAATATGTATTGTTGAAGAGAAAAACACCTTGTATTTTTATTCAAATTTTAAAAAAAATCAGGCACAACCTAAAATGAGCATGTGCAATTAAAACTTATCTTTATTCTGTTGGTATTCTTTTCTGACAATTTGTCCCAGTTAATTCCAATTTCCTGCTATCTTACATTCTGTTTTTTAATTGGTCATGATAGAGGCTGGTTCAGTGATATGTAAATATATATACATACATATATACACATAACCCTATCGCAGCCTTCTGCCAATCTGATACATTTTGTGAACTCATTGTTATCCATAACTCCAGCCAAATCCTAATTTGAATCAAATTCTTTTCACCCATTACCTCTGATCACTGGCCTACACATTCTCAACTTTGTTCTCAAATCCTTCCATGACCAATTCTCCTCACTTCCTAACTTCTTGCCCTACAACTCTGATATTTGTGTTCTTCAAACCTGCCTCTTGTGTCTTCTGTTTTTCCCTCCACTTGACCATTCGCAGCTGTGTCTTCGGCTGTCTAGGCCCGAGATCTTGAGTACCCTTCTAAGTCTCTCTGTTTGAGTCATTCCTTAAACCTTGCCTCCAACCGACTTTTTGGTCTCCTCTCCTAATAATCAAATTGCTTTTAAATTATCATAGAATCCCTACAGTGTGGAAACAGGCCCTTCAGCTCAAGTCCACACCAGCCCTCACAGCATTCCCCCTGTAACCCACCTAACCTGCTCATCCCTGAACACTATGGCCAACGTAGCATGGCCAATCCACCTAGTCTGCATGTTTTTGGACTGTGGGAGGAAACTGGAGTACCCGGAGGAAACCCACGCAGACATGGGGAGAATGTGCAAACTCCACATAGCTAGTCGCCCCGGGGGGGATCAAACCCGGGTCCCTGGTGCTGGGAGGCAGCAGCGCTAACCACTAAGCCACCACGCCGCTTTGTCTCAACATTCCCAAGAAGTGCTTGGAATGTTTATTACAACTGAAGCATTATGTTAATGAAAAATGCTGTAGCATTTCCAAAATTTTCTGTCTGACTCTCCTGAAAGAGCAGAGTCCTGTTAGAGTACAGGCCCATTGCTGATGGCCATCCTTCAGTAATTATCAAATGGCAGTTTTTCATGATAGCCCAGCTTCAGGGTATCAGCAGGTGATTCAGTTATCAAGTCCTCACTCTGGAGAGGAATCAGGACCGTGTTCAGAAGTAGAAAGCCTAGCTGTGTTTCTTTACCTCTCCCAAAAATGTTCAGAACAGCTATGATAGCATTTGGGGTATGTTTCAGAAGTTGATCGGTTACACACTAGGGAAGTGGAATCAGGTGTTGAGCTACTGGAGAACTATTTGTTTTCATTGTACGCTGTATTATGATCATGGCAGAATCTCCCCTCAGTTGTATATGCTCCTGGTGCAACTGATGCTCTGCTTGGCATATGTGACCTTGCTCAATCAGTAGGGCAGAGGATTAACTAGTTCTTTCCCTGACTTCCAGTTGGCAAGAAGAGGACTCAATGTGGTGCTGATCAGTCGGTCGTTGGAGAAGCTGAGAGCCACAGCAGATGAAATTGGTAAGAAAAATCAGTGCTTTTGCCCATTAGATGGCAGTTTAACATTACGTGTTTGCTCCACTTAATTGCTAGAGCAAGGCAAAAGTAATCCCACTGAACAGGTCTATAGAGGCTAAGGTGCTGGGTCACATAGTTCTATGGTTTTTCTGCATTACTTCTGATTGTGACTAATGAATGGCTATTTGTTTGCATTTGCTCCCAGTGCTGCTGGGTTACAAAGGGCTTAAAAATCAGCTGACTTCCCCTTGCTGTTTACCATCAATGGGCACTGCTGGTAAAAAAACATCTGGTGCTGATATGTTCAGATATGATGCCCCCCTCCCCATTAAATTGCCTGCACTCTTAAAGATTGGCCTTTTCAGGCATTGGGTCCATAAGAGTCAATGCCTTTGCAGGAGAGGAGGTGGAGTTGTCTGGGTACCAGCAATGAGAAAGAGTCATACAGCAAGAAAACAAAACCTGCGGTCCAACTTGTCCATGCTAACCAAGTCTCCAAACTAAACTAGTCCCATTTACCTGCATTTGGCCCATATCCCTCTAATCCTTCCCTGTTCATGTCCCTGTCCAAATGTCTTTTAAACGTTGTAACTATACCTGCAACTACCAGTTCCTCTGGTATTTTGTTCCATATATGAACCACCCTCTGTAAAAAATGTTGCCCTTCAGGTCCCTTTTAACTCTTTCGCCTCTCACCTTAGAGTGATGCCTCTAGTTTTCAACTTCCCTACCCTAGGAAAAAGACCTTTGCTATTCATCTCATCTATGCACCTTATGATTTTATAAAGCCTCTATAAGGTCACCCTTCAATCTCCTACAATCCAGTGGAAAGCTGTCCCAGCCTATCCAGCATCAAACCCTCAAGACCCAGTAAGTTTTCTGCCCCATCTCCAATTTAATATTATCCTTCCTATACCAAGGTGACCAAAAGTGGCCTCACCAACATCTTGTACAATTGCAACAGGATGTCCCAGCTCCATACTCAATCGCCTGAACAATGAAGGAAAGTGTGATAAATGCCTTCTTTACTGTCCTGTCTACCTGTGATGCAATTTTCAAGGAACAATGTACCTGAATCCCTAGTCTCAGTTTGACAACACTTCCCAGGGCCCTATCATTAATATGCAAGTCCTACTCTTGTTCATCGTAACAAAAAGCAACACCTTGCATTTATCTAAAACTCCATCTGCTACTCCTTGGCCCATTTGCCCAATTGATTAAGATCCCTTTGTAATCTTAGATAACCTTCTTCACCAATTTTGGTGTCATTCACAAACTTACTAACCATGCTTTCTAAATTCTGATCCAAATTGTTTCTATAAATGACAGACAACAGTGGACCCAGCACCAGTTCCTGTGGAACATCGCTGGGCACAAGCCTCCAGGCTGAAAAACAACCTTCTACTACCATCAGGCCAATTTTGTATCCAATTGGCAAGCTCTCCTTGAATCTCATGTGATCTAACGTTACTAACCAATCTATCATGCGGAACCTGGTCAAAGGCCTTACTAAAGTCCATAGGCAACATCTACCGCTCTGCCCTCATCTATCTATCTTGGTCACATCCTCCTAAAACTCCATTTAAGTTTGAGACACAATTTCCCAACACAAAGCCATGGTAGAGCTTGAAGCAGAGTTTGCATCTGAGTAGACAGTTTTATAGCTCTTAAAATTTTTTTCATGGGATAGGAGTGTGAATAACTTTTTGGCCCATCCCTAACTATCCTTGAAAATGCGATGGTGACCTCGAGTTGTTGTGGTCGATGTGGTGCAGGTATACCCACAGACTTCTTAGCGGAAGTTCCAGGACTTTGACCCCACTGCAGTGGGGTCAATGTCAGGATGGTGTGTGGCTTTGAGAGGGCCTTATGGATGATGGTGGTTGCATGTCAAACAAGCAGAATGCTAGACATGCTCAGCAAGTCTGGCAGCATCTGTGGAGAGAAAATCAGTGTTAACATTTCAAGTATGATATGAGTTTTCCTCAGAATTGGAAAGTGTCGGAATTTCATTTACATACTTTTTGACAGAGTTGAGAAGGGGCAAAAGGAACAGATGGTTTAGAGGACCAGTATAAAAGAAATGAAAATCTAAAATGGGTATAAATGAAGGTGTGTAATGGACAGAATGAGTCACTTTAGTGACAGCAAAGTAAACAAGGCACAAATAAGACAAGAACAGAAATTGCTGGAAAATTTCAGCAGGACTGAAGGAGGGTCACTGGACTTGAAACATTAATTCTGATTTCTCTCCACAGATACTGCCAGTCCTGCTGAGATTTTCTTCTGTTTTTTGTTTCTGATTTCGAGCATCTACAGTTCTTTCGGATTTTTTGACAAAGTGTGTGTGCACGCTTAATGTGCATGCATATGCATGTGCATGTATGAGGAAAGAATTTAAAATAAATGAAAACCAGTCGTCATGCAGTCAGGCTCTGAAGTTGTGGAATTCAATGTTTAGGCCTGGGGGTTGTAAACTGCCTCAGCAGAAAATGGAGCGGCATTCCTCGAACTTGCTTTGTACTTCATTAGAGCACTGCAGCAGGCCCAGGATCAAAATATTGTCATCGGCAAGGTTTATTGAAATGGCAAGCCTTTGTATTTTACACTGAGCCTCTATAACAACTGTTCCCTATGTTTTATGATGTGGAGATGTCAGTGTTGGACTGGGGTGGACAAAGTTAGAAGTCACAACACCAGGTTATAGTCCAACAGGTTTATTTGAAATCACAAGCTTTCAGAGTGTTGCTCCTTCGTCAGGTGACCAAATGAACCTTTCGGACTCTAACCTGGTGTCATGTGACTCCTCCCTTTGTTTTAGGATGTCAAAGCTTTAAGGTGCATGCAGGGATAGGTTACCAAAATAGCAACAGTGGACAGGACATTCAGCTATGTGGAGAGACTAGAGAAGCTGGAGTTGTTCTTCTCCAAGCTTACAAGGTTAAGAAGAAATTTTCTAGAGATTTTTGATAGTGTGAATTTAATAACTTTTTTGAAATGAAATTGGACAAATAGTTGAAAGGTTAAAAAAATTGTGTAGGTATGATGAAAGAACAGGGAGGTGGACCTAATTCCCACAAACAAGCGATAAGGATGTGGGACTAACCATAAGGTTTGAATAGCCTTGTCCTAGAGTCAAAAAGGTCTACAGCATAGAAAAAGGCCTTCAGCCATTGAGTCTATACCGGTCAAAAACAAGCATTTAACTATTCTAATCCCATTTTCCAGCATTTGGCCCATAGCCTTGTATGCTTTGGCATCATAAGTACACATCTCAGTATTTCTAAAATATCATGAGTTTTGTCTCTACCACTCTCACTGTCCTAATAATACTTAATCAGAGATCATAATTTGTTGCTAGCAAAGAGTATTAAGTAATATGGAGCCAAGATGGGAGGATGGATCAGTTCCTCCTTGATCAATGTGAATAGTAGAACTGGCTGGATGCTTGGAGTAGATGGTCCTGTTTCTATCCTACGTTTCTTTGATACGTATCCAACTTTGACATCTGAACCGACAGAGCTTCAGTTTAAGTATCATGTCATATCAACAGAGCCTTAGGGATGTACGGCACGGAAACAGACCCTTTGGTCCAACTTGTCCATGATGACCAGATATCCTAGATAAATCTAGTCCCATTTGGCCCATATCCATCTAAACTCTTACTATTCATATACCCAACCAGAATAGATACTGCACCGACATGTCAGCTGATTCCTGCAGTAAAGCATTAACGCTAATCTTCTGAGTCAAAAGCTACACAAAGCCAGCCGACATTGGAATAATTCTGTATATTCATTGACCTGATGATGACCTGTATATTCATTGTTGCATGGAATTCTGCTGACTGGCTTCTAAAGCTGTTCATTTGGGAGAAATATCTGCAATGACAGGAGTTAACACCAGATACTCCAATAATTTCCTAGACGACTTGATAACTGCAGAATTAGATATGAATGTGTTCGTGTCAGTCTGGTGCTGCATGTTTGAAAGTTGATACCCAAGGTCTGGGACCACCACAAAATTGTTGCTTAGTACTTTTGCCACTCTGTAAACAATTATTTCACTGCATTCCACAAAGACTAGTATGAAAAGTTTGAGTGCTTAAGGAAATGTCAATGCTTACCTTTACAACAACAAAAACAAAGTTGCTGGAAAAGCTAAGCAGGTCTGGCAGCATCTGTGAAGGAAAAAATCCGAGTTAACGTCTCGGATCCAGTGATCCTTCCTCAGAACTGATTGTGCCTGGGAAAACATCACAATCGGTTCTGAGGAAGGGTCACTGGACCCGAAACATTGACTCTGTTTTTATCTTCACAGATGCTGGCAGACCTGCTGAGCTTTTGCAGCAACTTTTTGTTCCTGATTTACAGCATTCGCAGTTGTTGTTTCGGTTTTTATTTTATAATGTTTACCTTTAGTTGGCTGAGCTTTGTATATTTTCTTGATCACATACTTCTGTTTCCTTCTGTCTGGATAATTCACCATCTTCAGTATTTTTGTGGTCTCCACTATCATCATCTTTCAGGGATTGGTCTTTGTGAGCTGCATCATCTATGTTTGGATGAAGGAGTTATGAGTGACACTGGAAGCTGTGACATACTGATATGTTCATTTCTGGATAATTGCAGAGCAGCAGCATGGCAAGAGAACCAAGATTCTTCAGGCTGATTTTAATCATGGTGCTGAGATCTATGGGCCAATTGAAGCAGCGCTGAAGGATCTGAACATTGGAATCCTGGGTAATTTCTTCATTTGTCCCTCAAGTTCAGACTTTTCAGGAAATGTAACAGATTTCAAAGATTGAAGGAAAGGGTCATCAATGTAAATGCTGTAATTTGTGTATTAATTAAAAAATGGGAGAAGTTCATCAGAGAACACTTCAGAATTAAGCTCCACAACAAACCTATTGGATATAAACAGTAGCACAAAGGATTTGAGGGTAGTGTTACATTATAACATTGAGAGACAGTTGATTATATCAATTTGGGTACAAACTGTAATACAAGTAACTGGGTGAGTGGGGTCACAGCTGGATATTTTGTTTTGGTTCAGTTCTAATTGTAATTTTTAAAATCCTATTTGTTTCAGTGAACAATGTTGGTAAAACCTACCAAATCCTTCCATGTTACTTCCTAGATGTCCCAGATGTCGAAAAGGTGTAGTACATTTCCTCAGATCTCCGACTGTCCTCTTCTAATTAATCCTCCTTGTGAGGTCTGTTTTCTGTCATCAAATTGGAACATTCATTGTCAGGAAGTCAGTTGTTGGAATGAAACTCCTTGTCTGTGTGGTTTTAAAGGGCAGTGGTAAATTTGAGTTTGGAACTTTTATTGACCTGTTCCCACAACTCAAAGCATGATCTAACTCGGCAGCAAAAGAATAAAGGCTAAAGGGTGAAATGAGAAATGGCTTCTATATTGTGTGCTTCTTCTGGGGCTGGTTTTAAGGTTGTCACCTTACAGGATTAATTGAGGTGACCACTAAGGCCTTGCCTTCTTACCTTCACCCTTCACCTAACGTTCCTCAGGTTAAATTCACCACCAGTTGTGTCTCCAATGAGAGCAGCCTATGGCCCTCTGAGATTGCTGTAAGCACTTCAGGGTCAGAAGGTGGGTGGAGTAATTTTATTAATTTGGAAATAGTGGAGATGAGGCAGAAAGGCTCTTTGGATGGGGAGAGTTCCATGACAGGATGCCGTCTCAGGAAAATCCTCCTGCAATAAATGCAACCAGAGATGGTCGCCTGAAACACTCCAGAGGTCTTTGAGGAAGACCTGAGGAAATGGTCAGAACACGTGTTTTCTAATCAACCTGCTCAGACTCTTATTACATGCCTCTGGAGCAGGTGAGATTTGAACCCCTTGGAGTTAGAGCAAATTACACCATAGTCTATTCGTTGCATTTTGTGTACTGTCTGAGAAATGGTTTCTTAAGTGCTGCTAGCTCTGTTTACCTAATTTCTATTATCATGACCAGGCAATGACATCACCAATAAGAGACAAGGTATTCACTGCCCCTTGAAATTCACTGGTGTTGCCACCACTGATTTCCCCCGCTATCAACATCCTTAGGGTTACCATTGACCAGAAACTCAACTGGACTCACCACTTAAACAGTGATTACAAGAGCAGGTCAAAGGCTATATCGCTGTTCCTTCAGTGTCACTGGGTCAAAATTCTGGAATTCCTCTAAGGGCATTGTGGAACAACTTAAAGAAGCTGAACTGCAGTGGCTCAAGAGGCAGCCCACCACCACCTTCAAGGGCAACTAGGGATGGGCAATAAATTATGGCCAGCTAATGATGCCCACACCCCATGAATGAATAAAATAAAAGACACAGGTGTACAGACTATTATGATTGTTCTTTTCAATTTGCCCAAGGACCTGCTCAAAGTATCTGATCTCTGATCCAGAAGGATCACATACAGTCATGCACAACTGAACTTTGTGTATTGCATGATGTAATATTCCTGTCATTTTTAATTCCACCATGGCTTGTTAGTACTTTTAAAAAAGAAGACATGTACTATTTTTACATGAGGGCAGCCTGCCAATGTGGAGGAACAAATCAAAGAACTGGGATTAATTTCTGATTTTTGATGCTTGAAACACCCAGGCTAAGTCCAGTTTGACCTCTACTAATTTGTCAGGGCAAAGGTGAGGAAATCAGCCAAGGTCACTGCTGCAAATCACTGCCTAGTAAACCATGTGAAAATGGTGCATGCTTATGTCCAATTAAATAACTGGGTATAACTGAATGATCAACGGTCCCAGCTCTTGCTGTGTGGGCATGCATATAGAATGTCCTTGGTTCCCATGTAATTGTACCTCAGGAGTAAGTGGCTTGAAGATAGTGTGAAATTGGAGAACAAATTTTAAGAAAGTGTATAAAATCAGGTGGCTTTCAGGGAGAAATTTCTGAATTTTTTTTTTATATTTTTAGGAAATTCTTGATATAATGAATTGCAATGTACTCTCTGTACTGATGGTGAGTATTTAAATATTAAAGTAGTGTCTTTAATTAAAGAGGCACACTCCTGTGTTTGTCTGCAAATGATCATACAATTAATGTTGTAATGTAGTGTCCTATCTGGAGTGAGACTTCCTTGATGAAAGAGACAGAATGGACTAGTTCTGACTGTTTCACAAGCTCAAGCTGCCCCAATAATTCCAGGAAAATAAAACAATACTACCCAATCCCAGTGCAGTGAAGGGGCACATGATCCAGGACTATTGGGAGGTTCAGACAACAGTAGAGGGAATGAAACTTGAACACACAGTAAAACTGAAGCATGGGATTTACCAGTAATATGTTCAAGAGTTTTAGCATAAATATTTGCATCCAGTGAGGGTTCAAAATAGCCTCCCACAAGTTAATGGTAAAATTGTACACTTGTCCAAAAAGGAGCTAGATGAGTATTTTAAGAATGGTTTAGGGATGCAAGACGGGTTATTCAGTCCCTCAGAGTTGTTCTGCCTTTAGAAGATAAACTTGAGTCAAATGCACTAATTGCAGCAAGACTAATAGCATTAAAAATAGCTTTGTCTAGATTGATGCACTGGAGCAACTCCATGTAGCTCCTCCAACAGCGCCTTAAAAACCAGCAACTTCCATCACTTAAATGCAAGTCTAACAGATGCATGGCATCACTACCATCTGCAAGTTCCTCTCCAAACCACACACCATCCTGACTTGGAGCTATTGTTGCTCACTGTTGCTGGCTCCGTTCCCAACAGCACTATGGGTATAGCAGCCCCTTGTGGCCTGCAGAGGTTCATGAAGGCCATCACCACCCTCAAGGGGAAAGAGGTGATAAACACTGCCCTAGCTGGTGATGTTCATGTCTCATGAACAAATTTTTGAAGTAGTTTGGAATAAATTTATCACTTTGTAAGTTTTCTTCTAACTTATCCAAAGAAGGTTACATAACATGGGTTGAGTTCATTCAATTAGTTGACATGTGCTCTGTAAAAGGAATTGTTTTGATAGCATTCTTCCTACTTGAACTTTTTTCTTATGGATGTCTTGAAATCCCTAAAATTTGCTTTCTAGTCCTCCTAGTTGAACGTTTCTCGGTCATAAGTAGCATAATGTTTTACTTGTGATTGACCTTTTATCACTATTTGTCCAATTCCAACCCCCTCCACCTGCTGACTCTTTTCGAACGTTAAATTCACAATGATTGACTACTTATAGTACTTGGTCACAATATGAACCTGTCCTTACCTGACGCCACACTGAAGTTGTCAACAGAAGATCAAGGCAAATCACTGCA
This sequence comes from Ginglymostoma cirratum, assembly GCA_024137785.1. Classification (NCBI taxonomy): domain Eukaryota; kingdom Metazoa; phylum Chordata; class Chondrichthyes; order Orectolobiformes; family Ginglymostomatidae; genus Ginglymostoma; species Ginglymostoma cirratum. Next base: position 7,550 of record JAHRHZ010000117.1, on the reverse strand, counting down.
ATGATTTTCTTTTCCTTCCTAGAGAAGGCATCTTGATGCCTTGAACGAATTTTGGGTCTGAATTAGTGTCCCAACTTTGTTCAGCTCATTTCACTGGGACCCTCTGAAACCTATTGGTGTGGCCCAAATGAGGAAGTTACTGGGGAGCTTGATCATGCTATCTGGAAACTTCATATTGCATTTAGTCAATGATATTTCACCTTTGATGGCTGGATTCAAATCCACTTTTGACTAATGGATTGCATATGCCTCTATCAGGTTGATCTTACAAAGAAGAAATCTAAATTCAGTTCTTTTTCTATTACATCATGGGATGTGGTCTTTGCTGGCTGGGGATGGGCAATAAATATTGGCCCAATTGCCCCTGAGAAGCTGCAGTGCATTTGGTATAGGTACACCGACAGTGCCATTCGGGAGGGAGTCCAAGCATTTTAACCCAGCCACATTGAAAGAATGGTGTTTTATTTCCAAATCAGGATGGTGAGTGGCTTGAAGTAGAACTTGCAGGTAATGGTGTTCCCAAGTATCTGCTGTCCTTGTCCTTCTCAATGGTAGTGGTCCCAGACATCTTGCTGAATATGGACCTACAGGAGTAAAATACCTATAATTTAGCACTGGTTTGATGTTGGCCTTGTCTCAGTGGCAAGTCCTTTCAACACCTCAGTCAGAAGTCCGAATCCAACTGATAAGACTTGAGCATATAATTCTAGGCTAATGTGGTACTGGGGCAGAGTTGCACTGTTGGAGGCACTGGTTGTCAAATGAGAATCTAAACATGACTGCTGTCGAGAATTTAAAAGATCCCTTCTCATTACTTTCAAAGAAGAAAGGAGTTCTCCTTGGCATCCAGATCAATATTTATCTTGCAGCATCTGCAAAAGAGATTATCTAGTCACTTAACTCCATTACTATTTGTGAGAGCTTGCTGTGGAAAAATTCAGTTGTTTCCTGTGTGATTACATTTCAAAGTAGTTTTTTAGACTGAAATAGTTTGGGGCATCCTGAGATCCCAAAAAGTGCTATAGAAATGCAGGTATTTGTTTCTTTTAGTAGTTTTACTTGGTGATCTTAAAGTGGTTGGCAGAAATTAATATTGCCATCACTACTACAAAAGATGTCTTCTAAAATTATTGATCAAGTATATTGTAGGACCAGAAAGAGGGAGCCTTCATCTCCACATGGATGTGTTCCCCCTAAACTTGGTTCATTTGAAGCAAGTGTGTGCCTAAGTGCTTGTGTGGGAAAGAAAGTTCATTCTTGGCACTAATTTTCCTTCTCCTCGCTTAAAATAAGTTTGTACCCTCTCTTTCTTTGTCCTTCTCAACTAAAGTCTTCACAAAGTAGCAATTGCACTTCCAAACTACATCAAATGCTGTTTTGGACTGTCAAACTGTGGGAAGGTGGTATTCCAAATTTTCTTCTTACTATTTGCTTCACTGTGTTCCCTACCTACTCCCAATGTTTTTGCTGGACACTGCTGAGTCTTGGTGTGTTGCAACCTACAGCACTGAGCTTCAAATCAGGAACTGCGTGGCAGTGATGTACAAAGCCATGATCCACACAGCAGTGATAACATGTCATTTCTCTGCTAATTTGGAAAATCATCATTACATATTGTGACAACAATACTTCCTCTGGCATACAGGGGAAATTTAGTTTTCTTTCGCTCCCTCTGACAATTCAAGCTGAAAACTTTATTATGGATTTGTAACTTTATTTTGACTCATTTTTTTGCCTAATTTAATGACACGTCCAGTGGTTAAAAATCTATAGGTACTCCATAATAATGATCAGATCCCACAATTATAACAACCAGCAGTCCTTGCCAGGACCATTTGATTGACAAGAGACAGGCATATGCTGCACACTCTGGATATTACATCGCCAAAATTGACAGCATCCACTGCCATAACATGATACCATCTATGACACTCAAACTTGAACTCATCTAAAATGCTATCTTTACACATACCCAGTACCATTCAGTTATCATCCTATACTTTGACTTGCACCATCTCCTGGCCTAGTCCAGTAATGCCTTAATTTTATAAATTGTTTCCTTGTCTATAATTCCTGTCATGGCCTTGCCCTTCCTTATCCCTGTAATTTTCTCAGCTCTTCCTACATCCCACCACTATTCTTCAATTCCCTCCCTAAATCACTTTGTCAGGTCTCATAGAACAGCAAGGTATTGAAAGAAACATTGGGAGGCTATTTTGAATTCAGTTTTCAACAATTGTAGCATTGTTTAAATTAAAGTGTGGTGTTCATATCATGGAATGTCTCTTATGCGTGTGTAATTTCCAATTCCTGTTCTATCCTCTCTGCTAGATGACAAGAATTGTCCTGCCTCACCTACTGAAAAGGTACAGCAGCAGCTTGTTACTTCATAAGCTCCGTTATTATCAAATGTAATCAGAGGGGCTTGATGTGGAGACAGGTGTTCAGTTTGATGTGTATTACTACTTGTAATTAATTATGTCCATTTCATGTCATGAGATATCAAAGCAAATTGAACCAATTGTTAAAATTCTGATTTTTTGCAATCAGTTTGCATTCCACGTTTACTTTCTGGCAATCAGAAATTAATGGGAAGCTGCATTTGAATGGCCATTCACTACCGCTTAGAGTCATAGTTATACAGCAGGAAACAGACCTTAGGGTCCAACTCATCCACGCCAACCATATACCTAAATTGATTACAGTCCCATTTGCCAGCATTCGGCCCATATCCTTCCTATTAATGGATTCATCCAGATGCCTTTTAAATGTTGTAATTGTACATGTTTCCACTGCTTCCTCTGGCAGCGCATTCCATTCGCTCTCCACCCTCTGCGTTTTCTTAAAAGCCATCCCTCAGATCCTTTTTATATCTTTCCCCTCTCCTTAAACCTGAGCCCCTCTAGTTTTGGACTCCTCCCCTGAGAAAAAGACCTTGGCTGTCCACCCCATCCATGCCCCTCATGATTTTATAAGCCTCTAAGGTCATCCCTCAGCCTTCAATGCTCCAGGGGAAAAAGTCCCAGCCTATTTATACACTCCCTACAATTCAAACCCTCCAATCCCAGCAACATCCTTGTAGATATTTTCTGAAACTTTCAAGTTTAACAACTTTTCTACAGCAAGAATCGAATACAGTATTCTAAAAGTAACCTCACCGATGTCCTGCACAGCCGCAACATCCTATACATCCTTGCACTGACCAACGAAGGCAAGCATGTCAGACACCTCTTTCACCACCCTGTCTACCTGTGACTCCACTCTCAAACAATGATGCACCTGCACCCCTAGATCTTTGTCTGGCAACACTCTCTCCAGGGCCCTCCCGTCGACAGTATAAGTTCTGTCCTGGTTTGCCTTAGCAAAATCAAACACCTCCCATTTATTTAAATTAAACTCCTCCATCCATTGGCTACAGGCCAGAGCACCTAGAACTGTATAAAGTTCCTTTTTGTTAATGACCAACATCACTGGTTATAACTGCTTTTCTAAATTGTGACTGTTTCACTGGTGTAGTGTTTAAGTAACTACATACTCAGGAACAGAATCCAAAATTAAAGCAATGTCTTATGATTTGTAAGAAACTAGCTGCAATTCACGTACAACACCCAAGTACCATCTTAAAGCGCAAAGGTTTACAGGACAACAGGCCATTCAGCCATTATCCTGCACAGTGTTCTAAACAGTGCCACAGTCCAGCTCCGTGCCCGTGGCTTTGCAACAGGTTCCTTTGAGCTTACAGCAAATTATTTTTCCTATTGAATCTCTCTTTTAAGTGCCCTTTCATTCAAGGATATTCCAGATTGTGGTAATTCACTGCATCAAGGATAAAACAAAATCTCCTCACCTCTCTGGTTCTAAGGGCACTGTATCAAACATTTAATTTTTTTTAAGATTTTTAAAATATATATCTTCAGGTCTGCCATTGTGCAAAGTTGGAAAACCATCCACTCAAACTCTCAGCTAGGCCTAAGTATGTTCAGGAACTACTTTTCTTCATTTACTTAAATGATTTGGATGTGGACATGAGATATGTTGAGTAAGTTTGCGGATGACACCAAAATTGGAGGTGTTGTGGACAGCGAAGAACCTCCGGAGTACAATGGGACGTTGATTAGATGGGCCAATGGGCTGAGGAGTGGCAGATGGAGTTTAATTTTGATAAATGTGAGGGTGCTGGTCTGTTAATCCAGAGACCCAGGTAATGTTCTGGGGACCTGGGTGCAAATCCTGCCACAGCAGATGGTGGAATTTGAATTCAATAAATACCTGGAATTAAGATTCTAATGATTACCATGAATCCATTGCTAATTTTTGGAAAAACTGACCGGTTCACTAATGTCCTTTATGGTAGGAAAGTGCCATCCTTACCTGGTCTCGCCTACACATGACTCCAGACCCACAGCAATGTGGCTGACTGCCTTCTGGGCAATTAGGGATGGGTAATAAATGCTGGCCTAGCCAGTGACTCCCTCATCACATGAATGAAAAAACAACTCAGGAAAGGCAAATCAGGGCAGAACTGAATGGTAGGGTCCTGGGGAATGTTGCTGAACAAAGATGTTGGAGTACAGGTTCATAGTTTGTTGAAAGTGAAGTCGCAGGTAGATAGGATAGTGAAGAAGGCGCTTGGAATACTTATCTTTATTGGTCAGTGCATTGACTATAGGAGTTGGGAGGGTCATCTTGCAGCTGTACAGGACATTGGTTAGGCCACTACTGGAATACTGCCTCAATTCTAGTCTCCCTGCTATAGGAAGGATGTTGTGAAACTTGAAAGGGTTCATAAAAGACTTACAAGGACGTTGCTAACACTGGAGGTTTTGAGCAATAAGGAGAGGCTGAATAGACTGGAGCTATTTTCCCTGGAGCCTCAGAGGCTGAAGTATTAAAGGAGTATTGTACTTCTGGAGGCACAATCTTTGAGTGCAAAGTTAAAGTCTTGCCCCCTATCTCCTGTCTGCCCTAATAAATCACCTCAAATCTTTTCTCCCACTCTTTCTAATCAGTGTCCTACCATGAGTTCTAAAACAAAAACTGCCTTGTTTTTTATGTATTTGTTTTGAACTTGGCAGGAAAAAGGGCATCATCATCAACATTTCTTCAGAAGCTGGGACTCACCCACATCCACTTATCACCATGTATTCAGCTACTAAGGTATTTTGTAATATTATTCTTTTAACTGTCTTAGGTGAGAATTTTTTTGCCTTTTGAATAAAAGGATCGCTCAATAGAGCCTTGCTCCAGAGACTGGAGACATAATATAGGCTGATGCCCTGGTAAATATGTTACCAAAAGGTGCTGTCCTTTCAACAATCTGTGAAACTGAAGTTTGACAGACTACGGAGTCTCAGTGAATGCTCCCCAGTTTTGAGACTGAGCAGTAAACCCATCATTTATAATTGTTTTTGTTGAGTATAAGTATCATTGACTGTATCAGAATCGTAAAATCTTAGAATATTTAAGGAGGCCACTCAGTCCAAATGCTGGGTCTTGAAAGAGTTTTCTAGTTTGTCCTAGTCCACCTGTCTTTTTTCTTATAGCTCTGAAAAGTTTACCCCTTCCATGTCACTTACTTTTTATAAAAGTTTGAAGTAAACCTTCCACTATTCTATTCTTCCCAATCACACCTACCTGCATTTTTTTTGTCTCATCTGAATTTTTTGACAATTGTTCTCTTACCCCCGACTATCAACCTGTCTGCCAGAGTAAACAGTTTTTCCTTGTTTACTGTCATAACCTTGAACATCTCAGTTAATTCTGCCTTTGCTTTTGTCCTTCTGTTCTGTGGTGAATAATCCCAACTCTTCCAGTCTCTCTACAGTTGAGGTCTATTGTTCCAGATTCTAGTAAACTTGCACATTCTCCTCAGGCTTTGACATTCTTCACAAGATGGACACAAACCAAGGGTTTTGTACAAGTTTAGCATGACTTGAATCTTCTGTATGACAAATGAAGAGGGTCACGGGGCAATAGAATAGATAATTAGTCAATGGACAGTTCAGACTCTAATTTTATTTCTTTCTCCCCGTAGGTCTTTGTTGATTTCTTTTCTCAAGCACTGAATGCAGAGTACAAGCCAAATGGGATTATTGTACAGGTATAACAAAGTGAATTACTTTTTTTGCTGTGACTGAAAATGCTCAAGGGAAGACTAGAATTGCAGAATAGAGTTCACAACTAAGAGGATGGCTAGTATTGTCAGATGACCAAAATAGCTACTCATACTTTGCCTAATATCACAGTGATGCTTCGTCTAATTTATTTTGAGCTGGTGGCATTAGATGAACATCAGAAGGTTGTGGTTTTGAGCTCCCGTTTTGAAGAATTGAACTTTATTGCGCGGACACTCCAGTGCAGTCCTCTTTGCGATGGTATCTTTCAGATAAGATTTATAACAGACACAGTCTGCCCTCGAGGTTGCTCATAAGATATGTTGTCACTATTTTGAAAAGACAGAAGAAATCTCCCTGGTGTCCTCAATACCTAACCCCAAAACATTATCGATAACCAAGGATATCTGGCAATTTATCTTATCGCTGTTTGTGGGAACCTGCTGTGTGGAAATTAGTTGCTATATTTCCATTCATTACAATAGTGTCTACACCTTGAAAAGTATTCAGTTGGCTGTAAAGCACTTTAAATTCACCAGGGTTATAACATATAATGCAACTTTTTTATTTATGGCCATTAAATTAGTCCAGTGACACGATCTGCCAGGGTTCGTATATGGCAAATAGCAAATTGGGCTTGTTGTTTATGGGAACAAAAGCAAAATACTTTAGATGCTGGAAATCTGAAACAGAATGTTAGAGAAATTCTGCAGGTCTGGCACCATCTGTGTAGACAGAAACAGAGTTAACATCTGAGTTTGGTATGACACTTTTTGTTTTCATACCGCAAGCTTGATACTTATGGGTTTCTGGTCCATTTCAGACAGGGCAAAGATGTTGGAGAGAATGACCCTGGTGTGTTTGAGATAGTTGATTAGCTGGTTGACTAGGACTTAAGTCAGTATCTACCTTGAACTGATAGGAGGAACTTTCCTCCTATGTCAACATTAGGTTGATATGCTGTTATGGTTAGGTGAGGTAAGATGGGAAGAGGCTTTTGTGGAGCATGAACTGGCACAGCCCAGTTGGGTTGATTTTAAGCTGTTTCTGTTCTGAATCTCAAACAAAAGCCAGCAAGCCTCCCTCAATAGTACCTTCCAAACCTGTGACCTCTACCAACTGGAAGGATGACGGCAGCAAATACACAATCACCTGCAAGATCTCCTTCAAACCACACACCATCCTGATATGGAATTATGTCACTAATCCATCACTCTTGCTCGGTCAAAATTTTGGAACTTCCTTTTTAATATCCCTTAATGCATCCGTACCCCAAGGACTGCAGCAGTTCAGAAAGGCAGCTCGCCACTTGTTTCAAGGGTAGCTAAGGATCAGAATACATCTTCCCTAGTCAGCAGTGCCCACATGAATCAATTTCAAAAAAAGGTGTCAATCGACCGTCACACTCAAAAGCTTTAGCTCAGTTGATAGTAAATT
>JAHRHZ010000116.1:743280-756842 GCA_024137785.1 Ginglymostoma cirratum | reverse complement strand
GAGAGATGCACATACTCTCTCTGTTTCACTCTTTCTCCCTCTATCTCCAACACAAAGTGTACAGTGAATCTGTGGAATTGCTCATCATGAATGGGTTCTAATCTACCGGAATTTCGGCTCCTCCAATTCAAATGCAGTCACTGTAACCCAGGGCGGCATGTGTCATTTGACTGAGAGTCTGCTGTCTTCCTCCCGCCCACATACCCATGCAAGTCAGTGAGGTGGAACATCCAGAGACACGTCAGCATTTCTCTCACAGCAGGTTATTAGAATGGGTGTCTTCCAATATCCAAATGCCCTGTTACGCAGAGGACAGAAGCAATGCAGGTACTCAGTATCTGGATTGTGTGGGCAGCAATTCTAACAGGTTAATGTAGATGAAATCCAATTTGTATTTCTTTGTCAAATCATAGTTTAAACTGAGCCCAGTCTGACACTTTGCATTTAATTTCTGTTTTCTCTTTCAGACTTGTGTCATGGAGATTCTGTTACTCAGTCAGTCTCCTCAGTTGTTCGTACGGAAGGAGAGACGATGATGCTCAGCTGTACCTATGATACTACATCAACTTCTGATAGATTATACTGGTACCGGCAGCACCCAGGCACACAGCCCGAGTATATACTGTTGAGAAGTACCACTGGCTATGAGGATGAAGCAGATTTTGCCAAAAGTCGCTTCTCTGCAAAACTGCAGACATCGAATAAACTCACCAATTTGATTGTCACTGGGTTACAGCTGACCGACGCTGCTGTGTATTACTGTGCATTCAGGAACCACACAGAGATGATGAACAGTCTGACACCTGTACAAAAACTGTATTTGAAGCATAGATTTATCTGTTTAAAGAGGCTTTTGGAGATGTTCTGAAAATCATTTTTTTTTCAGTAGCTTAAAATCACACCGACAGGAATCCAGTCAACCTCGCACAAAACTATCCTCCAACTGTTTCCCTGATCTGCTGAGAACATAAGCTGCAGATTCTGAGTATGCGCACAGACACAGAACAAAATCATATGGGAATTCACCCGTTCTAATCACTGCCAACAAGAATTTATTGTCCTGATATTTGTAGATAGCGAGCTGGGATAGATCTGCCCTTCCCAGAGATTGCACAAGGTAGTGAGACGGCAGCATGCAGAGACACCACAGAAATTTGCTGAAGGCAGGGTTTTAGAATGGCCGATGCGCCTGATTTGATTGCATTGAGGGAATGTTGCATCAATCATATCACCATTTGTGTGATCAAATAGAATCGTGTCTATCTGTTTTGAACAAAACATGGCACGTGTGTTTGTGTGTGTGTGTGTGTGTGTATGCGCGTGCATATATATGTTTTTGTATGTTAGTATGTGTGAGTATGTGTTTGTGTGCTTGTGTGTTTTTGTTTGTGTGTGTGTCTTTCAATGTTTGTGTGTGTGTATCTGTGTTACAGTGTGCAAGTGTGTGAAGCCTCAATGTAATTATGAAATTATCAGTACTATGACTGCGCTCTAGTTTATACCAACCTCGATCTCTTGATGTTTCTCATTATCACGGCCAACTGTCTCACATTTATCGATCTCCCCTGTTGGCTTTCCGAAATGTGTATGAGCCTATGAAGGTTCAATGAAACAGTGAAATTTTCAGATGTACTCCTGTGCTGTAATTTATATCAGTCTCCCTCTACTGATGTTTCTCTGTGTCACCACAAACCTTCGCATGTTTACCAATCTTACCTGGTGGTTTGTTTGTGGACTCTCAGTGCTGTCTTTATTGCTCTATTGGCTTCTTTCTATCTTTAGTCTGAGTGTCACCCTTGTTCTGTTCTTCTTTTGGATTCTCTCTGTATAAGTGAATTCAGCCTTAATTTGATTGGATCAGAATGGATTCAAAAATAAAACGTCACAATGTCTTTATTTGCAATTTATTGAGTCTTCTTTTCAGCTGCATTTTCTCTCTCCTGACTCCACTATTGCTCTCTCAGTTTATGGATCTTTGCATTTCGGTTACTGCATAGGGTGGAAGTGTAACAGCTACTTCCTGCTCTAGCTTGCTGTGCATGAGAAAGAGGAGAGCCGTTCTTTATTTCAGTGTTCCATTGCTGTCCATAGGACCCCAGGATGGAGCTGCGATTAACATTAATTATCTTAAATGGAATTAACCCAAGTGAGTTATAATTGATATTCTTAGGATATTCTCAGTATTCCTACTGATGTGGAGTGTTCATCTCCGTATGTCTGCATCAAATAGATCCATGTTGTAGACTCACCTGCTCTAGAAGAATGCAATAGCATTTCTGAACACACTGATAGGAAAATGGATATGCCGTGGATTCTCGCCGATTAAGATTCATGTAATATTTCTACAATGAACATGGGAGCTCAAGAAAATTTATTTTAATTCAGTTATAGCTGCCCCTCTGTAAAATTGCTGTGTTTGAGATTGTGAGGCTGTCAGTATAGCTCCTGTATCCCTGGGGTTCATATATTGCCTGCTGATTGGGTTCCATCATGGTGATGATCACTGCAAAAGGATAGATGGCAGCATCCTCCCTCCCGATGTCTCTGGTCGTCAAAGTGCTGTGTTTCTGTTCCCAGTGAAGAATGGTCTCAATCCTCCATCGTTGGCCATGCTGCTCAAATGGTGATCAGAAGGTCCAGCTGCTGTCCGCCACGCCATCTGTATCACTTCACAAAGCTGAACAAGATGCTGATGGTGCAGTTCATTCTTACTGAAGAGTCTTCAACAAGCAGTAGTGATGGGGGTGGCTGCGTGATCCACTGTTTGGTCAGGAGATCTATGATGTGAAATCAAAGGCCATGAGAGAAATGATGAGAGCAAATAAGGGTGCAAGTATCCAGCTCCTTGGAAATAAATCGTCTTTCTCAATGGGCATATTTTGGTATATATTTACACATGCTGTTTCTGCTCAAACTATTTTTAATAAAGTCTATTCTCCACTCACACCTGTGCGTTTCAATCCACCAGGAAAAAGGATATTGACATCATTCACATTATCCCATCATGTGTCAAAGTCTTTGCTTCTCAACATTCACTCTGAGAAAATGTATCGATTTGATGCCTCAATGATGCTGTTAGCTAGTGTAAGATTAGATCCTGAGCAAATTTGGGTGTTGCAGGCTGGCATAGTGGTCGTTGACCATCCCTAATACCTTAGAGAATTTGGTGGTGAGCTGCCTTTTCAAACTGCTGCAACTCTTGTTTTGGAGGTAGACATACGCAGCTGCTGCAGAGTGAAGTATGGACTTTTACCCAGCGACACTGAAGGAACCGTGATGTGTTTCCAAGTCAGGTTGGTGCGTGACTTGGAGGGGAACTTGCTGTTAATGGTGTTCCCATGTATCAGCTGCCCTTGCCCTTCCAGAAGGAAGTGATGGTTGGTTTGGAAAGTGATGCGTTTTTTTTTTGCTTGCCTCTCAGCCCTCAAAAATAAAGGGTTTCCTTAACCAATCTAGTAATATTTCTGTCTCAAAATGGAAATGTGATAAGATTACGTGAGGGTTGGGGTGAGAATCAAAAATTAGCTCACCTGGGACGATTTCAGTTAGCTTGAGGATAATCAACCTTCATCACACATCCATCTTCATGTCCAATTGATAGGAGTAGAATACTGAAATAAGCAGCGGTCCTTCTCTTTATGGATCAGTGCAGGAAGTGCTGTTGTTATACTTCCAACCACACCCTAATTCCAAATGCAACGACCTGGGCTTTCAACCTTTTCCGTCTCTGCATGCAGATGTTAGTGCTAACGAGTAAAAATGCTTTGATTTGCATAACTATTTTGAGGTCTTTACGTGTACATTTCGATATGTCCTGCTGTGAATTGTTCTGACTGTCTCAGTGTTTGCTGTTAAATATGGTAAAAAGAATAGAAACGTTCTTATGGAGTTTTGTCTCACAGATCTAAGGTCAGCTCAGAAGCAGCTGGATGTCGCTATGTTAGTTATATTGACTGGGGAATGATAATGAGTGAATTGGTCAAAAAGAATCTCGAAATCTCTTTCCATGTTTCACTCCCATCTTTTCCATGCAATATGATACTGCCCGCTGTTGGTGGATGCACGATACTGTACAAGAGGACGGTCAAACTATTCAGGGATTCAATAACAGAGTGGACAGCAGCACAGAACCATTCAAACCCAAAGCAATATCAAATCACTGGCAGGGATAAAGTACTGTCTTTGATACTCTCAATTCACATGTCCATCTGACAATCATAAATTCCCTGGCGATATTTGAATGTTTCTTTTGTCCTTTGTTTCACTTTGTTCAACCTTCTATCATTCTAATCAGTACTTGCCACATCCTCCATGCCAGTTTTTCGCAGTTACAATCCACAGTTTGTTAACAGGGTGTGTTTACTCACTGTGAGTTTCAGGATCAAGGATGTTTTGCACACCATGGACAGATCTCAAACTGTAATCAGTGTGATCCTTAAAACAGACTCAAAGTTCGATTTTCTTCAATGGCGGGTTGTACTCCAGCTGTTTCCAAATACTGGAAAACGTATTTAATTTCTTGATTTGCCCATGACAATTAACAGACCAGACATTCATCTCCACTTCTGTACTCTGAAGTGTTGAACCATTCCCTTTTAAATGCCACTAATGTAACACAAAATTACCTCCTGTTATTCCAGAGCAATGAAGTGAAAGTGCCGGTGTTGGACTGGGGTGGACAAAGTTAGAAATACGAGTCCAACAAGTTTCTTTGAAATTATAATAATTTTTCCTGATAAAGGAGTCGCGCAATGAAAGCTTGTGATTTAAAATGGATCTGTCAGACTGTAATTTGGTGTCATACAACTTCTGACTTTCCTCCAGGGCGGGAAATCTGCATAGAAATTAATGTGAACAAACATGCTTTGTGTTCATCAACTTCAGAGTAATGTCAATACGTAGTGAACTGCATGAAGGGTCTGGTGATGTTGTGGAAGTGTCCTTGCCTTTGAATCATAAGGCACACGTTCAATTCCACACACTCCCGACGTGTGTAAGAAAATTTTTAAAGAATGGACCGGAAAAGTTGTCCCCCCATTGGAGAATCTAACAGCAGATGGTGTAATTTCAGAAAAAGGAGTCGCTCATCGAAATTAGAGATGAGGAAGCATTTCTTGCCTCAGAGGTAAAAGAATCTATGGAATTTTTTAGTCACAGAGTCTCAGCACTAAATATGTTCAAGTGTGAGATAGATGGGGAAATACTAGACAGCCTGGGCTTGTATCCTCTAGGGGCTTCAAGAGTCAGACATGATTGAATTGCAGCATATATAATCCTGAGAGAACTTGGTTAGGTGCGTATGTTTTCTTTACACTGACCATCTGTGCAATCCCCACACTGAACCCTCTGTAACCGTCACACTGACCAAATCTAATCCCCACACTGAACTTGCGCACGTGCGTGTGTGTGTGTGTGCGCGTGTGTGTGTGTGTGTGCGTGTGTGCGTGTGTGTGTGTGTGTGGTGATGCTGCTGTCACATTGAACGCTGTTGCCCGCTTGCTGTCGTTCCTCTGGTGCATTCCAAGGCGATTTTCACGATGTTCCGCTGTAGTAGCTTCAGACCACCAGCAGAAGGTGGCATTGTATCACGGTGAACACCATTGAAGTCACAGCGCTGACAAATATCGCCCATTGCATAGAGTGACACAATTGGCTTCTCTCTCTCAGACACACACGCACACACACACACACACACACACACACACACAGGCACGCACACACACGCTGAGGCTGGTGGAGCCGAAGATAGTTTCTCTCACATTATTCAGAAATTGCGTGAGTCCTGCTCTTTGAGGCCTCTGTGTTCAGTCAGAAAGAAAGGCACCTACAGTGGGAAGGAAGGTAGATGAGAATAAGATCAGTGAAGAAAGCTGAGAGAAGCTAACAGAGGGAGAAAGTGATAATCCTGAGTCTGGGGTCAGAGAAACATCAATAGGGAATAATCCGGTAAAACTAATATTAGAGATACTGCTGGATAATATAGAGTCCAGTGAGATTACATATTGTGAGGGGACAGTTTTTGGGGCTGCAAGGGTTATCATAGAATCCCTACAGTGTTGGGCTAGGCCCTTCGGCCCAACAAGCTTGCACTGACCCTCAGAGGCATCACAGTATAGCTCACTTAAACTAAACATCCCTGAACACTATGGGTAGTTTAGCATGACCTAGTCTGCACATCTTTTGGTTGTGGAAGGAAGCTGGAGCACCTAGAGGAAAGTCACACAGACACGTGGAGGGCGTTCAAGCTCCACACAGACAGTTGCCCGAGGATGGAAACAAACCTGGTTTCTGGGCGCTGTAAGGCAGTAGCGCTAACCACTGAGTCACCGCGCCGCCCTGTTGTAGGGTGGAAAATTTGGTGGCGGTGTCAGCAATTTGAGGCCACTCCTGATATGCTTAAGAACAAAACAATGGCGTCAGCTGCGGGAGTCGAACAGAAAAAGAGCAGAGTCCTGAGAGTAAAGGCGAATCTGTATAATTGTTTATCAAGGATGGTCGTCAATCTATCAGATTTCCCGGTGCTCCATTTTAGGTGTAGTGACTGTACTTCTGATCGGGAAGCATCAATTCACTGAGTGTCTTTCTCTTCCTTCAGAGCACACAGAATCACCACCCCCGCAGGGTAGAGAGGTGAGAACCTCCAGATGCACGTCAGCAGTTGACTGAGGGCGGTGTTTACAGAATGAATGTCTTCAAATATCGCCGTGCCCTGTTGCACAGAGGACAGCGACAATGCCGCTACTCAACATCTGGGTTGTGTGGGGAGCCATTCTAATAGGTAAATGTAGAGGCAATCCAATTTATATTTCTTTTTCAAATCATAGTTTGAACCGAGCTCATTTTCCAATTGATGTCTGTGTTCCCTTTCAGAGCTGAGTCATGGAGATTCCGTCACTCAGTCACAGTCCTCAGACGTTCGAACAGAAGGAGAGAAGGTAACCATAAGTTGTACTTATGACACTACACAGAGCAGCTATAGATTATATTGGTACCGACAGCATCCAGGCTCTCCACTCGAGTATATACTGTCGAAAAGCATGAATGGTAATGAGGATAAAGCAGATTTTGCTAAAGATCACTTCTCTGCAGACCTTCAGGCCTCGAATAAATTCACCAGTTTGACTATCAATGGGCTAGAACTCACTGACACTGCTGTGTATTACTGCGCTATCTGGGACCGCACAGTGATAAGAAACAGTCTCCCCACTGTACAAAAACTGCCTTTGGATCATTGTTTGATCTATCTACTGGGGCTTTCTCAGAAGCTTGGGAAGTTACTACTTGCTTTCAGGAGCTTAAACACACACTGAGAGGAAACTGAACTAACCTCCTATCAAACTGCCACCCAACTGTTTCCCAGAGCTGCTGAGAAAATGAACTGCCGACGCTGAGCATGGACATACAGGCACAGAACAGAAGCATGTGTGAACGCACCCGTTCTAAACACCACCACCAACAATTTGCTGTTCTGCAATTTGTAGACAGTGATCTGGGAGACAGCTCTCCTTTTCCGAGTTTCACATTCTCATCGCCCACAGAAGGCAGCGAGTGCAGAACATCCAGAGACACTACTGCAGTTTACTGAGTAAAAACCTAAAGAACCGTCCGTGTTGGAAACGCAAATGAAAGGGAAAATAGAAATTTCTGGAAATGCTCAGCTGGTCTGACAGCAACTCTGGAGATAATTCAGGGTTTTCTTTTTGGGTCCAGTGACTCATCCTCAGAACCTTCCACCAATTCGAGTATTTGTTTGTGAATAGATTATTGAGGGCGGGATTTTAGAATGGATAATGGTGTTTTTGATTGTATTGAGGAAATGTTGCATCAATCCGTTCATCATCGATGTGATCACGTAGAACTGTGTCTATCTGCTTAGAACACAACATGACGCCTGAGTCTCATTTTCTCTCTTTCTCTGTGTTTGGTTGTGTGCGTGTGTTGCGACATGATTGAATTGAAACACATAAGTTCGTGTTTCTGCATTTGTTTGTTTGTGCCCGTTTGTGTGTGTGTGTGTGTGTGTGTGTGTGTGTGTGTGTGTGTTTGTGTGTGTGTGTGTGTGTGTTTGTGTGTGTGTGTGTGTGTGTGTGTGTGTGCGCGCGCGGGTATGTGTAGGTAGATCTGTAATCCACATGCTGCCCACGTTTGTTTTCTCCACACTGTTTGTAATCCACGCACTCACCCATCTGTAATCTTCACATTTGTGAAGTGTGCGGGGAGGTGATGCCGTAGTGGTATTATCGCTGGGCTATTAATCCTGGCATCTGAATCATGCTCTGGGGACCAGAGTTTGAATCCTGCCAATACAGATAGTGAATTTTGAATTCATGGAAAAACAACCCTTCCTATGCAAGTACCGACGGGCAATAAGTGCTGCCTAGGTAGCGTCACCTCTCGTCCCACGAATAAAGGAAAAAAAAGACTTCCAGTTAACCTACGTGTGTGTGTTGATGCTGTTGTCCCTCTGACTAATTCCCTAATGATTGTTGCAATATGCAGTTGTGGTAACTCAAGGCTACCATCAGAGGAAGTCATTGTGCAATACAGGGAATTTGACCTTTCATAAATTTAAAGCCTTGGAAAAGTATCTACCATTGCACAGAGAAATGTGCTCATGCACACGCACACAAACACGGAGGATGTTGGAGCTGAAGATAGCTATTTTAACGTTATTCAGATGTGCAGTGGATCTTGTTCTGTGAGGACTCTGTGTGCAATGTGCCAGAAAACACCCACAGTGGAGTAGGAAGGAAAGTGAGACTGAGTTCAGTGAAGAATGCTGAAGGGCACTGACAGAGGGAAAACACGATAATTTTGAGCCAGAGAGCAGAGAAGCAGCACTAGTACATCATAATAAAGGAGAATCTGTTAAATGTGATATGATAGATATTGCTGGATAAGGATGAGATTGAATCCAGTGCTATGACAGGTGTGATTGTAATTTGGGAGGGGAGATATTGTGGCTGAAAGGGTTATGTGTAGTGTGAAAATCTCGGTGGCATGTGTAAGTAATTTGGGGGATCCCTTAACTGGTTAAGAAAAAGCAATGGCATCAGTTGAGGAAGTTAAAGAGAGAAAGAGCTGAACCTTGACAGTAAAAGATGCAATGAATCGGGCAATTGTTTATCATGGATGCAGGTCAATCTATCAGAATCCTCGGTGCTCCAGTTTTAGTGCAGTTTCTGTAAACGAGCTCGGGATGTGTCCATTCACTGAGATTCTGCTCTCTTCCTCCTGAGCTCATTTAATCTCTGTCCCAAAAGGCTGGCGAGATGGGAACATCCAAGGTATTTTAGTCAGCATTTTAGTCAAAGCAGAATTATGGACAGGGTTTCTTCAAGTTTATGACTGTCCTCTTGCACGGAGGAAAGCAACAATGTAGCTGCTCAGTGTCTGGGTTGGATGCGGAGTAATTCTAACAGATAAATGCGGATGAAATTCACTTCGTATTTATCCATCAAATCATACTTTAAACTGACCCCAGACTGACATTTTACAATTGATCTCTGTTTTCAGAGCTGAATCATGGACATTCTGTCACTTAGTCACTCTTAACAGACATTCGCACAGAAGGAGAGGTGGTGAGTCCAAGCTGTACCTATGGTACTAGAGAGAGCAGCAATACATTGTTTTGGTGCCGAAAGCACCCAGGAACAAAGCCTGATTTATTCTGTGGAAAGATACTAATTGTGATGATGTTAAAGCACATTTTGCTCAAGATCATTTCCCTATAGAATTTCAGACCTCGAAGAAATTCGCCTGTTTGACTATAACTGGAGTACAGCTGACTGACACTCGTTTATTACCGCAATTTCTGGGACTACCCAGTGATGCGAAATAGTCTCAACCCTATGCAAAAAACAAAAAAAAAACTTCCTTTAACCATAGTTGGGCTCTCTTTTAGTTGAGGTGTGCAAACACTCACACAGACAGAGAATAGAATCAGATTTGAACACTCCCATTCAAATCAGCACCCTCAGCAGTCTATTGTCGTGTGGATTTGTAGATAGTGATCTGGGAGAGAGCTCTCCCTTTCCAAGTTTGGCATACTCACCGCTAACAAAGGCAGTGAGGTTGGGAGCATCCAGAGACACCGCAGCAGTTTACTGAGGGTGACATTTGCAAAGTCTGATGGTGCTGATTTGATTGCACTAAGGAAATGGTGCGACACCCTCCCATTATTGATGTGCCAACAACACAACATATCACTTGGCTCTGTCTCTGTCTCTGTCTCTCTCTCTGTGCGTGTGTGCATGTGTGTGTGTGTGTGTGTGTCTGTGTGTGTGTGTATACGCGCACATGTTTTTCTTTCAGGCCTGTGTCATGGAGATTATGTCACTCTGTCACTCTCCTCAGGAGTGCACACTGAAGGAGAGGCAGTTACTGTAAGCTGTACCTATGATACTACATCGATCTACTTTGCATCATACGGGTGCTGTCGGAACCCCGACGCACAGCAGGAGTATATATTGTTGAAAAGCCGTCTATGAGGATGAAACAGATTTTGCTAAAAGTTACTTCTCTGTAGAAATTTAGACCCGGAAGAAATTCACCAGCTTGATTATCACCGGACTAGAACTGACTGACAATGTTGTTGCATATCTTTAGCTTCCGGGACCTCACAGTGATGATAAACATTCTCCCCCAGAACAAAAACTACCTTTGGACCAGAAATTGATGCATGTATTTAGGCTATCACAGTGTCTCAGGAAGTTACTACTTCAGGAGATTAAGCACACAAGGAGAGGAAAGCAAACTAAACTCACGTCAAATTGTTACCCAACCATTTTCCTGAGTTGCTGAAAAAAATCAACTGCAGACTTTTAGCATACCCAAAGAAACAACAGAATCTTGTCGGAATTTCATGTTACACATCTGCTGTTTTCGTAATGCTGAGAAACGTGCCTATCTTCTTGATTTGTTCGTGACAATTAACAAACCAGACATTCATTTCCAATCTTAAGAGTCTCAAATCTCTAACAATTCCCATCATACGAACATAATGCAAAATTAGTTTGTCTTATTCTTGGGCTGGAGGTCTGAAGAAAAATGAATGTGAGCGAACATACTTTCTGTTTATCTACACCAGAATAATTCATCAGTGTATCAGCAAACTGCATGGAGATCTTGTGACATTGTGGTAGCATCCCTATCTGAGTCAGGAAGCACACATTCAAGTTCCACATACTCCAGAGATGAGTAATGAAAACTTAACAGAACAGGGGCGGAAAAGTTTTTCCCCATTTGGGAGAGTCTAGGAGCATTTGGCGTAACCTCAGAATAAGGAGTCACAGATTGAAATTAGAAGTAAGAAGCCGTTTCTTCTCTCAGAGGGAAAATAATTTGTCGAATTATTTACCGCAATGTCTGTGTGTCAAATATGTTCAAGGCTGAGATAGACATAGAAAGGCTAGACAGGAAGGTTTGTATGCTCCGGAGATCAGGAGAGTTAGACGTGATTGAATTGTAACACAGACCAACCTGAGAGGGTTTAATATTGTGAATCTGTAATCCATACACTGACCACGTCTATTTTCTCCACACTGACCCCTCTGTCATTTTCAAACAGGCCAGCTCTAAATATTACAGTTCCCTGCGTGTCTGTTGATGCTGCTGTCAGATTGAATTCAGTTATCTGCTGTTGCTCTCCCTTTAACCAATTTCCTGGCTACTTTTACTCACGCAGTTGTGGCAGCTGCAGGTCTCCAGCAGAGGGTGTCATTGCATCACTTCAATATCAGGTAACTTGCAACGAGGAGAGGCTTTGTCCCTTTATCTCTCCCTCTCTCTCTCTCTCTCTCTGCAAAGGTGCTGGAACCGATGATGCCTACTGTAACATCATTCAGATGTATAGGCAATTCCGTTCTGTGAGGAGTCTTTGGTCACTGAGTCAGTAAAACACCCACAACAGGGAGGAAAGAAGGTGGGACTGAGCTCAGTAAGGAATGCTGAGAAGACTAACAGAGGGAGAAAGTGATAATCTTGAGCCTGAGGGCAAAGAAACACCAAAAGAGGAGCAGAATAAAAAAGAATCTGGTCAAAGTAATTTCAGGGATACAGCTGGCTAAGGTTGAGATTAAGTTCAGTGATGGGAAGGTGTGATTGTAAATTCAGAAGGCACAGTTTTGGAGCCACAAAGATTATGGGATATGGCGGGAATCTCTGGGTAGTGCGGGCGATTTTGGGGCACCCCTGTACTGGTGAAGAACGGGAAAGTGACGTCAGTTGAAGAAGTTGGACAGAAAAAAGAGCAGAGTTTTGCGAATAGAATGCACCATGATTCTGGGGATGTGCTTATCATGAATTGAGGCCAAACCATTAGAATTCTCGTTTCTCCATTTTAAGTGCAGTGTCAGTAACTCAGCTCTGGATGTGTCAATTCACTGAGTGTCTGCACTCTTCCTCCTGCCCTCTGGGCACCATCGCTCGTGCAAGGCAGCGATGCTGGGACATCTAGAGCCACGTCAGCAGTCTACTGTGGGCGGGGTTTATATAACGGGTATCTTCAATTATCTGACTGCTGTGCGACACAGACGAAATCGACAATGCATCTACTCAGCATCAATGATGTGTGGGGAGCAATTCCAACTGGTAATTGCGGAGAAAATGCAATTCACATTTTTTCACCAAATCATAGTTTAAAATGATACTTTACAGTTGAAGTTTGTGTTCCCTTTCAGAGTTGAGTCATGGAAATTTTGTCACTCAGTCACTGTCCTCAGATGTTCGGACAGAAGGAGAGGTGGTGACTATAAGCTGCACCTATGATACCAAATGGAGCGTCTATGTATTATACTGGTACCGAGAGCACTCAAACACGCAGCAAGAGTATATAATATGGTAAAGTAGTATTGACAATGAGGATAAAGCATATTTTGCCAGAGGTCGCTTCTCTGCTGAGCTTTAGTTCGTGAATAAATTCACCAGCCTGATGATCACTGCACTAAAGCTGACTGACGCTGCCATGTATTAATGTGCTCTCAGGGATGGCACAGTAATGATAAACAGTCTTTCTCCTGTACAAAAACCGCCGTTAGAACATAGATTGATTTTTCTTGAGACTTGAGAAGTTCCAAATTGCTTTCAGGAGCTTAGACGCACACCAACAGGAACCCAAACTAACATTGCAGTAAACTGTCAGCCAACTGTTTCCCACAGCTGATGAGTAAATAACCTGCAGATGTCGAGCACACGCAGAAACAGAACAGATTCACATGGGAACTCACCCTTTCTAATCCCCACCACCAACAATTTGCCATCTTATGAAGGGTAGACAGTGAGCTGAGAGACTGCTCTCCTTCTCTGAGTTTCACATCCTCACCACCTACACAAGTCAATGAGGAGGCCAGTTTACAAATGGCGGGGTTTTTAGAATGGCTGAAGATGCTGATTTTATCGCAATGAGTTCCATCAATCCTTTCATCATCAATCTGATCCCATAAAACTGTGCCTATCTGCTTCGAACACAAATGGTACCCGGGTGTGTGTGTGTGTGTGTGTGTGTGTGTGTGTGTGTGTGTGTGTGTGTGTGTGTGTGTGTGTGTGTGTGTGTGTGTGTGAGT
>JAHRHZ010000116.1:698337-740292 GCA_024137785.1 Ginglymostoma cirratum | reverse complement strand
AATATGTTCATCATCGAAGTGATCAGACAGAACTATGTTTTTCCACAAGATTGGGCCAATCTTTATCCCACACTGTTGAAATCTCCTTATCGTTGGTTTCATCTTCATTCTCTCCTTCTATTGGGTTCTTTCTGTGTCAGTTGACTCAGCATTACTTTGCTTTGAGGCTCCGCAATCGAACAGAGCAAATCCTACAGACGTGGTCTTTAATTTCAATTTACCAACTATTCTTTTCAATTGCCTTTTTCGAGTGATTAATCTCTTTGCTAACTGTATGGCTGTTCTCTAGGTTTAGCTAAGATGTCCAGGGTCTTTGTTTTTTGGTTAATGTGAGAGTGGGAGTATAATAGTTGTGCTTCATCCTCTGGCCTACTTTTCACGGCAAAATGGAGAGTCAAAATCATTTCGTTGCTGTAGGACATGAATATAGATTTACAAATAACTTTGGTTATCTCCATAATACTGAACGTAAGCATCGCAGGGGAGTTGCACTTGGAATTCTACAGACTGTGATTGTATAGTTTTAATGAAGATTCCTTTGTACCACATCGGTACAAGTTCTCGAGTTCTGGATTCACCTGCGTAGAGCAAGTAACAAAATGTCAGAACGGCTTAGTTAGAAAATGGATTCATTGTAGATACTCATCGATATAGAATCACACATTATTTCCACGTTGAAGATGGAGGTTCGAAAGTATTTATTTTTACTCAGTGTTTCCCGAGAGCGATGGACTCTGAGATATGGTGGAGATGAAAGAAATGCTGCAGATGTTTTAGTGGATAGTTAGACAAACACAGCAGAGAGAAATGAATCGACAGCTATTCGAATAGTTTGAGAAGAAGCAAGTTGCGTGAATGCATACTAGCATATGTCCATTAGAATGAACGGCACTTTTGGCATTAGGATTCCAAATTTTTTTCCAGTGAGCTGGATGCTTACATCATTATCTCCTCTCATCATTTCTACCATGGCGTTTGCTTCTATCTTATTGAGCTCTTGAGAAACGAAAATATCACACAGTGGCTCCTGGCACTGGTAGCCATGGAAGGCTTCTCATTGACAATGAACTGTAGCGTTAGTGCCTTACACAGGTTCGTGCAGCTTCACCATCTTAACATGTCCAGAGAAGTACTCTCCTAACTAGCAAATAGACTACGGTTTTGCTGTCCTAATGTCAATCAGAAAAGATGTGTCCAGTGTGATAATAAACGGACGACAATATAAAACAGAAATGAGAAAGCATATTGTTTTAATCAATGGATTTTGAGTCTTTATAATTCCTTTTCTCAAAAGTCAGTGAATATAGAATCTTTGTTTTGTTTTTTTTAAAGGAAGTGTTAGACAGATTATTGATGACCAAGGGAATGAAAAAAACTAGAGACATGCAGAAATGTAGAGTCGAGGTTAAATTCAGATCAGCTATGATCTTACTTAATGGCAAAACAGGCTTTGTCCAAGAGTCGAGTGGCCTACTCTTGTGTCCTTTCTGTATGTTCGCATGATCAGAACAGTCATCTGGAGTACTTTCTGAAATCAATTTCCAAACCAAACAAAGCCGCTGATTTTTAAAATTATCCTCCCTTTTTTCACTTTGTCTCTCCTTTCCATCATTTGAAAGATATGAGTTCTACTTGTCCAATCTTCTTTGGATTGAAAACATCCTGACACAATGCCTTATTATTTGTGTCCTTATGAGAGCCTACCTATTTCGATCACTCACCAACTGGCAGTAGAGACGACAGCAAAGAGAGGAGACAGTGTCACTCTAACCTGCTCCTTACAGAGAGAAGGTGAGCGTCAGTCTGACGTGGTACCGCTGCCTCCCTGACTGGGTCCTCCCGATTCAGTGACGGTGCCAAAGTGGCTAACGCATGCAGATCTGTCAGTTGCAGACTGACAGATTTTGAATGACGATTCCGCAAAATATTTCTGTTTGATAACTACGCTCATGGTGCTGTATTTGCTGCAACAACCTCTTCATTAGCTGACCTACATGTACGGCCTGTGAGAGAAAGGATGGTCTCGTTTTTGACACAGCAATGTGCAGCCCCACTGTGTAGAATAAGTCACAAGATTGTCTGAAAGACAACTATACAGTATGAAATGCCTTCAGAAAGAAAAACAAATACATAGAAACTGGAATAGACACACCAGCAGCTAGATAGTTAGACAGAGGAATAGGATGACAATTATTTAGATAGTTACCAAGAAAGAAAGATCGATGGACAGATTGGCTTGTAATACGGTGATGATCACAGCACAGAATTGGAAGCAACATCTTTTTTCCCGATGTCTCTGATCGTTAAAGCTCTGTATCTTTGTTCCCGGTGAATTGTGGCCGGAATGCTTCATGCTCCGACCCTACTGCCAGAGGCGGTGATCAGAAACAGCAACTATCGTCTGCCACGCCACCAATGCCACTTCTCAAAGGTCAACAAGGTGCTGTCTCAGCAATTCACTGTCACAGAGGAGCCTTCCACAACCACTCTTGCCAGCGGAGACTGTGTGATACACTCTTTGACCAGGAACACTGTAACATGGAATGAAATATAATCGGAGAAATGCTGAGAGAAGATAAGCGTGCAAGCAACTAGCTCCCTGGAAACACGTTGCATTGTCCAGTGGGAAAATTGTCTGTTCAGTGCAATGAGCATATGTTGGTGTATATTCACACATACAGTGGCCTGTCAAGCATTTTTTAAGGAAGAAAATTATTTTCTTCCCATCCCTGCTATTGTGTAACTGCAATGGAAAAATGACATTTACACCGTTCACGTTCTTACACCACGTGTTAGATTATCAGACTCTCACCATTCACTTTGAGAAAATGTCTCTCTTCGTTACCGAAAGATATTATTAGCTATTGGGTGTTTCTTTGCCCCGACGTGATGTCGATGTCGCTAGCTGGCAAAGTGTTTGTAGACCGTCCCTAATTCCATTGAAGGAGGTGGTGGTGAACTGCCTTTCCAAACGGCTGTATCAGTTGGCGTAGAGGGAGACACAGGAATCTTTTGAGGAGGGGAAGATAGAATGCTGACCCAGTTACACAGAAGGAAGTGTAATATATTTCCAAGTGGGAATGTTGATTGACTTGGAGAAGAGCTTTCCTATAACGGTGTTCCAATTTATCTACTCCACTTGTCCTTCCAGATGGAGATGAGTATTGTATTGGAAGATAATTCCAATTTCGTTTCCTTTTCTTACCTCGCAACGCTCAATAATAAATAGTAAATTATACAAATGCAGAAATAATTTTGGCTGGAACTGCGAATGTGAAAAGATCACTTGACAGTTACTTCTAGGAATCTAAATTATTACTCACCTGGAATGATTGCATTCAGCCTGAGGAAAATCAATGTTAATTGCACCTCCATTTTCATGTCCTTTTGATAGGAGTACAGCACCAAAGTAAACAGACCAGAGCAGGAAGTGCGTTGCACGTCCACCAACAAATTTCCAAATGGCAACGAACTGTGCCTCCCATTGTTTCCATCCTACATGTAGGTGGTAACGTCTCTCTCTCTCTTTGCAAATGTTTGCGTGTGTGTGTGTGTGTGATTGTGTTTGTGTGTGTGTGTTTGCGTTTCAGTGTGCTTGTGTCTTTGAATGTTTATGTATGTGTACCTGTGTTGTTATGGATCGAACCAGATCCCCCAACATATTTTCAGAAGGTAGCCTAGACATTAATATTTTCTTATATTAAAAATCGATTGGAAGTGCCTTGTTCCAGTTGTGATGCGACTGGTCAAACTACTCGACATTACGCAAAACACAATTTATTTAAAACAGATAGTTAAATTTTAAACAGTAGAAAGAGAATTTAGATCACCCAAAAATCGGAAAGCATAACGAATAAATGAAACAGTGCCTATTGTTCAAGTATACTAGCGTCCCATAAGCGCAACCATTGGCAAAAAGGCAAATTCAGATACAGATCCTTACATGTTGTTTTCCAAACTAGGAGGAGGAAACGTCGAAAGATAATTCAGGAACTGTAACAAACAAGAGATATTCACAGAAGCTACCAACTCTTCTGAGATGCCAAAAAGCTTATGATGTTACTGAGAAAAAAAAGCAAAATCCAGAAATATGGGTCTGTGAGAGCTGGCCACACTCATTCAGGCTGATTCTACTGTTAATTTAAGTCTTCTTCAAGTTGGCAGTTCGGTGATGCTGCCTTTCAAACTCTCCATGAAAAAAATCAAGAACCAAGCAGCCGTTTACAATGATAGTTCTGTCTCATTACTGCGTAAAGGTGCCTGACGTTCCAGCGTAACAATGATGTGATTAGTAATGCTCCGGTGCTCTACTTTGTATTAATCTCCTCTCCTCTGTTAGTTTCACTACATGTGTGTTGTGTGTCCGAAAGTGTGAATATTCAACATAAGAGTAAAGTTATCAGTTAGGCGCCATGCTGTAATTTTCATCAAGCTCCCTCTCCTGCAGTCAACCATCTTGCAATTATAGATCTCCCCTGTTGGTCTCCCGAAGTATCACTCAAAGCTGTCTTTCTCCCCCTTTGTGGGCGTGTCCCTATCTCTAGTCTGAGTTTCATCTTCATTTTATGCGCCTTCTGGATTCTCGTGGTATCAGTGACCTCAGCCTTATTTTGATTGGAGAAACGATGGTGGAACGAAAAATAAAACAACTACGTGATGGTATTTCAACATTTTTCATCTAAATTTATCGAGCATTTTTTACAGCTGCATTTTCACTGTAGTTACTTTCACTGTCGATTAAATGTTGCTCTCTTGGTTTAACCAACATGGTGTGTAAGAGGTCCCGAGTATTTGCTTTTTGGTTAGTGTATCTGTTGGAAGTGTAACAGATACACTTACGGCTCTGGCCTACTTTTCACTACAAAGAGGAGAACAGTTTCTTATTTCGGTGTCCTCCTTCTGTCAATAGGACATGAAGCTAAAAATGCGATTAACACCGATTATCCTCATTATCCTGAATTAAAAGAAATGAGGTTAGATACATTTGAGATTCCTAGCGGCCATTGATGTACAGAGGTAGTGTCCGCCCGCTGCGTCAAATGGATCCGGTTTCTAGATTGAACTTCTCTAAAGATGTGGATAAAATCTCTTGACTTTTCGTTTAGAGCTTGGATACATACTAACGTCTGACCAATTATGTTTCATGCATTATTTTCAAATTGAAGACGGGCGCTTCACGACATCCATTTTCGCTCACTTATTGATTCTCCTCTTAAAGGTTGCAGTAGTTGAGGTGGTGAGTCTGTCGGTATAGCTCCTGTCTCACCGGGGTTTCTGTACAGGCTGTTTACTGTGTTGTATCACGATGATGATATCAGTGCAGAAGTAGATGGCCTTTGCACCCTCTTTATGATGCTGATGGGGTGCTTGTGGAACAACTTAACAGGTAAATGTGGAGGAAATGCATTACAAATTCCTTTACCAAATCGTAGTTTAAACTGAGCCCAGTCTGACACTTATCAACTGATGTATGTTTTACCTTTTAGTTCTGAATCATGGAGATTCTGTAACTCAGGCACTCTCCTCTATTGTTCACAAAACTGATTCTTGAAACCTCCAGATGATACAAGCCCGGTACATGGTCTTTCCATGTCGATATCAGATATAAACATATGATCATTTAGATTGTTTGATAAATTATACTAGATTCTGTTCCCTTTGAGAGAAGAAATGTCTACTCATTTCTGTCCTAAATTCTTCACTCCTTATTCTGCAATTTTGCCTGTCCCTCCTCGAATATCTCATAGGGTGAAACGACTTTTCCGTGTCTACCCAGTCGACGTTGCATTGCACACCTCTTGAGCACGTGTGTCTTGAAGATGTGCCTCTCTACTCTAAAGAGGGACACTGCTATATCGTTACAAGTTCCCCCATGCAGCTAGCTCACATACTGACGATATTCTGATATTGATAAACACAAGGCATGCTTACTCACACTCATTTCGCTGCCTCCGTCAGCAAAGGAATAAAGCAAACTAATTTTATGTTATGTTGACAGTACTTGAATATCCAGCTGACATTCATAAATTCGCTGGCGATATTCTCATATTTCTTTTGTCCTTTCATTGTCTTTGTTCATTTCCTTTCATTCTGAAAAATCGTTTCCACATCTGTTATCTCAGTTTCCTGTATTAACAATCGACAGTTTGTGAAGAGAGTACACTTATCAATGTGAGTTTCTGTATCAGGGATGGTTTGTACACATTGTACAGATCTCACAATGCAATGAGCCTGATCTACCCTTCCTTGTCTATATATGTGTGCTGACGCTGCTGTCAGATTGGATTTGATGTCTGTTACTGCTGTTATCCGACTGATTTACTGGCTATTTTCTCCGTGCGATTGTAGCAAATTCAGGCCGACAACTAAGGATGGCGCAGTGCCACTTCAAAGCAAGTTGAAATGCAACGCAGAAAGTCATTGACTTTGTGAAAGCACTGACAAATAGATCCTATCACACAGAGAGGTGAACCTTCATGCACAGAAGCACACGTGCGTACACAAATGTGCGCGTTCTCATTTACTGCTCGAACTGAAGATTGGGACTGCAAAATTTTTCAATCATACAGTGATTCCTGCCATACAAGTCCTCTGCTTTCAGCGAGTCAGAAAGAACACACAGAAGGGATGAAGGAAGGTAAGAGTAAGCTCATAAAAGAAAGCTGAGAGGGACTAACAGAGAGTGAGAGTGATAATCTTGAGCCTGAGAACAGAGAAAGAGCAATAGACGAGCAGAATAAAGGAGAACTTAGTGAAAATCATAATGGAGATAACGCTGGATAAGGCTGAGTTTGGCTACTTTAATGTAGAATGTGGAATTTGAGGGATATAATTTGAGAGGACGCAGTTATGGTTGAAATCACAGGGTTGGCGTCAACTGTGTACCCGCATTCCCACAAACTGGTTAAAAAGAAAAATTGGCTTCAACTGGAGATTTGATCAGTGAAAAGGAAAAAGGAGTCTTCAGGGTAAACGCTTAAGTGATATTTGGGGATTTCTTATCATGGAAGTAAGTTAATCTTTCAGAGTTTTTGATGCTCCAATTTAAGCGCAGTGACTGTAATCAACTGGGGATGTGTCAATTCTTTCACAGTCTACTGTCTTCTTCTCGCCCCAATAGCATCACCGCCCACACAAGGCAGTGAAGTGGGAACGTCGAGTGACACGACAATTTTTAACCGCGGGCGGGGTTATAGAATCGATGTCTTCAAATATCCGAGTGCCATATTTCACACAGGACAGCGACAATGCGACTTCTCTGCATCTCGGTTCTGTGGGTAGCAATTCTAACAGGTAAGTGTGAACATTCCACATTTCTTCATCAAGGCATAGGTGAAACTGACCCCAGCTCGACAGTTTCCAATTGATTTATGCTTTTCATTTCAGATCTGAGTTATGGAGATTCTGTCACTCAGTTATTCTCCTCAGAAGTTCGGACAGAAGGAGACGTGGTTACTCTAAGTTGTACCTATGAAGCTACAGTGAGCTACTATACACTCTTCTGGTACCGACAGCAACCAGACACACGTCCTGACTTTATTATGCTCAAAGATACTGGTGGTTCTAATGATAAAGCAAATTTTGCACAAGATCGTTTCTCTATGGAACTTCAGACCTCGAAGAAATTCACAAGTTTGACTATAACTGGGCTGCAGCTGACTGACGCTGCCGTGTACTACTGCGCATTCAGGAATGACACAGTGAAGAGAAACAGTCTCACCGCTGTACAAAAACTTCTGTGAATCATAGATGGTCTCTCTATGGGAGTTTGGGTAAATTTAGTGTTATTGTAATATACTGTTAGAAATTTAAAATCGCACCGATAGGAATCTAAATTAACCACGATTCAAACTGTCACCCAACTGTTTCAGGGAGCAGATGAGAATATAAACTAAAGTGTCCGAGTGCTCACAAAAACCAGAACAAAGTCATATTTGAAAACTACCTTTCAAATCTCCACTAACAACAATTTTCTGTCGTCTTTATCTGCACATAGTGAGTTTGGACAGAGCTGTGCATTTACAAGATTCACATAAGTTCCACACATGCCAGGGAGTATTAAGAGACACGATTACAATTTATTCATGGCGGGCTTTCAGAGTGGATGATTTGATTTTATTGAGGGAATAGTGCATCAACACTCCCAACATCGATGTCATCACATAGAACTAACGTTGAGAGGGTGAAGAGATCAAGTCACTTGGAGTGACGACAGCCAATACCTGTCCTCGACATTCCATAGAGATACAACTGTCAAGAAGGCACAACAACACCTCTTCTTCCTCCAGCGACTCGATTTAAATTTTCCAAGCCCAGGAAGTATGTCACCAATGCAGATGCATCATTAAAAGTAGACCGCTCTGGTGCTTGACAGCCTGGAATTGCAAAAGATTTTCCCAAGACCGTAAGAAACTACAGAAAGCGGTGTGCACAGCCCAGACAAGCATGGAAGCCAAGCTTCCATCATGGAATCCATTTACCTGGTGTCTGCTGCACAAAGGCTACCATCATTATCAAAGACTGATTGAAATCCTGTAATGATTGCCTAGAATCTCTTCAATCAGGCAGAGGTTGATCAGCTTCAGGAATAACTTCTTTCTGGCCTTTATAAGACGGATAAATGAACTGTCTGGACTCAACTAATGCTGGTCTTGCTCATCTGGCTCTTGCATCGTGCGCATCCTGTCACATAAAATTGGTATGCTCTGTCTACCTATTTTTGATCTGTACACCATTTGCTTACTACGATCTGTTTTTACAGCTCGTAAACAAAGCTTTTCACATTAGTTCCGTACACATGAGAATAAAATAATAATAATAAAATTATCTGTTGAGAGCACAACACAGCACACTTCTAACTGTTTGTGCATGTATGTGTGTTTGTGTGAATTTCTGAATTTGCCTATGAGTATAGAAATGTCTGTGAATGTCTGTTACTGCGCAAGAGCAATGGCAAACCAAGCAGTGGGATCACAACAGCAAACAACACCATTCAAACTGAAAGCATCAACAAATCTTAAATAGCAGAAACTGCAGATGGTGGAGAACCTGAGATAAAAAGGTGTGGAGGTGGATGATCACAGCAGTCCAAGCAGCATCAGAGTATCAGGGAGGCTGACGTTTCGTTCCTCGACCCTTCTTCAGAAAATTTTCTGAAGAAGGGCCTAGGCCTGAAACTTCATCCTTCCTTCTACTCTGATGCTGCTTGGCCATCTGTGTTCTACGCCTTGTTATAACAAATCTAAGACATGGACAGTGTGCAGCCTTTACTCCGCTCAGCTCATATGTCCAGCTGACAATCACAAATTCACTGACCGTTTTGTAATGTTTCCTGTGTCCTTTGCTTTCCTTCGTTCACCCATGTGTCATTCAGAACAATGCCTTCCACATCGTCCACATCAGTTCCCCAGCGTAAACAACGCACTGTTAGGTAAAATAGTAATTACTCAGTGTGAGGCTCTGAATCAGGAATGTTTTGTACACATGGGACAGATTTTGAAAATGTAACGAGGCTGATCCGAAAAGCAAACACAAAGTCCGATTCCGCTCAATGGCAGGTTTTACTTCAGCTGTTATCCGAATGCTGGAAAGCTTGCTTAATTTCTTGGTTTGTTCGTTGCAATTAACAGACCCGACATTCATTTCCACTCCTAAATTCTAAAGTGTAAAGAGGAATGCTTTGTGTTTATTAGCATCAGAATACTGTCAGAATATAAGCGAGTGATGTGGAGGGTTCTTGTCATGTTGTTTTAGTGTCTCTTTAACTTTGATTCCTGGAGCAGACCTTCAAGTCTTATTGTTGCAAAGATACGTGATGGAAAGTTCATGGGGAAGAAGGCAAGTAGAAGCAATCTCAGAATAAAGAGTAAAACATCCAAGAAAGAGATGAGGAAGTATTTCTTCTCTGAGAGGGAAATAATCTTTTGTATAAATTATTAAAGAGCCTGGGTGCTAATTATATTCAAGTGAAAGACACAGGTAGTAACACTAGATATCTTTGGCTTCTATCTGGCGTTTACAAGAGACAGACATGATTGAACTGAAACATTTAAGGTCCTGAGTGGTATTCATTAGCTGCCTCTGTACAAATATAATTCACACGATGAGGTTATATGTGCTCTCCACACTGACTCTCTGTCTAATTGCCACACAGAACCCGCTGGAATCTTCACAGTGGCCGACTTTAATCCCTATAATTTTCTTGCATGTGTGTGTGTTGATGTATCTGCTGGTTAAAAGCTGCTGTTTGCTCCTGATTTTCTGACTGATTCTGTGACGATTTTCACTTTGCGCAAGTGAAGTAGCTTCACAGCACCAGCAGAGGGTGACGCTGTCTCACTTTAAACGCAAATTGAAGAGCAATTTCAACATTTCAAATAACATCAAAGACCAAAAAAAATCTTGCATTG
This sequence comes from Ginglymostoma cirratum, assembly GCA_024137785.1. NCBI lineage: Eukaryota > Metazoa > Chordata > Chondrichthyes > Orectolobiformes > Ginglymostomatidae > Ginglymostoma > Ginglymostoma cirratum. The sequence continues at coordinate 729,883 of JAHRHZ010000116.1, read as the reverse complement.
AACAAAGAGACACACGTGCATGCTCGCTCGAGTGGATGCACACACATACGAACAAGTGCGCGGGCACGCACACACACACAGACAGACAGAGCCTGCTGGAATGGGAGATCCGGAATATAACAATGATAAGTACAGTGAATCCTGTTCTATGAGGACTCTGCGTTCAGTAAGTCAGAAAAACACCGACAGGTGGGAGGAAGGAAAGTGAAACTTGAGCTCAGCGAGGAATGCTGAGCCGGACTAACAGAGGGAGAAAGTAATAATCTTCAGCCTGAAGGCCGCGATGCAGCATCAGATAAGGAGGATAATCGAGGATTTGGGAAAAGTGTTAGGAGAGATACTGTTGAGTTAACGCTGACATTGAGTCCAGTGATATCGAACGTGAGTTAGTTTGAGAGTGGAGTGTTTGCGGATCTGCCAGGATTGTGCTTAGGCTGCGAACATCAGGAATGACGGTGTTGCAAATTTAGGTGCAGCTATAAATTGGCTAAGATCAACAACTCGCGTCAAGTTGGGATGTGGGACAGGAAAAAAGAAACAGAGCCTTGAGAGTAAATTGTACAGTGAATCTGGGGAATTACTTGTTAAGGATGGAAGTCAATCTGTCAAAATTCTCACCTCTCTATTTTAAGTACAGTGAGTGCAACCCATCTCGAGATGTGTCAATTCACTGAAAGGCTGCTGTCTTCCTCCTGCCCTCAGTGTACCAGCGCGTCCACAAGGAAGTGAGGTGGAAACCTGTAGTGACACGTCAGCAGTTTACGAAGGGCATGTTTATCGAGTGGGTTTCCTCAAATATTCGTCATCTGTTTTACGCCGAAAGTCGAGATAATGTGGCTACTCAACATTTGGGGTGTGTGGGTATCAATGCTAATAGGTCTATTTGGAGGAACTCCAATTCACATTCCTTTAACAATAATATTTTAAATTGATGCGAGGTAATAATTTGAAATTAACATTTCGTTTTCCGTTCAGACCTGAGTCATGGAAATTTTGTTATTCACTCAGTTTCCTCAGATGTTCATCCATAAGGCGAGGCGGTGACTCTAAATTGTACCTATGATACAACATTGAGCTCCTACAGGTCATATTGGTACTCACAACATCCAGGCACCAATCCTGAATATATACTGAGGAAAACTACTACTGATAATGAGAATAAAGCCGATTTTGCTAAAAGTCACTTCTCGATAGAACTTCAGATCTCGAAGAAATTCACCAGTTTGACAATCACCGGGATCCTTCTGACACTGCTGTCTATTTCTGCGTGCTTGGGCACGAAGTCATGATAAACAGTCTTTACCCTGTGCAAAAACTGCCTTTAGACCATAGACTCTTGTATTTGTTGAGAAAACCGTTCTCATATAGCATTAAACTGCCAACCAAGTGTTTCTTGTATCTGCTGAGAAAAGAAAGTGCAGGTTCTGAGCTCGCAGACATGTCGCCCTGACAATGAAGGAATGAAATGGGAGCATCTGGAAACACAGCATCAGTTCATCACGGCCGGGCTTTTAAAATTGGTGTCACTGAAAATGCTGATTCGAGTGTATTGAGGGGATGCTGAATTTATCCTTTCATCAGCGATGTGATCACGTAGAATTGTGTTTACCTGGTCAGAACACAACATGGCACCAAGCTCTCTATTCCTCCCGCTCTCTCTTCCGCTCTCTCTCTCTCTCTCTCTCTCTCTCTCTCTGTGTGTGTGTGTGTGTGTGTGTGTGTCTATGTTTGTGAGTGAGTGAGAAAGAGAGAGATAACGTATGCTATGTGGAGAGTCAGTATAACAGTTAATTTTTCAGTTCTACTCGCTGTGTACTTTATATGAATCTCGCTTTCCTGGTATCTTCAGCCCCCTCTGTTGGCGTCACACTGTCATTCATCTGAGTTTCAGCTTCATTTGTACTTCTTTTTGTTTCCCTGTATATTACTGAATTCTATCTCAATTTGATTGGAGACTCTGTAATGGAACGAAAAACAGTTACAGGACGATTTTTAAAATCTCACTTTAAAGAGATTTTTCAGCAGCTTTTTCCATATAATAACTCGCGTTACTGAGTATGCTACTATCCTGTATGTTTAAATTAAGTGTTGAAAAAGTGATCTCGGTTCTTTGGTTTCAGTTCATGTATTAATGCAAGTGCACCGTGCTCCATTTCCTTCGTAGGCCTGTAGTACACTTTAAAGAGCAGAATCTTTTTCTGTTTCGAAGTTGCACTCCTGCGAACAGGACATGAAGATGGAGGTACGATTAGCATTGATTATCCTCATGCTCCTGTTTGGAAAACAACTGGATGAATTACAGATCAGTAGCTGTTGTGTGTCGCTGAGGATCTACTGATGTCAGTGGTAGAGTCCGTCCCTCGGATTCCAATTGATTGCAGTTCTCGTGTCACCTCCTATAGATGTGTCTAATAACATCTAAGAGCACTTTGCTTCGAAAATGGACGCGCTTTAGATTCTCACCAATGTCGAATCACACAATATTACCACATTGAACAAGGTAGTTTCACATAATTCATTTTCAGTCACTGATTGTTGCTGCTCCGTAAGATTGTTGATGCTCAGATCGCAAAGCTGTCAGTCTGACTCCTGTCTGCCTGGAGTATCTATACTGTTTGCCCTTTGAGTTGTTACATGGTGATGATCACCAGGCAGTGGTAAATCAGAGTATCCTTCCTCCTGATGTTTCTGATGATGAATGTGTTACGTTTCTGTTCTGGTGAAGAGTGTCCCAAATCCTCTACGCAGATAGAGGCGGTGATCAGAAGATTTGTCTCCCCTCCACCATGCTACCTGTACCACTTTGCAAAGCTGAGCAATGTCCTGGTACTGCAGATCTTTGCCACCAAGGGGCCTTCCACAGCTACTAATGCAACAGGCGACTGTGTGATCCGTACTTTGGCCTGCATTTCTGTAATACAGAATTACGTCCCCATGTGAGGAATGATGATAGGAGATAAGGGAGCATACTTCTGGCTCCCTGGAAACACATTGGAATTCCCGTTAGGGAAACTGAACGTTCATTCCAATGGGCTTACCGTAGTAAGTATTCACACATCCTTTTTCTTCCCAATCTATTTTTTGTTCAGTCTGTTCTCTTCACAATCCTTGCTTGTCTGCCTGGTAGTTTAAAAAAAAAAGGCACTTATACCCTTCGCATTATCCCGCCATGTTTCAGTTTCAGGTTATGAATATTCACTTTGTGCAAATGTCTGTGGAGAGAAGTTAGTTCTCAGGAAGGGTCATTCAAGCTGAAACTTTATCTCTGATTTCTGTCCACAGATTCTGGCAGACCTGCTGAGAAATTCCAGCCATTTCTGTTTTTGTTTCTCACAGTGTTTATCCCTGTTTCCCGCCCTTCAGTTCAACGCAATGCAGTTCTACCCTGTTCTGGTGGATGTCCTTTACTGCACAAGGGAAAAGTGAAACTGACCATGGATTCAGTTCGGGAAAGAGCAGCAAGGAATGACACCATTCAAACCGAAAACATCAACAACTCACACAAAGTAGCAGTGTAGAGTCTTTTCTTATCTCAAGTTGCAAAATCAACTGAAATTCATAAATTCATTGTTTATATTTTAAAATCTCCTTTGTACTTTGCTTCGCTTTGTGAGGATTACAGTTATTCTGAAAACCCCTTTCCACTACCCCACGTCAATTTACCAGAATCATTGTCCATGTTTTGTTTTTCAAGAAGGTATGTTTGCTCAGATTGACTTCGAGGAAGCATGCTTTCTCTTACACAATCGATAGATCTCACAATAGATTGATTCTGATCGTTGTAAACAGAGTCAAAGTCAGATTCAAGGGCTCTTCAGCTGTCTTTCTATATTAAACTGGAAATTTTGATAGCTATAAGGATAGATAGATCGATAAATAGATAGATAGATAGATAGATAGACAGACAGATAGATAGATAGATAGATATATAGATAGACAGATAGAAAGACAGAGAGACAGATAGGTAGATAGACAGACAGAAAGAAAGATAGATGGAGGAATAGACAGATTGATGAATGGAAATTCACTCAGGGATAATCTGGACACGAAGGCTGAAAGAGCGAGATTTAGGTAAATGCATACGTTGATACAGTGTTAATAATGTAACTGCATGTGTTATTCATCCATTGTCACACTGCCCCTCAAAAATGGCTCCTCAGTTGTCTTTCTACTTTGACTGTCTCTCTCTCTCTGTTTCTGTGTTCTGAGTGTGAGTTTGTGTTTGTGTGTGTGTGTGTGTGTGTGTGTGAGTGTGTGTCTGTGTGTGTTTGTTTGCGTATGCTCGCGTGTATTTATGCTGCTGTTAGATTTGGTGGTGGTGTCTGCTGCTGGTCTCCATTTGACTGATCTTCTGGTGATTTTCACGATTCGTAGTTGCAGTACCGTCAGGCCAGAACCTAAAGCCCTTTCTTCGTTTTTCTCTGTGTCAGTGCCAACCGACTCACTTTTATCAGTCTCCCCTGTTGGCTTTTTTCCAGGATGCACAGTGCCATCTTTATTGCCCTCTGTTTGCATCTCTCTTTCTTTGCACTAAATTTCAATTTCATTCTCCCCTTCTTAGACATTCTCCACATGTTAATGAACTCAACTTTAATTTGATTGTAAACTCCATAATACACCTAAAAATCAGTTACATGAGAGTTTATTCAATCTCAATTTAACGAGTGTTCTTTTCAGTTATTTTTACATGCATATGTCTCTACAGACTGCACTGCTGTTCTCCAGGTTTATCTGGAGTGGTGTGTAATTGATCCCTGGACTTTGTTTTCGTTTCGTATGTGAATGGGAGTATACCCACTCCACTTCCTGCTTTGGTCTGGTGTGCATCAAAAAGAGGAGAGCCACTGTTTATTTTTATGATTCACTCCTGTCAATAAGACATGATGAAAGACGTGCGATTAACCTTCAATATCATCATTACCCTGAATGGCAATAGCCCAGGAGAGTTACAGTTGAGATTCTGAGTTGTAACTGATTTGTAGTGGCAATGGCCCTACTTATCGGTCAAATAGGTCCTAATTCTGGTGTCACCTGCTCTACAGGTGTCTAAAACATCTTCGAATGCCTCGCTTAAAAAATGGACACACTTTGGTTCTCACCAATGATGACTCAAGTCATATTTCAACACAGAACAAAATTCTGTAAACAGAGTCAAAGTCAGATTCAAGGGCTCTTCAGCTGTCTTTCTATATTAAACTGGAAATTTAGCTTAAAAAATGGACACACTTTGGTTCTCACCAATGATGACTCAAGTCATATTTCAACACAGAACAAAATTCACTTTCAGTCCGTGATTGTTGTAATATTGCTAATGTCCAGACACCGAAACTTTCGGCCGGGCTCCTGTCTGCCGAGAGTATCTGCACTGATTGCCCTTTTGAGTTATGGCACAGTGCTGATCACCGGGCGGTGATAGGCAGCAGAATCGTCCCAAAAGATGTTTCCAATGATCAAAGAGCTCTGTTTATGGCCCGGTGAAGAGTGGCGCCACGTATCCACTGCAGGTATCTTTCGAGATGGAGTGGATGTTAGTTTGGAAGGTGGTGTCATATTTTTCTTTTGATTATCTTCCAAATTTCAAAAATTAAGGCACCTTTTACAAATCCAGTAAAAATGCAGATCCAAATAGGAAATTTGTGAAGATCACATGATGTTTTGAGATGAGAATCTGAAGTGTAGCTCAATTCAGTTTATGGCATTTAGGTTGAAGAAAGTCAATGTTAATCGCACCACCATCTTCATTATCTCTTGACAGCGCAACAACACTGAAATAAACAGGGAATCTACTTTCTATAATTTGCAACCAATCATAGCAGGAAGGTTAGTTGTCATACCTCTACCGACACACGAACCTAAAAACAAAGGCCTAGATTGCTGATGTGCATTCTCGTGTAAATGCTACCGTTTATGGGTGTGTGGATCTCTATCAGCCTTCACTTGTGCATAGTTGTGTTGAAGTTTTGCATTTGTTTTTCGATGGTTGTGTACGTTCTGCTATGTATTGTTCTATTGATCTCAGTGTCACTTTGGAAATGTACAAAAGAACAGAAACTTTCACCCGCAGGTGGCAGCTGGCACTTGTTTTGTCAGATTAAGCTATTGCAGTGATGATTGTATACGAACTAATGCAAAAAATCTCCAGGTCTCTTTCTCTGATTCACTCCCTTCAGTTCAACACTATGCAGTTCCACTCTCTTCCATCCATAACTGCACAAGAGGAAGGTGAGACTAACCAAGGATTCGATCAGCGGGAGAGCAGCAGAACACAGCAACTTTCAAAACGACAACAGCATCAGCACATACAGGGACAGAAACTGCATTATGTGCGTCTCTAAATAAGCAATGTGGAGTTCAGTAAAATTTAGTCAATCGCTTTTCTTTGTTCCCACACAGGTTTCCAAATCAGCCTGTTTCCACATGACATTTGGTCCTGACGAGGTCTGGAAAGTTCTGCACGAAAATGCCAACACACGCATACGCTCACACACACGCTCACACACATACATACATATGACAGAATATTCATGTACCCAGGAAGCATTATACACCACCTACACATACACATATTGGTAGGTATGTAAACATGCTGTTTGTTGTCTCTTGCAACGATTGTTCCGTTCATGTGTTTTGCAGTTTCTTTGCATTTTAAATTCTGTGTATTTGCTGCAAACTCTGAAGCTGTTGACACAGACATGGTGGATGTAATAGATCGAAGATTTGTTTTCTGTTCTGTTGTTACAATCCCAGAAACTTCCCACATCGTCAGTAAATTCAAGGAACAGAATGGAAGCCCTTCATATGTGATCAGTTGGGCCCCAGCTGCATTGCCACTCCTGACACGCATGATTCAGCCAATTGTTTTCCCCTAATGTCTCGTAAGTACACTCTCAAATATTTTAATTCCTGGAACTATTTGTCTACAATTTGACGAAAGATCGTTGGAAAGTCTGCAGCATCCAATCAGGCAATTCGTTCCATATCACTTTGAACTGCTGCTGAATTAAACTATCTGCAAGTGATCCCCAACCCCCTTGTAACGTTTACATACCTCTCGAAAGATAGGGAAAACAAAACGTTTGTAAAGATTTAATGGAATTGGACATAACTATTTTTTGGCAGGAATATCATGCTTTTGAAATTTACTGGAGGTTTAATTTTAGAGATCTAACTGGTAGAACAGGTAACATTAAGTCACTGTATTTGAATTTTCAGAAAGCTTTTGGAAAGTTTCTGCATGAAACGTCAGTGGGTAACAGTCAACCCCAATGCTCTAGAAATGTAATTTTGTCATGGAAGGCTAATCGGTAGACCTATTGGAAACGAAAGTGAGAAAAAAAGAGTCTTTTTCTGCCGAAGGTAAATGGGGATCGTTTCACTTGTTGGATTCTCGTTATGCGTCTAATATATTTAAGTAAACCCTGAAATCATTCGGAAATGGCTTGAGATTATTTACCAGATTGGGTCTGAATCCAATGTTTGCTTGTTTCTTCATATGCTATGTATTGGACGGAAATGCGCTAAAGACTGTTTACGCACATATTGTTGTTTTTATGAATAAATTATATTTTTGAAATGTAAAAAAAAATCAGTCAGCGACTGCCAATTCACACATTCGCCAAAATCCGCAACGAGATAGTGCTGCTCGCCAGCGCGGTGACTATGGCCAACTCCCCATGTATTTATATCAGAAGTGAAACCCCATGTATTTACATCAGACGTCAATGGCAGACAGCCAATCTCTAATGTTCTCACACCCACCCCCTCTTCATCTGATTCTTAAAACCCTGTGGATGTGGATAAGAGGCCAACAGTCTGCAGATCTGCTTTTTCAGTGAGTGACAGGAGAGCAGACTGTTTCATTGAAGACAGTGTCAGGAAGCATGTGGCCGCCAAGGTTTCTTCCTGTCTTTCTTGCTTTCGTCTCCAGTGCTTAGTTATAATTGCTTCTTTCAACTAAATTTTGACGTGGTTTTCATTTCTCTCACAGTATTTTTCTTGGGAGTGCGAAGTGGGGTGGGGGTGAGTGGTGTGGGGGGGGGGGCGATGGCATGAGGGTTGGTGGTGGCAGGGGAGAGGAAAGTTTCAAGACCCCGATTCATGCAGTTTAATTAATGTTGCTTTGCTTTACTAGGTGCCCAGTCAGAAGTATTATTGTCTCAACTGAAAGAAGAGACGGGCATTGCCGGACAGTCTCTGAGACTGACATGTAAAACGAGTGGGTTTGATCTGAGCTCTGACTTGATGTACTGGTACAGACAAACTCCTGAGAATGGTCCGCAATGGATAGTTCGGTTCTATACTGAAGATAACAAATATTTTAATTCAGAGTTTGAAAATCGATTTACTGCTTCCAAAGACCTTACAAACAATATGTTCACTTTGGATATCAGACCTTTGAGGATTTCAGATAGCGCAACATATTATTGTGCAAGAGCACAATGATACAGATAAGATCCAAACCTGTACAAAACCCACAAGAGGAAATGTAGCATTTTCTTTGGTGCTCACTGATAGCACCAATGCACACATCATGAATAGCAGCTCACAGAATGGTGTTATTACTGAATACTATTTATTAAATAACACAACAACTAACGAGGCTTTGTTTGCGTGCGTGTGTTTCTGTGTGGGTGTGTGTGGGTGTGTGCGCGCGCACGTGTGTGTGTGTGTGTGTGAGTGAATGTGTGTGTGCGTGCTTATCTGCTTATATCACAAAATGACAGTTGGCTGTTTGTAGGTTTGTGTGTGTATGAGTGTGCACGTGTGAATGTATGCGAGTGTGAGCATTTTTTTGTGTGTCTGTATAAAGGTGTATGATAATGTATGTATGAGTTCTTTGAGGTTCAGCAAAACAGTTAAATTTATATCCAATCCCTCATTACTGTATATCAGTCTCGCCGTCCTAAAATATTTAGCCCCCTTTGTTGTTCTCTATCTTTCTCTCGTCTCAGTTTCTCCTTCATTCTGACCACCTGTTCAGTTCACACTGTATTACTGACCCTAATCTCAAATTAATTGTAGTGTCCATGATGGAAACAATAAAAATCAATTACATGACAGTGTACTTAATGTCAATTTCAAGAGAGTTCTTTTGAGCTAATGTTTCACATGATAACTTTCGTTACTGATTGCAACACTCTACTCTAGGTTTACATTAATTGGTGTCTGACTGATCTCTGGTCTTTGCTTTTGACTGTCTTTTGACTAGGATTGCTCCCATTTCACTTCCTGCTTTGCACATTTGTTGCATAATTAGGAGCAGAGCGACTCTTTATTTTGGCTTTGCAGTCCTGTCAATAGGACATGAAGACGATCGTGCGGTGAACAATGGTTGTTCTCATTATGCGAATGGAACTAACAGTTTAGATTCGGAGGAGCTACCAAAGTGCAGTGGTACAATCCTTGTGTCTGTTTGAAACAGATTCCAGTTCTAGATTCACTTGCTGCTGAGGTGTCTAATAATATCTCTGAACACGTTGCTGAGGAAATGGATATCCTTCATCACAGGATCCTTACAATTTGGAAACAGGCACTTCAGCCTACCAAGTCCACACCAACCCATCCCCCAAAAACCCACCTAAGATCCAACACCCTGAACACTACGGGAAATTTATCATGGCGAGTCCACCTCGCCTGCACAACTTTAGACTGTGGGAGGAAACCGAAACACCTGGAGGAAACCCACGCAGACACGTGGAGAATGTGCAAACTCCATACAGACAGTGGCCAGGCCGTGGAAATGAACCTGGGACCCTGGCGCTACCCACGGTGGGAGCTTTTAAATCTCACTGGTGACAATTCACGTAATATTTAAACATTGAATAGGGATTCTCTACAAAATTCACTTTCAGTCACCGATTGTTTCTTCTCTGTAATCTTGTTGATGGTCAGATAGAGTAGCTGTTGTTCTTGCCCCTGTCTGCTTGGAGTATCTGTACTGTTGCCCTTTGAGTTGTAACATGGTGCTGATTAGCAAGCAGTGATAATCGGCAGTATCCTCTCCTCTGATGTCTGCAATATTGAAAATTTTCTGTTATTGATCCAGGTGAAGAGTGGGCAGATGCATTTACTGCAGGTGTCCTTCGAGGTGGAAGTGCCCGTTGGTTCAAAACGTGCTGTCATTTTGTCCTTTGTTAACTTCCCAACTCTGAAAAATGAAGGCATGTTTTACAGATCCTCTAATAATGTTCTCTCAACATGGAAATTTGAAAAAAATCAAGTGGCGTTTACGGCTGAGAATTTGAAGTAAAATTCGCCTGGGATGAAGGTAACCAATTTTTATCCGACCTCCACATTCATGTCATTTTAACTGCACAACACCAATGAAGTAAACAGAGGGGTCTACACTTTGTAACGTGCAAACGGCCAGAGTAGGAAATTCAGTTGTCATACCTTCATCCACAGACGAAACGAAAGAAAATGGGCTGGATCTCCCACATGCATACTTTAATAAATGATAATATCTATGCTTGTGCGTATCTCTGTCACTCTTTCGTTGTGCAGAATTGTTTTGAGATCTTTGCGTTTGTTTGTCAATGTGTGTGTATGTGCTGCTGTATATTTTTCTGCCCATCTCAGTGACTGATTAGAAACCTGTACAAACGATTGGAAAATTTCACCTGAAGGTTTGTCTCCTGTGTTTAAAGTCAGTTCAAAAGCAATTGGCCGTTGGTTTTGGAGATGAATCAATTGTACAGATAAAAGTGAATGAAGTAATCAACGAAATTTGCAAGTCACTTTGCCTGATTCGTACCCTTAGTTCAACACTATAGAATTCCACAATCTTCTGTACGTTACTGCACTAAACGAAGCTGAATCTAATCAAGAGGTCACTCAGAGGGAGAGCTGTAGCACACTGCACCTTGCAAACCGACAACTCATGCACAGGGACAGCGTGCAGTATTTGCTTTTCTCAATTCGCATAACCACCCGATATTCATGAATTCGTGTTTGTAATTGTAATGATCCTTTTGAACTTTGCTTGAATGCACGTCATTTTGAACAGTTCTTTTCCCTCCTCCCAAAGTCAAGTTGCCTGAATCAGGGCCCGCAATTTGTCAAGAGTGTGTGTTTGCTTAGTGTGAATTTGCGGATGCATGTCAGAATGTACACAATGGACTGATCTGAAAATGTAATGATTCTGAATCCATCTATTTCCCGAATGCTGGAATAGTCGCTTAATTTCTTGACTTGCTTAGCACAATTGACAGTTCAGGAATTCACATTCATCCCTGGCATATAAAGAACGGAAGTATTGCCGTTAGAACAATATGAATGTAACACAAAATTGTATTATATTGTTCGATGACGAGAAGTTTCCTGAGAAATGAAAGGTAGCAAAGATGCTTCGTGTTTGTCAGCATTAGAATAATGTATGCGAGTTTATAAGCGAGCTGTGTGGAGGAATCTTATGACATCATGGTAGCATCCTTACCTTTGTATCAGGTTGCCCAACTTCAAGCGCGAGATGCTGTAAAGATGTATTATGAAAACCTGACAGAGTAAATGGGGAATAGTCCCCACCCAACACCAACCCCATCCCGTTGTTGTGGAATAGATAATCATGTCGATACGAAGCAGCATTTCGTCAACAGAGGAAACAGAACTTGTCAAGATATTTGCTACAGGGACAATGCTTTAAGTATGTTCAAGACTGATACAGGTATAGAAAAGATACACAGCCTGGATTGTCTGGAGTATCGACGATTCAGAACGAGTGAATGGAATCTTATTAGACCCTGAGAGGAGTTGATCAAGAATACCTGGAAAGAATGTTTCCCCTTGTGCAACAGTGAAGAATTAGGAGCTGGAGGTTAGAATTTACGCAGCACCCATTAGTCTCAGCAATGCGGAGCTTTTTTTTTAACATTCAGTAGGCTGTGAGGTTTTTTTTTTGAATATCTTTAATGTTAGGGTCGTGAATGTTGAATCCTGAAGCATATTTAAAGGCAGAGGTAAGTAAGTTCTTGACAACCAAGGGATGCAGGATTTTCAAGAATAAGCGATGATTTAGAGTTGAGGTTAACATCATATCAGGAGTGACCTTATTCAATGGTGGAGGATGCTGTTAAGTGCCGACTGACGTTCTCCTGTACCCTCCTCTACGTTGGTATGACCATAACAATCAATTGGAGCATCAACGTTTCAGCCATATGAAATGATGGTGTCAAAACAATCTGTTCAATCATTCTCTGCCTCTCCTCTGTATAAAGTGAGTAGTGTTAGTTTTGTTACTCCACTATTCTGCGGATGAAAGTTTTCCAAACACAATGCCTTATTATCTGTGTCCGTTTGGAATCCATTCTCATCTTTCACTGAAATGTCAGAGGTACCGATGAGCGGGAATAGTGGAGAGAGTAACACTCTCAACTGTTTCTACGCAGATGGAGAGAGTGCCTTGTTGTTGTGGTACTGTCTGACTCTGTTCCTTGGATACCAATATATTAACATCCGCTGTATGAATGGCTTTATTGACAGTGCCATATTTTGTTCGAAGTCATTTTCCTTTTTCCCTGGCCAAAGCCTACAGACTTGTCAGTTTAACAGCCTCACAGCCGTTGGATGAGGACTCTGAGAAATATTTCTGAATCGCAATTATGCTCATAGTGCTGAACATAATGGAACAATACTTATATGGACGGGTCTGAACGTAGAGTCTCTGAGATACAAGAGCACCCAGTATTTTAAAAGGCTCTGTTCAACATCATTGTGTGCAACAGAGGGTGAGTTGAAGATGCAAACATAGTTGATTGAACATATATGGAAGGAGGGGAAAACCAAAGGACAGGCTGGAATCTGCAGGGAAGGAGGAAGAGGAAAATACCCAGCGTGATAAATAGGTATGTAGAAAGATAAACTGTCAAGCATGTTGGTTGTATAATAGAGAGAGAGATAGTTTAGATAGACAGACAGGAAAGCCGTTCGTTATATAAATGCTGTGCTCACACATTAAAGTAGGACACTTCGAATGACAGACAGCATATGCGTAACCGTTTGAAAAGACTGCATACTTTGACAATATTGTTTCATGAATTTATGCATTTTCTGTTAAAATTGACAATTTTTGTAATCCCCATGATGAACCGCTCTCTATTCTCCATAGTGTCGATCTCAGAAATCCCCATGCGGATCCAATGTACGTTTTGGTGTTGCTGTCAGATGATAAGGTACTGTGTGCTGCTGCTAACCTTTTGCACGATTCCTTGGTAATTTTTGCCTTTTCGCAGTTGCAATACATGCCGGCCGCCGGCAGGGTGAGCAATTGCATCACTTTAAACAGTAACTGATGAAAAAAGGTACAGGGGCTTTTACTTTTTTAATTTGAAATCAAACTCCTGTTAACTGTCGCCCATTGTGGAGAGAGAATCATGCACAAACAGAGAATGATATATTTTGCTGCACCATCAGGCATGCACGGAGATAAACTAACTCACAAATACAGAAAAACATACATAATCATACAAAGACAGAGACACAGACAAGGACACAAACACACACACACACACACGCACACTCACACACACGCACACACACATACACCAAATACTTATGTACTCATACAGCTATACACGCGGATTTGACTTGCACGTTGTGGCAGGTATGTATCCATGCTGTTTGGTTTCTACCTTACTGCCTGTTGTAACTTGTGCATAATTCATTTGGATCGCATTATTTTTGCATTTGCCATCCTGTGTACTTACTGAAAACTGTGAAGATGTTGTAATAAACATGGTGGACGTAACAGATCGAGGTTTGATTTCTGATCATTCCTTAGAATTTCAGAACCTTCTGACAACGTGAGCATTTTCAAGTAACAGAATGGGAACTCTCCAGATGTGTTCAAATGGGCTGCAGCTGCAGTGGCGGTCCTGACGTGTGTAATTCACTTTATCGTACTCTCCTACTCTCCTAAATGCACACACTCAAAATATTTAGATTCCTCGAACTATCTGTCTACAATTTGACAAATGAACGTTGGAAAGTCTCGAGCATCCTATTGGGTAGTTCACGTCATATCACTATGAATTACTGCTGAATTAAACCATTTTCATGTGACCCCTAATCCCTTTCTAACGAGTATATGCCTCTGGTAAGTCAGGGGATAACAAAATGTTTGTAAAAATTTACTCGAATTTGACATAACCTGTATATAGCAGGAAATTCATGCTTAACAAATTTACTGGCGGCTTTACATTAGGGATCTAACTAGTCGAACAGATAATGTTGAGTCACTGTATTTGTTAGATTTGAATTTCCAGAAAGCTTTTGAAAATTTTCTATATAAGACATCAGTGGGCAACAGTCAACATCAGGGTTCTCGGGTTGTAATTTTCTCATGGAAAGCAAATTGGCAGACCTACGGCAAACGGGAGTGGGAAAAATGATTATTTTTCTGCCGAAGGGAAATGGGGGCCCATTCACTTATCGGATTTCGCTATGCTTCTAATATATTCAAGTAAACCATGAAACCATTTAGAAATGCCGTGAGATTGTGAGCGAGATAGAGTCCGAATCCAATGTTGGTTTGTTTCTTTTTGTGTTGCATTGGGGACCAAACTGCTTTAATGACTGTTTACGCATATAAAGTTGTTTTTATGAATAAAATATTTTTTTGAAATGTAAAAAAAAACAGACTCGTACTGTCAATTCATGGAATCTTCAACAGCCGGAATGAGATGGTACTGATAGCCAGCCTGGTGGGAATTGTAAACACCCCAGGTATTTATATCAGACGTCAATTCCCATGTCTTTACATTAGAGGTCAATCGCAGTCAGCGAATCTCTTGTGATCTCAAACCCACCCCTTCTGCTTCTGATACATAAAACCCTGCGAGTGTGGATCAGAATCCAACAGTCGGCAGAGCTGTTTTTTCTTCGAGTGACTGGAGAACAGACTGTCTCATTTAAGACAGAGCCTGGAAGCATGTGTTCGCCAAAGTTTCTCCCTCTCCTTCTTGCTTTTGTCTCCAGTGCGTAGGTCTAATTGCTTCTTTCAATTAAATTTTAACGTGGCTTTCAGTTTCTCTGGAAATCTCTTTCCTGGCGCTTGTGGTGGGGGCTAGTTGCATTGGAGGGGAGAGTTAAAAGAATCCAATTCCTGCAATTTAATTAATGTTGCTTTTCCTTACTAGGTGCCCAGTTGGAAGTATTGTTGACTCAACCGGAGGAAGAGACAGGCATTGTCGGACAGTCTCTGAGACTGACATGCAAAACCAGCGGGTTTGATCTCGGTGTCTACCATATGTACTGGTACCGACAAAGTCCTGGGAATGGCCTACAATGGCTAGTTCGGTACTATACTGAATCCAGCAATTATTTTAATCCAGAGTTTGAAAAGCGAGTTGCTGCTTACAAAGATGTTACAAACAATATGTTCACTTTGGATATCAGACCATTGAGTTTTTCAGATCACGCATCATATTATTGTGCAATGAGCACAGTGAGGCAGAGCAGATCCAACAATGTACAAAAACCCACAAGAGGAAATGTGACATGCTCTTCAGTGCTCACTCAGAGAACTTAAGCACATATCATCAACAGCAGGTCACAGCATAGGATAGTTAGGAAGTTCTGAGAACACAACATAATGGGACAAGGCTCTCTCTTTCTCTCACTCTCTCTCTCTCTCTCTGTGCGTGTATGAATGTGCCTGTGTGAATTCGTGCGTGAGTGCACGTGTGTGTGTGCTTTTCGTGTTTATAGCTGGATGATAATGTATGTATGAATACATGGAGGTTCAGCACAACAGTGAAGTTTATATCTAATCCGACAGTGCTCTATATCAGTTTCGCCGTCCTGATATATTTAGAACCTGTTGTTGGTCTCTCACTTTCGCTAGTCTCAGCTTCAACTTCATTCTCACCTTCTGTTCGGTTCCCACCGTATTACTGAACTCAACCTGAATTTGACTGGAGGATCCATAATGGAAACTGAAAGAAAGTCAAATCCATGACAGTTTATTTAATGTCAATTTGAAAAGTGTTTTTTGTTTCAGTTGCTTTTTGCGTATCCAATACTGTACTCTAGGTTTATATTAACTCGTGCCTAAGTGATGCCGGGTGTTTTCTTTCATCTAGTCTTTGAATAGGAGTGTTCACACACCTTTTTCCCGCTTTGGCCTGTTGTCTATAATCAGGAGGAGAACCAATGGTTTATTTGTGTTTAGCACTCCTGTCATTAGACCATGAAGATGAAGATACGATTAACATTGATAACTCTCTTTTATCCTGAATGAAATTAACACAGGTCAGTTGCGCTTTTGATTCTGAGGAGCTACCAATGTGCAGTGGTACAGTACCTAGCTCTGTTTAAATAGATTTCAGGTCTAGATTCACTTGCTGTAGAGGTGACAAATAACATCTCTGAAAACTTTACTTAGAAATTGGGTACCTTTTACATCCTCACCAGTGATAATTTTTGTAATATTTTCACATTGAACATGGGAGCTCCACAAAATTCACTTTCAGTCAGCAATTGTTTCTCCTCTGTAATGTTGTTGATGGTCAGGTAGAGAAGCTGTTTGTCTGTCTCCTGTCTCCCTAGAGTTTCTGTACGGTTGCACTTTGAGTTGCATCAGAGAGCTAATCATCAAGCGGGCGACATTCAGCAGTATCGATGTCTCCAACAGTCAAAGTTCTGTGTTGTTGATCCAGGTGAAGAGTAGCCACATGCATCTTCTGCAGGTGCCCTTCTTGGTGGGCGTGGCCGTTGGTTTAGAAGGTGCTGTCATTTTGTCTTACGTTACTTCCAAACTCTCAAAAATGAAAGCATGTTTTCCAAAACCACGAGTAATGTTATCTACAAATGGAAATTGAACAGATCATATGAATTTGACGGCTGAGAATCGAAATTAAAAAGCAATTGGGATGATGGCCTTCACGCTGAAGACAACCAATATTTATGCTTTTTTTGTCTTCATGTCGTATTAACTGCACAACACCATTTAAATAAATTGGGGAACTACTTTTTTCATTGCACTACTGGCCAGTGTAGGAAGCTCAACTGTTATATCTTCTCTTACTGTCTAAATGAAAGAAAATGTCCTGGATCTCCCACATACATTCTCTCATAAATGCAAATAGGTCTCTGCGTGTAAAGAATTCTATCAATCTTTATTTGTGCCTAGTTATTTTGATGGCTTTGCATTTGTTTTTCAATGTGTGTTTATGTGCTGCAGTGCATTGTTCTGTATATTGCAGTGTCTGATTAGAAACCTGTACAGAAAATTAGAAATGTTCACTTGCAGGTTTGTATGACTTGTCTAATGTCATTTCAGAAGTAACTGACTTATGTATTGGGAGATGGGTCGATTGGACAGATGACTGTGAAACTGATCAGGGATTCAATCAGAAGGAGTGAAGCAGTCCAGTGCACTTTTCAAACCGACAACAGCAACAAATCATGGACAAGGACAGCGTGCAGTCTTTGCTTCTCTCCATTCATATACCCACTTTATATTCATAAATTCACTGTTGATATTATCATGGTCGACTTGTGCTGTGTCTTTCTTTGTTCAGACGAATGTGATTCTGAACAGGTCGATTCCCTCCTCTCATGCCAATTTACCGGAATCAGAGCCCACAGTTTGTCAAGAGGGTGTGTTTGCTCAGTGTGAGTTTGTGGATAAACGTCGGCTTGTACACAATGGACAGATCTCACAGTGTAATGCTCCGGAACTGTATAACAGGATCCACCTGTCTATTCACTGATGGGAAAGTTGCTTATTTTCTTAACTTGCTTATAACAAGTAACATTTCTAGAATTCACGCCCATCCCTGGAATATAAAGCGAGAAGCTATTCCTGTCAGAACATCATGAAGGTAACAAAAAAATTCCGTAATTTTATTCACTGACTCGAGAATTCCTGAGAAATCGATGTGAGCATCCTTGCTTTGTGTCTGTCAGCATTAGAATAATGTAAGTGAGGATATAGGTGAGCTGCGGGGAAGGTTCTTGTGACATTCTGTTAATACCCTTAACTTTGAGTCAAGAGGTCAACATTCAACTGCCGCATGCTATCAAGCTATATGATGCAAACCTAACGGAGTACATGGAGAAATGTCTCCACCTGACATTACCCCCACCCCGTGTGCGTGGAATAGGTAATCAGGTAGATACGATAAAGCATTTCTTCATCAGAGGAAACTGAATCTATCAAACTATTTGCCATAGGTACTGTTCTGTAAGCACAATCAAGAGTAATACAGGGTGAGAAAAGTTACTAGCCTGGAGCTATCTCCTCTGTAGTACCATATATTCAGAACATATGTATGGAAACAAAATAGACCCTGAGAAGAGTTGATCAGAAGCAAGTGGAAAGAATGCTTCCTCTTGTGGGAAAATGAAGAATTCGGAGCCGGAGTTAAAAACAAAATTAGACAGCACCCTTTAATGTCAGCAATGTGGGCACTTTTTAAAATTCAGTCGGCTGTGAATTTTTGTAATGTCTTTTATGTTAAGGTAGTGAATGCAGCATCTTGAAGGATGTAAGTAGATTCTTGACAACAAAGGAATGAAAGATTTTCAAGAACATGCAGCGATCTAGAGTTGAGATTAACATCGTATCAGCCACGATCTTATTCAATGGAGGAGGACGCTTTTAAGGGCCAACTGACCTTCTCCTGTAGCCTCTTTATATGTTCACATTATCATGACAGTCAATTTGTGCGCCAATTTCCAAGCCATATGAAATGCTGGTTTCGAATTAATCAATTCAATTATTCTCTGCCTCTCCATTGTGTAATTTGAAGTGTGTCAGTTTTGTAACTCAGGTCTTCTGCGTTTGGAAGTATTCCCAATACAATGCCTTATTATCACTGTCCTTCTGGCAACCAGCCTGGTTGGCCACAGAAAAATCAGAGATACCGGTGAATAGTCATTACAGTATCACCCTAAACTGTTTCTGCAGTGTAGAGAGTGCCTTCGTGTCGTAGTACTGGGTGACTCGCTAGTTTGGACACCAATATATTATCACACGCTCTACAGATGGCTTCAATGACAGTGCGACACTTGTCAGAAGTCACTTCCTGTTTTCTCTGGACCAAACCTACGGAGTTGTCAGTTGAACCGTCTCACAGCCGTCGAATGAGGATCCTGAGAAATATTTCTGAATTGCAACCATGCTCATAGTGCTAACTTTAATGGAACAATTCCTAAATATACTGGTCTGAATGTAGACTCCCTGAGAGACAAGAACACCTGAGATTTTACAAGGCCGTATTCAATGTCATTGTGTGCAACAGAGAGTGAATTGAAGGTGCAAACAAAGTAGATTTAACAAACATAGGAAAAGGGGAAACCAGAGAGACAGACTGCCAAATGCATGGAACGAGACACAGAAAGATACCCAGCATGAGAAATAGGCACGTGGAAAGATAAACTGTCAAGCACATAGGTAGAATAATAGAGATAGATAGATAGATAGGTAGGTAGATAGATAGATAGATAGATAGATACATAGATGGATAGAGAAAGAGAGAGAGAGAGAAAGAGAGAGAGAGGGCGAGACAGACATACAGGCAAGCAGTATTGACTTTCACAGTTGCAATACACCCAGGCCACCAGCAGGGGTTGAAACTGCATCACTTTGAACAACTACTGATGAAAAAAGACACAAAGGCTTTTACTTTGTTTGTTCCAAATAAAACTCCTGACAACTATCTCCGACTGTAGAGTGAGAATGATACTCTCAAAATATGACCACCAGTCACTTTGTCACGTGTATGTACATCAAGACAGATGAGGATAACGAAGCAATTGCACAGATTCAACGGAATTGGATATAACTACTTTATGTCAGGAAAATCATGCTTAACAAATTAACAAATTTACCAGAGTGTTTTTTGAAGGGTTTAACTAGTACAGCAATTAATGTTGATTTACTGTATTTGTTAGATTTGAATTTCCAGAAAGCTTTGAAAAATTTTTGCTTAAGACGTCAGTGGTTAGCAATCAACCTCAAGGTTCTGGGGATAAAATGTTGTTATGAAAGGTGAAGCAAGAGGCCGATAGGAAACGAGAGTTTGGAAAAAAAAAAGTCTTTTTTTCTACCGACGGTCCATGCGGGGCCATTGAATTCTCAGATTATCGCAATGCCTCTAACATATTTATGTAAACCCTGAAATCATTTGAAAATGCCTCGAGATTTTTTTGCCAGAGAGATTCCGAAACCACTGCTGGTTTGTTTCTTCATATGCTATGTAAAGGGCCGAACTGTTGCAATGACTGCTTACACATGTAAAGTTATTTATATGAATAAATTATATTTTTGAAACGTTAAAAAAACGTCAGGCAGTAACTGTCAATTCACGCAATCTCCAACGTCCGAAATGAGATGGTGCTGCTAGCCAGACCAATGGGGATGGTAGAACACCCCACACCCCCTGTATTTCCATCGTACGTCAATCCCCATGGGCTTACATCAGGCGTCAACGGCAGACAGCCAATCTCGTGTGTTCTCTAACACCCCCCGCTCTTCTTCTGATTCATCAAACTTTATGAGTGTGGATCAGAATCTAACAGTTTGCAAAACTGCTTTTTTAGTGATTGACTGGAGGACAGACTGTCTCATTGAGGACAACCTCAGGAAGCATGTGGTCGCCAAGAATTCTCCCTCTCCTTCTGGCTTTCGTCTCCAGTGCTAAGGTCTAATTGCTTCTTTCAACTAAATTTTAACGTGGTTTTCAGTTTTTATGGAAAATATCTTTCCTGGGCTGTGTGGTGGGGTGTAGTGGCATGTGAGGGGAGAGTTACAAGATTCGGATTCGTGCAATTTAATCCTTTCCTTTATGATGTGCCCAGTCGGAAGTATTGTTGACTCAAATGGAGGCAGAGACAGGCATTGCTGGACAGTCTCTAAGACTGGCATGTAAAACCAGCGGGTCTGATCTGAATGCATACACTATGGACTGGTATCGACGAAGTCCTGGGAATGGCTCACAATGGCTAGTTCGGTACTATACTGAGGACAGAAAAGATTTTAATCCAGAGGTTGAAAACCAGTTTGCTGCTTCCAAAGACCTTACAAACAAATTCTTCACTTTGGACAACAGACAGTTGAGTATTTCAGAAAGTGCAACATATTATTCTGCAAGAGTACAGTGAAACAGATAGGATTCAAATCTGTAGAAAAACCCACGAGAGGGAATGTTGCATTTTCTTCAGCGCACAGACAGAGAAACAATACACACATCATGAATTTCATACAATAGGATTGTTGCTAAATAATATTTACTAAATAACACAACAACGAAAGAGGCTTTGTTTGTTTGTGTGTGTGTGTGTGTGTGTATGAGTGTGTGTGTGCTTGGTTATCTGCTGAGATCACAACATTGCAGTTATGTTTTTGTGTGTATGTATGTCTGGATGTGTGTGTTTACGAATGTGTACGTGTGAATGAATGCATTTGTGCACGTGCACAGTTGTGTTTTGAGTGTCTGTATATAGGTGTGTGATAATGTATTTATGACTATGTAGAGATTCAGAGTATAAATTAAATTTATATCTAATCCTTCATTACTGGATATCAGACTCGCTGTGCTGATATATTTAGCACCATTTGTTGGTCTCTCACTTTCTCTAGCCTGAGTTTCTCCTTTATTCTGACCATTTGTTCAGTTCCTACTTTATTACTGAAATTAATCTCAATTTGATTGAAAACCCCATTATGGAAACATAAACAAAAAATCAGTTACACGACTGTGTATTTAATCTCAATTTCAAGAGTTTACTTTTCAGCTGCTTTTCTCACGTGATAACTTTCGTTACAGACTGCAATACTGTACTCTAGATTTAAATTAAATGCTTTCTGAGTGATCCCGTGTATTTTCTTTTGTGTAATGTTTGAATAGGATTGTTCCCACGACGCTTCCTGCTTTGGCCTGTTGTGCTTAATCAGGAGGAGAGCGACTGTTTATTTCGGCTTTGCACTCCTGTCAAAATGACATGAAGATTGAGGTGCGATGAACATTAATTGTTCTCATTATCTTGAATAGAAATAACACAGGTGAGTTACAATTTATATTCTGACGAGCTACCAATATGCAGTGGTAGAATCCCTACGTTTGTTTCAAATGCATTCCTCTTCTAAATTCACTTGCTGTAGAGGTGTGTAATAATATATCCGAACAACGCTGCTCAGAAAATGGAGAACCTTTATCATAGAATCCCTACAGTGTGTGCAAAAGCTCTTCGGACAAGCAAGTCCACAGCAACCCATCTCCCTATAACCTACCAAAGCTCCACATCCCTGAACACTACCCGCACTTTAGCATGGCCAATCCACCTAGCCTGTACATCTTTCGACTGTGGGAGGAAACGCACGCAGACACGGGGAACATGTGTAAACTCCACACGCACATTCGTCTTGTGGTGGAATGGAAACCGGTGCCCAGGCAATGCAAGTTAGCAGTGCTAACCACTGAGCCACTGAGCCAAATTGAGTGTCTCACCAGTGACAATTCACGTAATATTTACAAATTGAACAGGGGAGTTCCACAAATTTCACTTTCAGTCAGCGATTGTTGCTCCTCTGTAATATTGTTGATGGTTAGGTAGCGAAGCTGTTGATCTTGCTCCTATCTGCCTGGAGTGTCTATACTGTTGCCTGTGAAATGTAACAGGATGCTGATCACCAAGCAGTGATAACTGGCAGTATCGTCCCTCCCGATGACTGCAAAAGTCAAACTCCTCTGTTATTGTTTCAGGTGAAGAGTGGACGCATGGGTTTGCTGCAGGTCTCCCTTCTAGTTGAAAGTGGCCTTTGGATCAGAGCGTGCTGTCATTTAGTCAATTGCTTACTTCTCAAATCTCAAAAATGACAGCATGGTCTATAAATCCACTAATAATGTTGTCTCAAAATGGAAATTTGAAATGATGACATGACGTTGACGGCTGTGAATATAAAGTAAAACTCGCCTGGGATGAAGATAAGCAATTTTGATCCGATCTCTTGAAAGATTTTCAAGAATATTCAGTGATGTAAAGTTGAGGTTAACATCATAGCAAGCATTGTCTTATTCAATTGTGCAGGATGCTGTTAAGGGCCGACTGATCTTCTCCTGTACCCTCATCTTATGTTTGTATAATCATAAAAAAAACATTGGAGCACCAACTTCTTAACCAAATGAAATGTTGATATCAAAGCAATCAGTTCAATTCTTCTTTGCCTCTCCTGTCTATAATGTGCATAGTGTCAGTTTTGGTACTCCAATCTTCTGTTGATTAAAGGCTTCCAAACACAACGCCTCATTAGCTGTGTCCTTCTCTGTGCCAGTCTGAATCGCTCATTGTAAAGTCAAAAGAACAGGTGAACGCTAATAGAAAAGAGAGTATCACCCTCAACTGTTTCCACACAGATGGTGAGAGTGTCTTCTAGTTTTAGTACTGGCTGACTCTCTCCCTTTGTCACAGGTAGATTATCATCCGCTCTCCTGATGGCTTCAATGACAGTGTCACATTTGTCAGAAGTCATTTCACATCTTCTCTGGCCAAAATCTACAGTGTTGTAATATTAACCAGATCACAGCCGTCAGATTACGATCCCGAGAAATATTTCTGAATGGCAACCATGCTCACATTCCTCAATTTAATGGAACAATGTCGACACGTACTGATCTGATCGTAGAGTGTTTGAGAAGCAAGAATACCCGATATTTTACAAGGCACTGTTCAACATCATTGAGTACAACAAAGTTTGAGTCGATTTTATAAACATAATCGAACTAACCAGCATAGATAGAGAGGAAAACAGAGGGACTGGCTGACAAATATATGGAACGATAAAAAGAAAGTCGCCCAGCGTGAGAAATAGTCACGTAGAAAGCTAAACTGCCAGGTAATGTTGTATAGTAATAGAGATGCAGAAAGAGAGAAAGAGACAGACGGCGAGATAGAGAGACAGATAGACAGTCAGATAGACAGACATTTTAAGGGATAGAGGCTGAGCACATACACAGACAAGAAAACCCTTCGAATGATCGACAGCATATCCAGAAGCGTTTGGCAATGTTCCAATCTTCGAGAATGTTGTTGCATGGTTTAATGTTTTCTGTATTGACATTTACCATCTCTGTAATCCTCACGCTGATCCTTTCTGTATTCTTCATAGTGACCACTTCCATAAACCCCACACTGTTCCTGGGTATGTGTTGGTGTTTTTGCTATATTGGGTATTACCTACTGCTCCTGCTCTCTCTTTGGCTGTTTCCCTGACGATATACTCCGACCTACACTTGTACAGAATGGCAAGTATATATCCATGCAGTTTGGTTCCAAAATTACTGCATGCTGCAACCTTTGTGCCATGCATGTAGATTGCATATTTTTTTGCAAATTCTGTGTATTTGCTGCAAACTCTGAAGATATCGATGCAAACCTGGTAGATGTAATAAAGTGAAAATTTGATTTCTGTTCTTAGAATCTCAGAATCTTCCGACACCATCAATAAATTCAAGCAACAGAATGGGGGCTCTCTAGATGTGGTCACTTGGGGTCCAACTGCATTGCTGCTCCTTACATGCATGATTTAGTTATTTGCAGTCTTGTATTTTCGCAACAGGCGACATGAAATGGAATTGGGGAGAAATGGTTCTTTTTCTACTGAAATTCAATGGAAGTGCTTTCACTTATGAGATTTTTCTGGTGCTTCGAAATATATTATTGAATAAGTAAGAAATGCCTTGCGACTGTTTGCTGGATGGAGACGCACTCTAATGTTTGTTTGTTTGCTCATATAATGAACGACTTCTGTCTTTAATTGCCTTTCTGAAGAAATGTCCGAACGGAAACATCAACATTTCTGCTCCTCTGATGTGGCCTAACCTGCTGTACTACTCCAGCTCCACATGGTGCTCTCTCTGACTCCAGCATCGGCAATTCTGACTATCCCCCATTGAGAAATTGACGTTTGTTTTCCATTTTAGGTCAGAGTGATGGGGATTTAGTCAGTCTACTCAGATCTTTGTGAGGGACGAGAGTCAGTGACTCTTATCTGTACCTGTGATACTACATCGAGAAGCTATATCTTATTCTGGTCCTAACAGTACCCAGACACACGAAACGAGTATAGACTGAGCAAAATTGCAGCTCGTGAAGTGCAGAAAGCAGAATCTGCTGAAGATCACTTTTCTCCAGATATTGAGACCTCGAATAAATTCACCAGTTTGACCGTACGTGGCCTACAGCTGACTGACGCTGTCATGTAATACTGTGCTTTATTCACCAATGAGAAGCAATCTCAACCCTGATTAAAATAAATTACTTTTGGGAATAAATTCCTCTTAAATTGTGCGAAATCCGGAACAGGTAAACTTAGCTGTCACTAATTCAATCTCACACCGAGTGGGAAAACGAACGAACCTCGTATCAAAATGTCACCTAATTGTGTCCAGGAGTTGCTGAGAAAATAAACTACAGACTCCTAGCGAGAGACTCAGAGAGAAGAGATACACATGTGAACTCACATTTTCTACTTCCTACACTCTATAATCTAGTGTCATCTGAGTTGCAGAATTCGAGCTGGAAGAGAGATCTCATTTTCTGAGGTTTACATCTTCACCTCCGACCAAATGCAATTGGGTGCGAACATCCAGAGTTACGAAACGTGTTTACTGCTGGCGGGGTTTCAAAATGGGTGTCATTGAAGGTTCTGAGAATGTAATGAGAATATGTTCATCATCGAAGTGATCAGACAGAACTTTGTTTTTACACAAGATTGGACCAATCTTTACCCACACTGTTGTCATCTCCTTATCGTCGGGTTCATCTTCATTCTCTATTTCTGTTGGGATCTTCCTGTGTTAGTTGACTCAGCATTACTTTGTTTTGAGGCTTCTCAATCGAGCAAAGCAAATCCTACAGACGTGGTCTTTAATTTCAATTTACCGAGTGTTCTTTTCAATTGTCTTTTGCAAGTGATTAATCTCTTTGCTGAGTGTACAGCTGTTCTCTAGTTTTAGCTAAGATGTCCAGGGTATTTGTTTTTTTGTTCATGTGAGAGTGGAAGTATAACAGCTGCGCTTCATTCTCTGACCTACTTTGCACTACAAAATGGAGAGTCACTGTTCATTTCGTTGTATTAGGACACGAATATAGATGGACAAATAACTTTGGTTATGTCCATAATTCTGAATGTAAGCATCGCAGGTGAGCTTCACTTGGGATTCTACGGACTGTGATTGTGAAGTTATAATGACTTTTCTTTTTGTGCCACGGAGGTACAAGTTCTATAGTTCTAGATTCACCTGCGTAGAGACAAGTAATAAAATCTCAGGTTGGATGAGTTAGAAAATGGATTCGTTGTAGATACTCATCGATATAGAATCACACATTATTTCCACATTGAAGATGGAGGTTCGAAACTATTCGATTTCACTCAGTGGTTCTCAAGTTCCAGGGAATCTGATATATGGTGGAGATGAAAGAAATACTGCAGGTGTTTTAGTGGCTGGATAGACAGGCACAGCAGAGAGAAATGAATTGACAGTTATTCGAGTAGTTTGAGAAGAAGCAGATTGCGTGAATGCGTACTAGCATATGTCCATTAGAATGAACGGCCATTAGGATTCCAAAGCTTTTTCCAGGGAGCTGGATGCAAGACTGCACACTGTCCATGTCTTAGATTTGTTGATGCTTTCAATTTGAATGGTGTTGTATGCTGCTGTCCTCCTTCTGATTGGCTTGCCCTTGCTCTTGTGCAATAACAGACTTTCACACACATTTCTATACTCATAGTCAAATTCAGAAATGCACAAAAACACACATACATGCGCATACAGATATTAGGGAGCTATGTTGTGCTCTCAGTAGATAATTTTATTATTACTATTTTACTGTCATGTGTACTGAACTAATGTGAAAAACTTTGTTTGCAAGCTTTAAAAACTGATCGCAGTAAGCAAATGGTGAACAGATGAAAAACAGGTCGACAGAGTCATACAGGTGTTATGTGACAGGACGCGCGCGAGGTGAGAGCCAGATGAGCAATACCAGCATTAGTTGAGTTCAGAGCGTTCATTTATCTGTCTGATAATGGCCGGGAAGCAGCTGGTGCTGAAGCTGCTCATCTTCTGCCTGATTGAAGAGATTGTAGACGTTCATCACCTGGTTTCAATCAGTCTTTGATAATGATGGTAGCCATTGTGCGGCAGAGACCAGGTAAGTGAATTCCATGATGGAAGCTTGGCTTCCATGATTGTCTGGGCTGTGCACATCAACTTCTGTAGTTTCTTACTGTCCTGGGAAAACCATTTGCAATTCCAGGCTGTTAAGAACCAGGGCGGTATACTTTCAATGACGCATCTGTAGAAGTTGGTGAGGGACCTCATGGGCATGCAAAATTTCAATTGAGTCGCCTGAGGAAGAAGAGGTGTTGTTGTGCCTTCTTGGCTGTTGCATCTTCTTGGAATGTCGAGGACAGGTGTTGGTTATCGTCACTCCAAGTGACTTGATGCTCTTCACCCTCAACATTTAGTTCTACGTGATGACATCGATGATGGTAGTTTTGATGCACTATTCCCTCAATGCAATCAAATCAGACACTCTGAAAGCTCGCCTTGAGTAAACTGCTATCGTGCATCTCTGATGCTCCATGCTCTCTGACATGTGTGGAAGATATGTGCATCTTGTAAAAGTACAGCTCTGTCCAAGCTCACTATGTGCAGATGTGAAGACAGAAAATTGTTGTTAGTGGAGATTTGAAAGGCAGTTTTCAAATATGACTTTGTTCTGGTTTGTGTGAGCACTCGGACACTTTATTCTCAGCTGCTTCTTTTAACAGTTGGGTGACAGAATGAATCGTGGTTAATTTAGATTCCTATCGCTGCTATTTTAAATTTCTAACAGTACATTGAAACAACACTGGATTTACACAAACCCTCAGAGAGAGCCCATCTATGATTCACAGACGTTTAGTACAGCGGTGAAACTGCTTCTCTTCACTGTGTCATCCCTGAATACGCAGCAGTTCACGGCAGAATAAGTCAGCTGAAGCCCATTGACAGTCAAACTGGAGAATTTCTTAGCGGTCTGAAGTTCCATAGAGAAACCATCTTGTGCAAAATTTGCTTCATCGTTAGAACCACTAGTATCTTTGAACAGAATAAAATCAGGATGTGAGTCTGGGTGCTGTCGGTACCAGAATAGTGTATAGTAGCTCGCTGTAGTTTCATAGATGCAACTTAGAGTAACCCGGTATCCTTCTGTCTGAACTTCTGAGGAAAATGACTCAGTGACAGCATCTCCGTAACTCGGGTCTAAAATGAAAAACAGAAATCGATTGGAATCTGCCAGGCTGGGGTGAGTTTCCCCTGTGACTTGATGAAGAAATATGGAATGTTCAGTTACCTGTAAGAATTGCCACCCACAGAACCGAGGTGCAGAGAAGCCACTTTGTTGCTATCCTGTGTGAACTAGGGCACTCGGGTATTTGAAGACACCGATTCTATAACTCTGGCTGCTGTTAAAAAAATGTGTCACTGGACGTTCCCACCCCACTTCCTTGTGTGGACGGTGATGCAATGTGAGCGGGAAGAAGACAGTAGACTGTGAATGAATTGACACATCCCTGGCTGGTTACAGTCACTGCGCTTAAATTGGAACATCGAGAACTCTGAAAGATTAACTTGCTATCATGGTAAGAAATTCCCAAAAATCACTTAAGCGTTCACCCTGAAGACTCCTTTTTCCTTTTCACTGATCAAATCTCTAGTTGACTCCAATTTTTCTTTTTAACCAGTTTGTAGGATTGCGGGTACACATCTGACGACACCCCTGTGATTTCAACCATAACTGCATCCTCTCAAATTACAAAACATCAAATTCCACTTTCTACATTATAGGAGCAAACCTCAGCCTTATCCAGCGTTATCTCCATTAAAACTTTCACTAAATTCTCCTTTATTCTGCTCGTCTATTGTTGTTTCTCTGTTCTCAGGCTTAAGATTATCACTTTCACTCTCTGTTATCCTTCCACCAGATACACTAACCAAAAAGCGAATACTCGGGACCTCTTGCACACCATGTTGGTTAAACCAAGAAAGCAATATTTAATCGATAATGAAAGTAACTACAGTGAAAATGCAACTGAATGAAATGCTCGATAAATTTAGATGAAAAATGTTGAAATACCATCATGCTGTTGTTTTACTTTTCGTTCCACCATCGTGTCTCCATTGAAAATAAGGCTGAGTTCACTGATACCACGATAAACCAGAAGTCGCATAAAGTGAAGATGAAACTCAGACTGAAGAGAAAGACACGCCCACAGAGGGGAATAAAGACAGTTGTGAGTGATATTTCGGAAGGCCAACAAGGGAGATCTATAAATGCAAGACGTTTGAAAGCAGGAGAGGGAGCTTGGTGTAAATTCGAGCATGGACCCGAACTGATAATTTCACTCTTACGTTGAATATTCACACTTTTGCACACACAACACACATGTAGTGAAATTAACAGCGGAGAGGGTGATTAATACAATGTTGAGCCCTGGAGTATTCCCGATCTTATCATTGTTACGATGGAACATCGGGTACCTTTTCGCAGTAATGAGACAATACCATCATTGTAAACGATAGTTTGGTTCTGGATTTTTTAAGAAGGGAGGATGAAAGGCAAATTCGCTGAACTGCCAACTTGACGAAGACTTGAATAAACAATAGAATCAGCCTGAATGATTGTGGCCAGCTTTCACAGATCCAGATTTCTGGATTTTTAAAAATTTTCTCAGTTACGTCAGAAGCATTTCAGATTCTCAGAAGAGTTGGGAGATTCCATGAATGTACCTTGGCTGTTACACTTTCTGAATCATCTCATGACGTTTCCCCCTCCTGGGTTGGTGAACAGCATGTAATAATCTGTATCTGAATTTGCCTTTTTGACAATGGTTGCGCTTATGCGATGTTAGTATACTGGAACAATAGGTACAGTATCACAGATTCGTTATTTTTTTCGATATTAAGTTATTCTAAATTCTCTTTCTGCTGTTTGCAATTTAACTGTACGTTTCAAATAAATTGTTTTGCTTAACGTCGAGTAGTTTGACCAGTGATATCATAACTGAAACAAATGTATTGTTTGGCGGGGCAGTGGGGGGGATCTGGTTTGATCCATAACAAACACAGATACACACACATAAACATTCAAAAATGTAAACACACTGAAGCTAACACACACACACACGCGCGCACACACACACACACACACACATACACACACACACACACGGAGAGAGAGAGAGAGAGAGAGAGAGAGAGACGTTAATACCTGCATGCACGGATGGAAATAATGAGAGTCCGAAGTTGTTGCCTTTCGGTCAGTGTGTTGATCGAGGCATAACAGCACTTTCTGCTCTGATCTGTTTATTTCGGTGTTGGACTCCTGCCAAAAGGACATGAAAACGGAGTTCCAATTAACATTCGTTATCCTCAAGCTGAATCCAATCATTCCAGGCGAGTTATAATTTAGATTCTCATCAGTAGCCTTCATGTGATCTTTTCACATTCGCAGTTCCAGCTAAAATTATTACTGCATTTGTAAAATATAGCCTTTATTATTGAGCGTTGAGCGGTACGAAAAGACAATGAAATTGGCTTCCCCTTCCAAACCAATGACCATTTCCATCTGGAATGACGAGTGGAGCAGAAAAAAGGGGAACAACATCAGAGGCAAGCTTCTCTCCAATTCATTCACCATTGCGACTTGGAAATGTATCGCACTTCCTTCAGTGTCACTGGTTCAGTTTTGTATCTTACCCTTCTCAACTAATTCCTGTGTCTACCTCTACAACAAGTGATACAGCCGTTTGTAAAGCAAGTTAACCACGACCACCTTCAATGGTATTACGAATGATCAACAAACAGTCTGCGAGCCAGCGATAATTACATCACGTCAGGGATCAAGGAACATCCAGTAGATTATGGATTCATTCGGGAATGAAGGAGACACGTTTTCTCAAAGTGAATGGTGAGAGGCTGAAGTTCCATCACGTGGTGCACGAACGTGAACGGTTGAAAAGTCTTTATTCTTCATAACAGTGAGCAAATAACGGGTTGGCAAAGAATAAACTTCTTTTAAAAAATTGTTTGAGACGAATCTGAATGTGTTAAAGAATGCTAAGATTTGTTCATTGCATTGAGTAGATAGTTTTCCCAGTAGACAATACAATCTGTTGTTAGGGAGATATGTTCAGCTGACATTCATAAATTCATTGGCGGTTTTATAATGTTTCCTGTGTCCTTTGCTTTTCTTCGTTCACCCATGTGTCATTCAGAACAACGCCTTCCACATCTCCCACGTCAGTTCCCTTGTGTAACAACACACTGTTAGCTAAAATGGTAATTGCTCAGTGTGAAGCTCTGAATAAGGAATGGTTTGTAAACACGGGACAGATTTTGAAAATGTAACGAGCCGGATCCTTAAAGCAAACACAATGTACGATTTCCTTCAATGGCGGGTTTACATCAGCTGTTATCCGAATGCTGGAAAACTTGCTTAATTTCTTAGATAACAAGCATGGGGCTGGATGAACACAGCAGGTCAAGCAGCATCATAG
>JAHRHZ010000116.1:643547-693337 GCA_024137785.1 Ginglymostoma cirratum | reverse complement strand
GTTTTCCTGCTCCTATGATGCTGCTTGGCCTGCTGTGTTCATCCAGCTCCACACCTTGTTATCTCGGATTCTTCAGCATCTGCAGTACCTTTTATCGCTGTTGGCATCACACTGCTTTGCAAATCAACTGCCCAGCCAACTGAGCTAAACCAACCCAATATAAAGGAATTAACAGCAAATTCTGGAAATCTGAAATAAAAGCTGAAAATTTTGGAACTCAATGGATACCTGCATTTACTTTAGATTTTGTGCCATGAAACCCTTTAGTTTAATTTAATCATTTAATCTTTCCTGCACTCATCTCAGTCATAGACCTTATCTTTCATCCATTCTACCCTCTCGTCTCTTCCAGTTTCATAAAACCTATACACATATATCTTTCCACAATCTCATAAAAAGTCATCAGCCTGAAATATATCTCTCTCCACAGATAGTACCATACCTATTGAGTATTTATAGCATTATCATTTTTCATTTTAAGCAATAGAAGGCAGCATGGAAATGTTATTAACATGAAATTTCTTTTCCTGATCATTTTCCAACTGTATCTGCATTCCTAATTAGCTTTGTTACTCTCTGAGATACTGCCAACCTCTAGATACAAAATTTCTGATGAAGGGTCTAGGCCCGAAACGTCAAGTTTTTCTGCTCCTATGATGCTGCTTGGCCTGCTGTGTTCATCCAGCCCCACGCCTTGTTATCGAGTTACTGAGTACACTACTATTCTCTATGTTTAAATTAAGTGTTGAATAAGTTATCTTGGATCTTTGTTTTCAGTTCACGTGTTAATGCAAATGCACTTGCTCCATTTCCTTCGTTGGTCTGTAGTGCACTTTAAAGAGCAGAATCTTTGCCTGTTTCGAAGTTGCACTCCTGTGAACAGCACATGAAGATGGATGTACGATTAACATTGATTATCCTCATGCGCCTGATTGGAAATCAACAAGATGAGTTACAGATCAGTGGCTCTTGTGTGTCTCTGAGGATCTACTGCTGTCAGTGATAGACTCCCTCCCTCGGATTCCAATTAATTGCAGTTTTCATGTCACCTACTCTTCATGTGCCTAATAACATCTAAGAGCACGTTCCTTAGAAAATGGAAGCGCTTTAGTTTCTCACCAATGTCGATTCACACAATATTTCCACATTGAACAGCGTAGTTTCACATAATTCATTTTCAGTCAGTGATTGTTGCTCCTCCGTAAGATTGTTGATGTTCAGATCGCAAAGCTGTCAGCATGACTCCTGCCTGCCTGGAGCATCTATACTGGTTGCCCTTTGAGTTGTTACGTGGTGATGATCACCAGGCAGTGGTAAATCACAGTATCCTTCCTCCTGATGTCTCTGATGATGAATGTGGTCCATTTCTGTTCTGGTGAAGAGCGTCCCGAATCCTTTACGCAGATAGAGGTGGTGATCAGAAGATTTGGCTCCCCTCCGCCGTGCCACCTGAACCATTTCGCAAAGGTGAGCAATGTCATGTGTACTGTAGATCTTTGGCACGTAGGAGACTTCCACAGTTATTAGTGCCACAGGCGACTGTGTGCTTCATACTTTGGCCTGCAATTATGTAATATGGACTTAATCCCCCATGGGAGGAATGATGATCGGAGATAGGGGATCACACTTCTAGCTCCCTGGAAACACATTGAATTTCCCGTTAGGGAAACAGACCGTTCATTCCAATGGGCATACCCCAATATGTATTCACACATCCTGTTTCTTCCCAATCCACTTTTTGTTCGGTCTGTTCTCGTCACAATAAGTGCTTGTATATATGGTAGTTTAAAAAAAAAGACATGTATACTCTTCACATTATCCCACCGTGTGTCAGTCTCAGATTATGAATATTCACTTTGAGCAAATGTCTGTGGAGAAAAATTAGTTCCCAGGAAGGGGCATTCAAGCCGAAACTTTATCTCTGATTTCTGTCCACGGATTCTGGCAGACCTGCTGAGAAATTCCAGCCATTTCTGTTTTTGTTTCTCACAGTGTTTATCCCTGTTTCCCACCCTTCAGTTCAATGCAATTCAGTTCTACCTTCTGCTGGTGGATGTCCTTTACTACACAAGGGAAAGGTGAAACTGATCATGGATTCTGTCAAGAGAGAGCAGCGATGAATGACACCATTCAAACCGAAAACAGCATCATCTCACACAAAGGAGCAGTGAACAGTCTTTTCTAATTTCAAGTTTCAAAGCCAACTGAAATTCATAAATTCATTGTTCATATTTTAAAGACTCTTTTGTACTTTGCTTCTCTTTGCTGGGGTGACTGGTATTCTGTAAACCCCTTTCCACTACCCCATGTCAATTTAACAGAATCATTGTCCATATTTTATTTTTCAAGAAGGTATGTTTGCTGAGATTGACTTGGAGGAAGAGCGCTTTCTCTTACACAGTCGATAGATCTCACAATAGATTGATTCTGATCCTTGAAAACAGAGTCAAAGTCAGATTCAACGCCTCTTCAGATGTCTTTCTATCTAACACTGGAAATTTTAATAGATATAAGTATAGATAGATAGATAGATAGATGGACAGATAGGTAAATAGACGGACAGAAAGAAGATAGCTGGAGGAATAGAGAGATTGATGAATGGAAATTGACTCAGAGATAATCAGGACACCAAGACTGAAAGACAGAGAGACTTCGGTAAATGTATACGTTGATACAATGCCCAAAATTATTCATCTATTGTCACACTGCCCCTCAAAAATGGTTCCTCGTTTGTCTTTCTACTTTGACTGTCTCTGTCACTGTTTCTGCGTATGTGTGTGTGAGTTTGTGTGTGTGTGTGCTCGCGTGTATTGATGCTGTTGTCAGATTTGTTGTTGATCTGCTGCTGCTCTCCATTTGGCTGATCTTTTGTTGATTTTCACGATTCGTAGTTGCAGTTACGTCAAGCCGAACTCCTCTCTTGGTTTTTCTCTGTATCAGTTCCAACAGACTCACATTTGTCAGTCTCCCCTGTTGGCTTCTTTGAGGATACACAGCGCCATCTTTATTGCGCTCTATTTGTGCCTCACTTTCTTTGCACTGAATTTCACCTTCATTCTCTCCTTCTTGGACATTCCCTACGTTTTAGTGATATCAGCTGAAATTTGATTGTAGATACCATAATGGAACAAAATCTTGCCCCGCCCCCACTAAGAAATGAAGTCTAATTAGTCTTTATTCACAATTGATCGAGTCTTCTTTCCAACTGCATTTCCACGGGTGTTACTGACGCCAATATTGTTCTCTGTTTAACTAATGTGGTGTGTCAGAGGTCCCGGGTCTTTTCATGTCAATTAGCGTGTGGGTGGAAGTATAACAGCGACACTTCCTTCTCTCGTGTCTTCTGTGCAGTATAAAGCATAGAGCCATTGTTTATTTCAATGTAGTGTCCCTTTAAATAGGAATTGCAGACGGATGTGCGATTAACATTGATTATCCTGAATAAAATCAACTAGAAGAGAGTTACTTTTGAGATTCTTAGGGTCTACTGATGTTGAAAGCCACTGTCACTTGCTTTTAATCAAATAGGTCGGGTTTCTAGCTTCACCTTTTGTAGAAGTGTTTATAACATCTCTGAACAGGCTGTTTAGTAAATAGATGCACTCTTGATTCTTACTGATTAAGATTCATGTAATATGACCACACTGAGCATGGGAAATCCACATAATTCATTTCCAATCAGTTACTACTGCTCCTGTGAAAAGGTGGTGTGATTGAGGTGGTGAGGCAGTCTGTCTAACTGCTGTCTCCCCAGAGTTTCTGTACTGGTTACTCATTGGGTTGTATCATGGTAATGATCATCATGAAGAGGAAGACAGCGTCAACCTTCCTCTCGATGTCCCTGATTGTCCAATTGCTCTGTTTATGTTCCCGGTGAAGAGTGCCCTGAAGCCTCCCTGGTCTGACCACGCTGCCCGAGTCGGTAACCAGAAGCTCTAGCTCCCATTCACTATGCCATGTTGTTTTATTTTAAACATAAAGTGAGGAAAACGACACGGAGGCTTTCACCTCGAAATTCAATAACTGCTGACAAATATCTCCTTTTACACAAATAGAGGCATTCACAAACACAGAATGACAGATAAGCAGACAAACACACAGTAAGTGAGACAAGTGTAAGTTTGCGCAGCACCAGGCATGCAAGTAGAAACACTTACTCACAAACACACAAAAACATACACAAACATACACAGACACAGACAAACACATACACTCACACACACACACACACACACACACACACACACACACACACACACACATTCATGCGCGCAGGATGTGATATACCACGATAACACTTGCACACAGTCTCAGATACACATCCGTGCACCTTAACTCGTAATTTAATGCCTGCTGTAACATTCGTACAATTAATTTGGATTGCATTTTCTGTGCAACTTCTGTGTATTTGCTGCAAACTGTGAAGATTCTGATGCAAACTTGGGAGATGTAATTGACTGAAAGTTTGACTTCTTTTCTTCGGGGCCCAGAACCCTTCCAAACCGTGAGTAAATTCAAGTAATAGAATGGAGGCTCTCGGGATGTGGTCAGTTGCCTTCAGATTCATTGCTGCTCCTGAAGTGCATTATTCAGTTAATCACACTCACCTATTCTCTCCACAGCACAGCCTCAAGTATTCTGACACCCGAAACACAGCCATCTACCATTTGCAAAAAGAAAATTGTAAATTCTCCGTCACCCATCAGGCAGTTCAGCTCATATCACTATAAATTGTTACTGAAGTAAACTACCGCCATGTTATCAGTATTCCTTTTTAAGGTTTATTTACCACTGACAGGTGTGTATAATAAAACATTTGGGAAGAATCGACCGGATTGGGCATAACCAGCATCATTTTATGGCAGGCAAATCATGTTTAACAAATCTACTGCATTTTGTTTTAGTATTTAACAAGTAGAATTGAAAATCTTGAGTCACTGTAACTGTAACGTTTGATTTTCCGAAAATGTTTTGAAAATTTCCTACGTAAGATGATATTTGTTTGCGGACAACTTCAAGATTCTGGGGACAACGTGTTGGCGCAGAACAAGAATTCGTAGACATACAGGAACCAGAGTGGGAAAAGTAAATGGTCTTTTTCTGCAAAAGTTAAATGAGGGTCCGTGCACTATCGGACACTCGTGGTATATTAAATAAATCTAAATATATACTTCTACAGGTAAGAAAGCCTTGAAATTGTTCGCTGGATAGCGTCACACTCCAATGTTTGTTTTTGTCTTCACATGCTACTAATCAGGCCCGAGCTGGTTTGTTGACTATGTATGTTTATAAGGATAGGTTTGTGAATAAAGTATCCTTTTGAAATAAAACGAATTCATGCATTTACTCACAATTCATTCTGTCCTGAAATGTTCACAATGAGATGCTGCTGCCGTGCTGGACACTGGGGGTATTAAGAAACCTTTATATTTACATTGGGTGCGCCAACATTAGGAAACCAATACTTTATGTCGTTAAAACCGCCCACTCTTCTGCTGATTCTTGATATCCGCCAAACAGATTTATCAATGAGTGACTTTAGACATACGGACCCATTTAACACAGCCTCAGGAAACATGGTGCCACCAAGGTCTAAAGCTCTCCTTCTTGCTTTCTCCTCAAGTGAATAGGTGCAATTATTTTCTTTTTTACCCCAGTTTTAAGGTTGTATTTCAGTCGTTTGTCAACACCTTTCCCAGGGGCAGTTACAAGGAAGATTCACTCCAGTTTAATGAATGCTGTTTTACTTCACTGTTTCAAGTTACTAATCAATGATTCCCTTTCCACTAGTATTTGTACAGAGACGGCAGTTTGCCTGGATGTTTATATGGTTGCATTCTGAACAAAATATTTCCTTTTCCCCTCTGGTTGGAACCTGGTCGTGCAATCCAACTTTAAACAAATCACTGCGTAAATGCACATGCCCACAGACGGACTCTCTCATTTGTTTGCATTCAAGAGGTCTTAAGAGCATAAAACATAGAAGCAGAAGTAGGCCACTCAGTCCATCGAAAAATGAAATCATAGCTCATCTGATAAGCATCAATTCTACTCTCCTGTGTTTTCTGCACAGTCTTTGATTCTAATAATCGAATACATTTTTTCAACCTCTGCACTGAACATAATTTACAATCCAACTTCTGTTGTAAAGAATTCCTCAGATTTATTTCCTTCTGGGGGAAGCTTTTCCTCCTAATCTCCGTCTGAAAGGTGCGGGTCTTTCTTTAAAGATTATGTCCTCCTCTCCTAGCCTCTCCTACAGATGTAAACAACGTTTCTGATTTTAGCTGCCCAGTATTCAATGCACACCTGTAGAGCAGAAGGGAACATATGCGAGCCATCTGACTCAAAGATAGGCACACTGACCAGGAGGCCACAAGTACCCTCCAAGCACCTTGATTATATACTGAAGAATTATTCTTATTCTGGTAAACATGAAATATTTTTGTTCACAGTCATTTCTTTTCAGACTTGCAGACATGCAATGACATCATCTCATTCTATTTTACATTAGTGGTGTTCTACTGTGAGTAGTTGCACAGTTTGCCATCTGGGATGGAGATGAATGTCTGTTCTGCTAAAAGCCACAAACAAATTAAGAATTAAGGAACATTTTTCAGTAGTAAGGAGTTAAGCCTGAAGCTGAACCGTCATTGAGGAGATCTAAATTGTCCATTATATAGGTACACCTCAAAGCATTGTGCAACTTTCTCAGTGTGTACAAACGTTCCCTGTTGCACAACCTGATTCAGAGCAAACTCTTCCTCTCATCGAACCGTTGACTATGATTCTAGGAAATTGATATGGGAGGTGGAGAAAGTGCTATTGAGAATGACAGACATCGAAGCAATGAGAAACAAATTGCAAAAGAATCATTAAAATATCACCAACACATTTACAAATGTGAACTCTTCATGCAGATTGACAACATAAAAGGCTGTACACTCTTCTTCCTCTGTGTGAGCTGATGCTGTTGTCAGTTTGAAACTGCTGTGTGCGGCTATACTCCTGCGTGAATAACTGATGAGGTTGACAATCCTCTTGTGCAGTAGCGGAGATACACCAGCAGATGGTCGCATTTTATAACATTCAACTCAAGGAGGAAACTTTGGAAACAGAGAAAAAAAAATTCCATTAATTTATTTATCATCATCGCTCAAGACAGCTTGTCTCTGAGAGCAAAGGCCACTGGATTCTGTATTGAAACCAGGCTCCCGAAACAACATTCCAACTTAATATGTACGATCTTTTCAACATGTTTCTAATCAGGTACTGAGATAGTTGAACAACACACAACAGCGAAACACAGTAACAAATGCCTGACCGCAAATATGTACGTCTAAACATTCAGACCAGTGCAAAGACTCTTTGACTTATGCACTTCAACCAGATTACACATTTGCACAAATATGTACACAGAAAGACACTCTCTCTCTCTTTCTCTCTCTCTCTCTCTCACACACACACAAAGACAGAAACAAATTCACAATCAGGACAACAGACAAGCGATCACACACACATATCCAATCAAACACACACACACACACACACATACACACACAGACACACACACTCACACGCAAACGCGCGCGCGCGCGCACACACACACACACACACACACGGGGACGCAGGCCTGTCGCAAATCATATAGACACACGCAAGCAGACTCTGATGGTCCGAGAACCAAAGACAAAAACTATGAATTTATTCAGACGTGCAATTAGTCCTGTTCTGTGAGGCACCGCTGTTCAGTGAGAGATAAAAACACCCACAGAGGAGGCGGAACTACAGTGAGACTGAGCTCTGTGAACAACTCTGGGAGGATTCTGTGGAATATGCTTCTATTTCTCTGCCAAAGCCGATCATAATTTAATCCTTACACTAGCTTCTTTGGCACTCCACTACTGACCAACTCTGTTATCTCGACACCGACCCTCTCTGAAAACTCCACTCTCACGAGCACTGTAATCTCCACTCTGATTATTATTGTAACACCGACGCTGACTCCGACCAAAATCCCAACTTTAAGCAATTCTGTCATTGCCAAGCTGATATGTCCGCAAAACAAACATGGACAATGTCTGTAACACCCACACTGAATATCTCTGCTCTCTCCAACTGATTCACTCTGTAATTGCCACACGGATCTGCTCTGCAATTCCAAGAAAACTACCGCTGGAATCCATTGACTGATCATCTCTGTGATTTCCGCACTGACACATTCTGTTATCATAACACATGAACTTCTGGTTGAAATGCCCAACCTGATTCATTCTGCAGCTCCTATAATGAACGCACCTGTCGTCCTCACGTTGGCTTCTGTGTTATCGCCTAAATGACCAATTGTGTACATTGATGCTGAGTCTTTCTCTGAATGTCAAACAGTAATTCTCAATCCCATCTTTTAACACAGCGTCGATAATGAGATGGTGCAACTGCCCCGTAACTTATGAATGAGCAGAACTTTGTGTATTTACATAAGACGACGATTTTAGGCCATCAATGACTTGTTTTCTCAAAACAACCCTCCCTCCTGCCCATCCGTAAGCATTTGCGTCAGATTTTCAGAATCCAATAATCTGCCAAACTTTTTTGTGTATGACAGAAGCCCGAGTCAGACTGGTTTAATGAATGATGCTTTACTTTACTAGTTGCCCAGTCGAAGATGACATTGACTCAGCCAGAGGCAGATAGAGGGATACCCTGAAAGTCTTTGACAATGACCTGTAAAACCAATAGGTTCGATCTCGACAGCAACACCATGTTCTCGAAAAGACCGCGCCCTGGGAATGACCTGCAATTGTTAGTTTGGTACTACAGAGAAAACAGCAACGATTATATTCCAGAGATTAAAGGACGAGTGAGTACTTCCAAAGACCGATCAAAAAATAACTTCTCTGGATATCAGAACATTGAAGATGTGAGACAACGCGACATATTACTGTACATGGGCACAGAGAAGCAGATCAGATACCTGTACAAAAACCCACAAGAGGAAATGTAACATTTTTCCTCGATTCTCTAAGCAGAAATGGACTCATAACTGACAGAGACTCAGCTATTCAAACCCTTGTGAACTGATAAAGGAAACCATTCGAATCTGCATATCTCTGCCGGCTGATTCACCTGCTACTCAATAGGGAGGGGAGACCGCATCCCAAAACCAGCCCAGCTCATCTCCACCTCCCTAACCTGTTTTTCCTCTCACCTCAAGCCACACCCCCATCTCCTATCTACTAACATCATCCCGCCCCCTTGACCTGTCCGTCCTCCCTGGACTGACCTATCTCCTCCCTACCCCCCTACCTACACTCACCTTTACTGGCTCCATCCCCTCCTCTTCGACTTGTCTGCCTCCTCTCCACCTATCCTCTCCTTTATCCATCCTCTATCCGCCTCCCCCTCTCTCCCTATTTATTTCAGAACCCTCTTCCCCTCCCCCATTTCTGATGAAGGGTTTAGGCCCGAAACGTCAAGTTTTCCTGCTCCTATGATGCTGCTTGACCTGCTGTGTTCATCCAGCCCCATGCTTGTTATCTCTCATTGTTACAAGACTTCACTTTTAATCTCAATTTGTTGACTGTTGTTTTCAGCTGCATCTTCACTTGGACTGTTCGATTTGACCTGATGTATTGCAGTCACGTGTACCTAAATACAGTGGAAAGCTTTGTTTGTGAGCAGTACAGGCAGATCATAGCAAACAAGGACGCACAGATCATAGGGGCTTTAGATAGAGTGAAGCATGTACAGGAAGTGCGCAAAGAAAGCCCAACATTATCAAGATTAGCATTATTTGATGTTAGAGTGTCCATTCATCAGTCTAACAATGGCAGGAGAAAATGCCGTGATTGAACGCATTGGTGCGTGTGTTCAGTCTTCCCGATCTACCTCCTGACAGAAGATGTTGTAGTAGAGCATTACCGGTGTGGGAGAGATTGTTGATGATATTGGCAGCCATTCAGCTGCATCGAGATATGTAATTGGAGTCCATGGTTAGGAGTTTGGTTTCCTCAATGGTCTTGGCTGTGTACATGAGTTTCTGTAGTTTCCTACTATCGTGGGCAGAGCACTTGCTGTATCAAGCCGTTAAGTACCAGGATAGTATGCTTTCCATGATGCCTCTATAGAAGTTCGTGTGGGGTCCTCATTGTCATGTTGAAATTTCTAGCCCCCTGAGGAAGAGGAGATGTTGCTGTGCCTTCTTGACCATCGCATCTACGTAGGACGGATTGTCAGTTAGTCTATTAGTCTCGTTACTAACATCATTACTGTTCTCTAACTTTAACTCATGTTGTATGTAAGTGAATCTGGGTTTTATGCTAGAATTAACATGTGGGTGGAAACAGCTCCACATCCTCCTCTGGCCTGCTGTGCACTATAAAGAGGAGAGACGCCATTTATTTTGGTGCTTACACCTGTCAACAGGACATGAAGATGGAATTGCGATTAACATTGATTCTTTTTATTATAATAAATGTACTCACCGGAGGTGAGTTAATCATCAGGTTCTTAAGTGCTACTGACATGCAGTGGTAGTGCCCCTATAACGGGATCGGGTACAAATGATGCTGGACTCACCTGCTTCGGAGGAGTATCCCAAGATTTCTGAATGGATTGTTTAGAAAATAAATACGCTCTAGATTTCTACCGATTAAAATACACATAACTTTTCCATATTGAATATGGGAGTTCCACATCATTTATTTTCATCCAGAGACCGTTGAGAAACTAGGATGCTAAGGTAAATGCTGGTGATATTTTAAAGAGATAGATAAATAGATAAACACGGTTAAAAGAAAGTAATAGACATTTAGTTGAATCGTTTGAGAACAAACAGCGTGCGTGAACCTCCAACTTAAAAGTGAAATTGTCGGTTCTCCTTTAATAAATCTTCCTTTATTTGTGTTTCTCTGTATCACTACCAGATGTCTCACATGTATGTAAACCTGTTGGGATAAATCTTGTTTTCCCTTTGGGAAATACAACGTGTCGCCAGGGATCTGGGTACTTGCAACATTATCTCCATTTATTCTTTCGCTCCTGGTGGTTGCTTCCATGCTACAGAGCTCGTGGATCAAACAGTCTACTCTCGTACAGGTAGCTGTGGACGACACATCGATTGCAATAAGCAGCAGTACCAGTACCTTGCTCAGATATGAACAGTGGCAGATTGGAGCTGGAGATTCGTAGCACCTCCTCACGCAGCTTGCCCAGAGCAGGGTGTATTCAGGTCACTCTTCACCGGGAACAAACATAATTTTTTTGACCATCACAGAGAATGGGAGGGCGGCTGACGCCGACGACTTCTGTGCAATGATCATCAGAATGTTACGCCTGAACAGGCAGTCACAGGGATGACCCGACCACACAGGAGTGACACCTACATAAACATTATCTCAACATTAACGACCTTAGAGAAGAACATTAGCTTAACTAACTGTCAATCAGACCACGGATTTGTTGCCCTGATGTCAACCGAAAAGGATATATCCTTTTGGAACCACTCCGTACCTTAAAACATCCTAAAGAACGCTCATCAGTATTAGATGTACAATATCATATCACCTAGCCTGCATCAAAGTGCTTGGAATGAAAATATTGCCTTTTAAGCAAAGGCTAGGCGGCCTGGACCTGAATCCTCTAGACTTTAGAACAGTCAGACGTGAATTATTTGATACATATAAGATCCTGAGAGGATTTTATCAGGCGTGTATGAAAAGTATGTTTCGTTTTGTGGAAGAACCTTGAACTACTGGTTCAGAGCTCAGAAGTGGGTGCAAATGTAAACGAAAGATGAAAAAGAATACATTTTCTTTGAATATGTTGTGAGTCTTTCGAATTCCCCTTCTCAAAATGAAGAGAATACAGAATCATTA
Organism: Ginglymostoma cirratum; assembly: GCA_024137785.1. Taxonomy (NCBI): domain Eukaryota; kingdom Metazoa; phylum Chordata; class Chondrichthyes; order Orectolobiformes; family Ginglymostomatidae; genus Ginglymostoma; species Ginglymostoma cirratum. The sequence goes on along the minus strand of JAHRHZ010000116.1, from coordinate 681,461 downwards.
ATTATTTTTCAGGCGGAATTCTTCATGACGAAGTGGCTGAAAGATTATTGGCGGCATACTGGAATGTTGTGTTGATATTAAATTCCGATCAGCCATGATATTACTGAAATGTGGAAGATGGTCTTAAATGGCCAAATGTCCGACTCTGGCATTCTCATCGTATGTTTGTAAGATCATAACAATCATCTGCTGTGTCATTTCCCAATTCCAATACTTTATGTTTATTCGTCAATTTAGTTATCTGGAGAAAAATAGCTAATTCAGCTTTATACCTGTATGCATTTTGTCAAGTATATCTAGACGCGTTTGAAATAGTTTCAATCTTTAACAAAGTCATTAAGTTGTTTACCATGTTCTCTGTGGAAATTGATCTTTTCTATAAACCCCACACTGACGCAAAAAGTAACCCACATTCAGCCCAACTCTGCCCTCTCCACACTGACTGCCGCTGAAATTTCTGCACACAGACATTCTCTGTTATCACCACAGTAACCAAATCAGTCATGCCCACACTGACCGACTCTTTACTTCCCGCATGAACCACAGTTTGGATGCAACATAAACTGCCTCTTTAATTCCAACCCTCATCACCTCTGTGATCTCAAGACTGGCCACCGCGATGTTTCTCACACCGAGCATCACCTTAATCCCCACTCTGACCACCTCTGTCCCTCCCACACTGAACAACTCTGTCATTGTCACACTGAGCATATCTGTAATCTCAACATTGATTAACGCTGTCTTTCCCAAGCTGAGCCCCGCTGGTGTTCCAAAGTGAGTCTCGTATACCCCCTGTCAACCTCTCTGTACACACTGAGCCCCTCTGTCGTCCTCACACTGAGGAACACTGTAGATCGCACATTAACCCCGTGTTGTGTGTTGATGCCTCTATCAGTTAGGATGCTAGCTGCCGCTGCTCTGCTTCGAACTGAATTTTTCACAATCATAGGTACTGTTACATCTGCTGACAGCAGAGGTTGCTATTGTATCACGTTAAACACAATCTGACGTAAAATGCTGAAAGAATTTGAATCTTCTCAGTTCAATCAATGCCCAGGCAAAATATTTCATGGTTGTGCGTGGGCATGTGCAAACACACACACACAGACACAGACACACAGACAGACACACACACACACACACACACACACACATACACACACACACCTTGGCAGATCGCTACACACGGGCAGATGGTTACACAGGTGCTGACAGAGAGACAAGTAAATATACACAATTTCACAAATGATCATACCCATTCGGCTTCACTAACATGCGTACACTTGAAGACAGTCACAAATACCCACCAAATATGCACACAGATCACTACGTTAATGGCTATAGTAACATTTGTATCACTATGATGCCGGTATAGGTGTCGGCATTGTTTGGAATTGCATTTTATTTTAAAAGTCAGTGTTATCTCTATATACTCTGGTGACGTTGATGCAAAGTAATCAACTCAATATTGGACTATTGCCCTTATGAGTCCAGAAAACTCCCACATAATCAGTAACCTCGGTTAATAGAATGGGAGAGCTCGGAATAATGCCACTCAGGCTCCAGGTACATTGTTGGTTGTTTTGTTTAATTCAGTCACACCAGAAGGCCATCTAACAGGGCAGTTATAACTCAAACATACTGCTTCAGTCTGGAGTGACATCAGGTCCAGCCCAGTAAAGGATGGCAGTTTCCTTCCATCAAGGGAGGAGCCAGATGGGTTTTGAATTTGGACAAGAGATAATGGTCATCATTAGACTCTTAATTCCAGGTTTTTATAAAATTCAATTCCTATCATCTGCTGTGGCGAATCTCGAACTCAGACACCCAGATTATTACTCTGATTGGCAGTCCAGCGATATACACCTCGGTATCGCCTCAAAATACTCCAATCACTTTGAACCAGGTGAATCAGCTCATCACAATGATCAATTCTCCCCATAATGCACCCATAAGGTTTTCTATTCTTGGAATGTATCCAACTCTTGGACAAAAGAGAACTGAAAAAGAACAATATCCTTTCATGGAGGTCATTTATTATCACAATAACATGCTGTTGAAATAATCGTTCACTTTATTCATCCTGTGCATGGAATAGATCGCAAAACATTGACGTGTTGGACAAAATCAACAAGTGTTTACGATTAACAAATCACGCGTAACAAAGCCATTAGCATTTTATTGAAGATGTAACAAACAGAATTGAACAGAAGAAGTAGTGGCTTTGGTGCATTTGAATTTTCAAGTAGATTGGGGTAAACTCCTAAATAAGACATTAGTGCGCAACATGGGTTTAGGGATTTGAGAATTGTTTTAACAGACTGAAAGGAGAAATTGGGAATAGGACAATCTTTCTCTGGGTGTCAGGCATGATCCTCAATTCATTCAATGTTCCCAGTCTTGAAAATGATACGGTACTACTACACAACCCCCTGTGGCTGATCAGAAGTGCATGTGTTTACATCAGATGTCGATTGTAGGCAACTAATAACTTGTCTCCTCAAAACTGTCTACCCCTGTCGCCAATTCATCAGCTTCTGTGAGCGATGATCAGAATCTTTCAATCTCCAAAGTGCATTATCAGTGACGGACTCGACCACAGATTGCCCTAGTTTACCTGGCATCAGGAAGCATGGTATCATAGAGGTCTCTCCCTCTGCTACATTTTTTCGCATCCAGTGTGTAGCTCAATTTGCTCCATTTCCCAAAATTCGAAGAAGTTTTCAGTTTTTTGTGAAACACCTTCCCTGGGAAGAGTCAATCTGGTTTAATTAATGCTGCTTTCCGGTACTAGGTACCCAGTCGGCGGTGGTGTTGACTCAGCCAGAGGCAGAGACAGGAATCGCCGGACCCGCTCTGAGGCTGACCTGTAAAAACAGCGGGTTCGAGCTCGGCAGCTACACCATCCACTGATACGGAGAAACCCGTGCAAAGAGCCTGCAATGGCTAGTTTTATACAGCAGCGAAAGCAGCAACAGATGTAATCCAGAGGTTACAGGAAGAGCTACTGCCTCTAAAGATCTTTCAAACAATGTCTTTGCTTTGGATATTGGAACGTTGAGGATGTCAGATAATGCAACATATTATTGTGCAGAGGAACACAATGAGACAGATCATATCTCGACCTGTTCCACAACCCACAAGAGGTAAAACAGTATCCTCTTTGACTCTCAAAACACCAGTAAGTTATCATTGACAGCAGCTCAGCAATCCATTGTGAACTGCACAAGCAAACCATTCTGATCTTCATATCTTTGCTGCCTAGTTCATAATACTGCGCAATCTCTCTGTCCACATCACTACCGGCAGAGAACCGGCAGTTTCAAACTGCTGTATGTCCTTACATTTGTTGGGTTTCGTTTTGTAAACATTGCTTTATTTTTCTGTCTACCAGCAATTTGATCATGTATCCCAGAATTTAACAACTCATACTATAAAGGGTCATATCCACGCGCCTGCTCGTTCATTTGGCTGAAACCGAAAGGTCTTCAGAACATGAGTCAAAGAAGATGAAGTAGGCCACAGAGCCTATCGTGAATGTTCCTCCAAGGGATCATGGCTGTTCCTATTGTGCTGTAATCCACTTTCCTGCGTTTTCGACACAATCCATATTCTTGATGCATGCACCAAAATCTCCTTTCACCCTGTCTCCCATGGAGCCTCGTTCCGCTTTACAGAACTCAAGGCTAAATAGCAAATCACCTCTGGTGGTTGTGGACGTTTGTCACTGACAATGAACACCTTACTCAGCTTCGTGCTGTGGTACAAGTGATATGACCGAGGAGAGCCAGGGTTTCTGGTCACCGCTTCTGGCAGCGTGGTGGGAGCAGCGAAGGTTTGTGTCAGTCCTCACTGGGAACATCGACATCGTGCTTTGATCATCGGAAACATTGGAAAATCAGATGCTGCCATCTACGTCTGTGCAGTGATCATCACCATGTTGCAATCTAATATGCAACCATGCACAGATCATGGACAAACAGGACCCATGCGGACAGCCTTGCTGTTTCAAAATCAACGACGTCACAGGAGGTGGGCATTATCCTAAATGAATATCATTTAGGCAGCAGAGTTCCTGTCTTAATGTCAAGCTGCAAGAAATAGTACAGTAATCACCGCTGCACACCTTGAATAAATCCTTAAGAATGGTCATTAAAATTAAATTTTATATCTTTCCCAATATTTCCATTAATCCTAGTCTAACTTGCTTGGAATGAGTGGGCTCGTGCATATATATGTATATAAAAGGTTAGTCTGCGTGCCTGTATCCTGTCTAGTTTAGAATAGTCAGACGAGACTGAAGGGAAACATGAATGAGTCTGTGGGGGCGTGCTCAGGCTGGAGTGGAAATAATGCCCCCTCTTGTGCAAAAATCTAGAACTTAGAACTAGGAATGTTTATGAATGGGTTAGCGCCATTTCAGAATGAACTGAGGAACTGTGCCCTTTTCTTTCAGTGGGTTATGTGTTTTCGAATTTCCTTCCAGAAAATGTCGTGGTTGCAGAATCTTGAAATATTGTTCTGGTAGCAGTAGGCGGATTCCTGATGACCAAGGTGTTGTAAGATTATTGGTAATTTGCAGACATGTAGAGTTAGATGTAAACTGAGATCAGCCATGATCTTACTGAATATGGGCGCAGGTTCTGAAGGACCAAGTGATCTATATTGTACCATCTTCATTTATTCGCTTGAAGATAACCTTCTTCTAGACAGTCAACTTCTAATCAATATAAAGTCCTTGATGCTAAAATTAGCAGCTCACTTATTCTCTGCCTCCCTTCTTCAAACGAGGAGGGTAAAAGTTCTGATGTAAGAAGTTGATGCTGTAGATGTTAAACAGATTTTCACTTGCCTCTTCAGAGAAATTCCACGAGGTTACTCTGACTGATACCATGGAGGGTGAATATATTGTTACCACGTTTAGAAACAGACAGGATGACTTACCACAGTGCTGCTTGCGGACATTTTCCTCTGCAATCCTTCTGGCCTGCTACACAGTGAATGTTTGTTTAAGTTAACTGTAGGACGGTAATCAAAACGGTTGCTTCGTGATGGCGAGTGAGGAGTTTCTTGTGGTTTCTTGAATCTGATTGATGCATGCAGCCAAATGAATAGGTTCCCATCACACTAACAACTTGTGCTCCATGTTTTGAATTGACCTTACTGCGACAGGAGTCATTGCAGTAATCGTTCTCAGTATTATATTCTCCGTATTTTCCATAACTTACATTCTAATCAGTGGACATTTTAGAACATTTTGCAGGCAGTGAGTTTCCTCGGAATGAAGTCACTGTTGTGAAGAAAGAAATGATGCCGAGAGCCGCACACAGAAAACACACAAACAGCAATGTGAGAGTGAAAAGAACTATTACAGGTCCACGAGTAGCACATTCTGTTTGTGCTGTGACATGTACAGAGTGAGACAGGGAAACGCCATCAGGAGAAGAGAGACGAAGACAAGGATGCTGAAAAGAACCAACAGGCTGAGATTAATAGACAATACCACCATAAGACGTAGGAGAAAAGTTATTCCAGTCCTTACATCGAGACTACTTCTGCACTCAGTCAGATCATGGATGTTCTCATCATCATCAACTCAAATTTTTGGCCTTTCCTCTGCATAGCTGTTGATCCCTTACTGATTAGAAAATCTTTCTATCTCAGCTTTGAATATATTTAATGATCCGATTTCGACCGGTGTCTGTGGTAACGAATCCCATTTATTCACGAACCACTGACAGAAGAAATTCCACCTCCTCTCTGACCAGCAGAATGATAAGCAGTCTGATATATATTCACTCTGGTTCTTTACACTCCCTCAAGGAGAAATAACCTCACTGTAACTACCTTGTGAATTCACCCCAGATACTTATAAGTTTCAACATGGTCTCTCACTCTCCTTCTTGTTTCCTTGCCCAGTGTGTCTCTCCAAACATTTATTTCCCCAATTTAATAAGGTTTTCATTTTCTCCATTAATTCTTTCCCTATTACAGTTAGACGAGCTGGAATCACTTCAGTTTAATGAATTCTGTTTAAACTTAACAGGTGTCCATACAAAGAACAATAGAGCACAGGTACAAGCTCTTCGGACCTGCAGGCCCGCTCCATCACATTTTGCTCTTCCATGTTAAAACCGTCTTCACCTATTGGTTCTATATACCTGTATTCACTTCCCGTTTATGTCTTCGTCCAGGTGATTCCTGAATGCTGCTGTTGCGTCTGCTTCCACCACCTCCTCTGGCAACGCGTTCCAGACATTCACCACTCTTTATGTTAAAAATATACCTCGCACATCTCTTTTAAACTTACCCCTTCGCACCTCGAACAAGTTTCCCCTCGGAATTTACCCCTCCAGACTGGGAAAATGGACTCACATTTTCCATTCTATCCCTGCCATTCACAATCCCATAAACTCCTATTCGGTCCTCCCTCAACTTCCTGCGTTCCAGTGAAAACAAACTCAGTCTTTCTAACCTTTCTTCATTGCTAACATCCCCCACACTAGACATCATCCTGGTAAATCATTTTGGTATCCACTCTACAGCATCCACATCCTTGTGGAAGTATTGTAACCAGATCTGTACACAATATTCCAAGTGTGGCCTAATTAATGTTCTATAAAGCAGCAGCATAACTTGTCAATCCTTATACTCAGTGCCCCTTTCAATGAAGGCAAGCATAACCATTAGCCATTGTTACAACTTTATCTACCTGTGCTGCGACCTTCAGCGATCTGTGGGCCTGCATTTCTTTCCCTCTGCATATCAATACTCCTCAGTGTTATGCTATTTACTGTATGAGTTCCGCCTGTACTTGACCTTCCAAAATGCATCACCTCACAATTCACCGTACAGACTCTGAGATCGACCTGTAAAACCAACGGTTCTTCGTAATGACACCATGTACTGGTAAAGAAAAAGTACCAGGAGGGCCCACAATGGATAGTTTGGTACTATACTGAACTGCTTTCTGGTAAGTTATGGATGGGTGGTGAATACTGGCCAAGCTGGAGAATCCCTCATCCCATGAATGAATAAATATAAAAAATAAAGTCATTCTTCATTCATAGTCGCTGGATCAACATCGGATAACTGCCCCCTTCAGGAAAAAAGGAAACACTCTGGGTGTCCTGATATCCGAAGGAGTGAAATGGTTCAGGAAGGAAGTCAACTACCATCGTCACTGTCATTAGGAATGGACAATAGTAATCAATGGCATAGCCAGAGATTTCCACATCACATGATTGAATTGAAATAGAAACCTGCTTAAGTACTCTAAACCAATGGAACATTATCCCATTCATTACGAAGGACTGTCGGACCATACTTGTTATTTTTCCACATTTGAATGTTATGGAAGAGAATTCCACTTCCAACTATTGACTGAACATTGCAGGAGATGCATGACTACAGGAGTTTGCAGAACTGACCCTCCTCTCACGGTGCCTACCTGTGATAGATATGAGGCACCACAGAATGACAGAATTGTTATGGAGCAGTTGGAAGTCATTCAACCAATCATGACTGCAACTGTTCTTTTACCTCATGTTAAACTCATGTCTTTTCCCCCAGAGGCCCGCACTTTATTTCTATAACCATCCAATGTCCTCTGGAATGTATCAATTGAACTTTCCTCCATCATTTTCAGGTCAGTGTATTCCAGATGCTAAATACTTCATTGTTCCCGAAAGTTTGCATTCTGGACCTTACTGCTCCTTCCTACCTGAGGCAATGATCTCAACGTGGATCATAACCCTTAGTTGTTTGTCTCTCCCAGAAGAATTTTCTGTCGCTTCTCTTTGATAGTGCTGATCCTGGCAAGAAGGAGGCAACATAATTCTTCAGGGTTTGTAGTGCTACATATATATCGCTTGTCTTCTGATTAAAGAGTCCCCTACCACTACTGCCTTCCTTTCTTCTTCAACCCCTCCTTTACAGCTGATCCACTCATTTTCCACAAACATGGGCCTGGTATTATTCTGTGATGAATAATTGCCCCTATCACCATCGAACCAGAAAGCCGATTATTTACTGGGAAATCAAGGCAATCCGCCACTACCCGAACATTGATTGAGGTTTTGGCAGAGCTGTCAAAGAAGATAGATGAAAGCAGAGCGGTAGATGTTATCCACATAGACTTAGCAAGGCCGTTAACAAGGTTCCACGTGGTAGACTGTTGAGCGAGGCAAGATCAAACAGAATTCAGGGACAGCTCGCCAACTGTTTGAAAAATAGGGGTAGGCAATGGCCCAGTGGACTTATCGCTAGAGTATTAATTCAGGGAAGAAGCTATGTTGCGGGGACCCGGGTTTCAATCCCAGCATGGCAGATGGTGGAATTTGATAATATTGTGAAATTAAGAGTGTAATGACGATCATGAAATTATTGTCAATTGTCAGGAAACCCATCTGGTTCACTAATGTCCTTTTGCTAAGGAAATCTCCTTTAACAGGTCTGGCCTACACGTGACTCCAGACCTACAGCAATGTTGTTGACTCTTTACTACCCTCTGAGCAATTAGGGAAGGGTGATAATTTCTGTTCTCGCTAGTGGCGCTCATATCCCATGAATGAATTTTAAAAAAATTATAAAACAAGCTGGAAGGTAGGAGGTAGGTTGAGCTTGAAATGCGAGTGCAGAACAAAAAAAAAAGGAGAGTGAGCTGGCAATCATTTTGATAGGAGTTCTGAACAGCTGTCTGCATTGTGGTGGAATACGCGAGAGATTTTTTTTTAGACTCCTCCTGTGCAGGAGTGTGTAGTGAAGGCATTCCATTATCCAGTAGAAGGTGGCAGTGTATATTTTTACATATGGGAGAAACACGGGTGTCGGGGAGGGGCTGATAGAGCGGGGTAAAGAGAGAGGGAGAGGAGTAAATTTTTCAATTCTTAGCATTCCCGTATGTGCCTCCAGAAAGAATTCACAAATTTCAGAGAGATATACTGAGGAATCTCATCTATCAGGATTGCATCAATCTGTGTAATTATTTCCCACAGAGGTAATTTAAGCATGGATAAGTTAATGTATTCAAGCCTGAGTTAGACAGATTGAAAAAAAAATAAGTGAATTGATTAACATGCTGGAAAGCGGAGTTGCGGGTTATTCGACCAGTCATGGTCACAATGCTTGATGGAGCAGCATTGTTAGGATAAATGGCCTGCTTCTAATTCTACCCCTTTTTTTGCAATAAATGCATATGATTGTGAATACATTAAAAAAAGTGAACTTCTGGATATGAACATTGCAGACCATACGATAAAATAATGGGAGAGTGGAAAAGAAAGCATTGCTCTTATACAGTAATCAGATAGTTGTATTAATATATTGGAGGACAAAACTCTCAGCTCTGTGGAAGTAATGGTTGAGATGGACTTATTGAGAAGTATTTGGGGCTAGGCAGAGATACGAAATGCCAAATGGCCTCCTCTGCTCTTTACAATAATCTGACTCGATGAGCTGTTGACAGTTGTGGGTGAATTGCTGCTTTGTGAATTATGGAAAATGTTACGTTACCTTTCTTAAAGTTTTGCACATCATCTGGTTCTGATCTCTCTCACTGTATCTCTGTGCATATGAATATGTCTCAATATCTGGTATTATTAATGTCCTGAAATCCAAAGCGAAGTTATTGTTTGTAAGGTTTTTCGAAGAAATATCTTGCTCACTAATGTTGGGATTAAAGACTTTAGTTCTATTCATTGATATACCAAAATTGTCATTGCTGGCTGTTCCCAGGACATTGTATACAGCAGAACATAATGTAGCTGCCCAAATGGAACCTGCTAATTTTACAGATGAGACTCAGAGACAATCCAGGCTTCCCTGTCTCTGCCTCTGGCTGAGTTAATGAGATATCTGAATGAATACCGTCAAATGAAAGCAGCATTCCTTAAACCGACATGACTCTGGATCATGTATTCACTTTCCACCTCTCCCCCCCCCCCACAACTACAGTGGTTTAATAACAGAGAAACGAGAAAGCGCTTTAAAAGTTTGAATTCTGATTATAGGTTGGATAGGCTTGCCAATTTTCATTGAAGAGTAGGACGTTGAGGGGTGATTGCATAGTTTTATAAAATCATGAGGGTCATCTGTAAGGCAAATACAGTAGGTCTTTTCCCTAAATTGGGAAAGTTCAATTCTAAGAAACACGTTTTTAAGGTGAGAGGAGAATGATTAAAGAAGGATGTATGGACAACTTTTTTTTTTACAGATAGAGTAGTTAGTGTGTGGAATGAATTGCTAGGGGAACTGCTGGATGCAGTTAAATTTCCAACATTGGAAAGAAATTTGGATAAGTACATAAATAGGAGACGTTTGGAAGAATATGTGCCAAACACGGACAGGTGGAAGTTTTCAGTTTAGGAACATGGTCAGCGAAGGCTAGTTGGACAGGAGAGTGTGTTTCCATGCTGTATGATTCCACTCCTCTCTCTGTCTCTCTCTCTCTCTCTTTCTCTCACTCTCCCTATTCTTGCATCTTACTGCATATTTGTCTGCCGTGGACCTATGTTTCTATGTTTCTTTTTAAATTACACTTGCTCTCTGTTCTTCAGAATGATATTGCACAGTCCTTTGCTCAAATCCATTACTTCCGAATTCTCACAGGCTGTACACGACGATCAGTTTACTTTGGGGGTGGGAGAACTTTTATAAGTGTAAAAGGGAGAATATTACAGTTAGGGCAGTGGTATGCTCCTCCTGTCAGATGTGAGAAATCAGGGAGCAGTCCAGTGTCCCTGGCAACTACATCTGCAGGAAATGTAACCAGCTGCAGATTCTCATAGATCGCATGGTTCAGTTGGAGAAGCAGCTGGGCACACCGCAGTGTATACAGGGGGCAGAGAAAGAGTCAGATTCTCGCTTGAAGGAGGTGGTCACACCACAGGTCCATGCAGATATGTGGGAGACTACCAGGAGAGACATGCAGGTAGTTCAGGAGTCTCCTGTGGCTTTTATCCTTTCAAACAAGTTTACCGTTTTGGATACTGTTGCAGGACATAGCCTCTCAGGGCATAGTCATGGCACTGGCCAGACATGTGGCACCATGACTGGTTCTACTGTAGAGCAGGGTGTGGCAAAGTCTAGGCGAGCGAATTAGTGGGTGACTCGATAGTCAGGGGCACGGATAGGCGTTTCTGTGGCCATGAACGAGATTCTCGGATGGTTTGTTGCTCCCTAGTGTCAGTGTTCTTGATGGCTCTGGCCGGGTGCAGGACATCCTGAAGCTGGAGGGAAAACAGCCAGAAGTCATTGTCCACATTGGCATAAGTGACATAGGTGGGAAGAAGGAAGAGGTTCTGCGAAGACAATCCAGGGAGTCAGGTAGGGAACGAAAATGCAGGACTACCAGAGAGTGTGCAGTTGAACACGTGGCTACAGAGCTGGGGTTGGAAATAGGGCTTGAGATATATGGATCATTGGGATGACTTCTGGAGAAGGTGTGACCTGTACAGGGAGGACAGGTTGCACCGGAATTGGAGGGGCACCAATATCCTGGGCAGGAGGTTTGCTAGAGCTCTTTAGGAGGGTTTAAACTAGTGTGCCAGGGAGGTGGGAACCGGAATACTTGGCAGTTAAATGCCAAGGGGACAAAACTGTGACAGAGATATGCAGAGCATAGAGTAAGAACAGGCACAGGCAATTCACGGGCAAGAGAGGGACTGTAAGACTGGAATGCATTTAATTCAAAGCAATGAGTATAGCAGGTAAGTCAGAGGAACTAAGAGCATAGGTTCCTGCATGGAATTACGATGTTATTGCCATTATAGAGACGTGGCTAAAGTAGGGATAAGACTGGCAGCTTAACACTTCTGGATATCACTGTTTTAGAAGAGACAGAAAGGAAAAAAAAGAAGGGGTGGCAGAGTCGCACTGCTGATAAGGGATTACATCACAGCTGTGTTGAGGGAGGACACATTGGTGGGATCTTGCATTGAAGTATTATGGGTGGAGCTCAGGAAGAGGAAGGGTGAAATTACAATGTTGGGAATTTTGTATCGACCTCCAACAGCTCAAGGGAGACAGAGGAGCAGACAAGTAATCATATACCAGAAAAGTGTGAAAAGAGCAGGGTAGTTGAGGTGGGTGACTTTAACCTTCCTCTTACTGAGTGGGAGTCCCTTAGAGACAGGGCCTCGGATGGATACCAGTTTATTAGTAGAAGGCTTTTTGAGGCAATATGTTGACAATCCAAGCAGAGAGGAGGGACTATTAGACTTGGTCCTAAGGAATGAGCCAGGACAGGTGATTGATTTTTCAGTAGGAGAACATTTCAGGCTGAGTGACCATAATTCCATAAGATTCCATGTAGTCATGGAAAAGGACACAAGTTGCCCTCAGGCGAGGGTGCTTAAGTGGGCAAGAACCAATTACACCCAAATTAGACAGGAACTTGAGAAAGTGGATTGGAAACAGTTATTTGAGGGAAAACCTGCCTCTGACATTTGGGAGGCTTTTAAAGATCTATTGACTAAAGTGCAGGGCATGCATGTACCTGCAAAACGAAAGGATCGGAATCGAAGAATTCAGAAATATTGGATTGCAAGGGAAATTGTAAGGTTTGTGAAAAGAGAAAAGGAAGCATAAAGCAAGTCTAGGCAGCTACAAACTGACGAAGCCTTGGAGGAGCACGGAGAAATTAGGACGGAACTTAAAGCACAATTAGGAAGGCAAAAAGGGACCAGGAAATGTCTTTAGCAAACATGGTCAAAGAGAATCCCAAGGCTTTTTATACATATTTTTGGAGAAAGAGTAGCTCTACTCAAGGACGAAGGAGGGAAATTATATGCAGAGTCACAGGAAATTGGGGTGATCCTGAACGAGTACTTTGTATCGGTTTTCATCATTAAGAAGAACATGACTAACATTGAGTGTGTGAATACTCGAGAAAATATCAACACATTGAGAGAGAAGTTCTTGAAATCCTAAATTGCATTAAGATAGATACGTTCCCAGGGCCAGATGGGATCTACCCCACATTGCTCAGAGAGGCAAGAGACGATATAGCTGGGGTACTGGCAGATATCTTCACAGCCTCGTTGACCACAGGTGGAGTTCCAGACGACTGGAGATTAGCGAATGCTGTGACCTTGTTTAACAAAGGATGCCAGGATAATCCAGGAAACTATGGGCCAGTGAGCTTCATGCCTGTGGTGGGGAAGCTCCTGGAGAAGATACTGAGTGACAAGATATATGTGCATTTGAAGGAAAATAGATTAGTTCGTGACAGACAACATGGTTTTGTCCGGGGAATGTCATGTCACACTAATATGATTGAACTTTTTGAAGAGGTAACGAACATATTTGATGAGGGAAGGGCTGGGGATGTAGATTATATGGACTTTAGTAAGGAATTTGATAAAATCTTACTTAGCAGGTTGGTACAAAAACTAAAATCACTAGGGATTCGGGGTGCCCTGGCTAGATGGATAGAAAACTGGCTTGGTCATAGAAGACAGAGAGTAGTGGTGGAAGGATGTTTTGATGTTTTCCAGAATGTATATCAGTAATTAGTGGTGTTCCACAGGGGTCAGTCTTAGGTCCTTTGCTATTTGTCATATATACAAATGATCTAGAAGAAAAGTGGGTGGTCCGATTAGCAAGTTTGCTGATGACATGAAGATTGGTGGAGATGCTGAGAGTGCAAGCGATTGTGAAAATATACAACAGGATATAGACAGATTGGCGACTTGGGCACAGAAATGACATATGGAGTTTAATCCCGATAAATATGAGGTGATGCATTTTGGACTATCAAATTTAGATGTGAATTATGTTGTGTATTGCAGAACACCAAGAAACACAAACATTCAGGCGGATATGAGCGTGCAGGTCCACAGTACCCTGAAATTGTAACACAGGTAGCCAAGGTGATTAAGAAGGCATATGGCATGCTTGCCTTCGTCACCCAGGGTATGGAGCACAAGAGTTCTCAAAACATGTTGCAGATGTATAAAACTCTTGTTAGGCCACATTTGGAGTAGTGTGTGCAGTATGTAGTTTTGTTCACCACACTACCAGAAGAATGTGGAAGCTCTTGAGACAGTACAGAGAAGGTTCACCAGGATGTTGCCTGGTCTCCATGGCATTGACTATGAGGAAAACTAGGAGACTAGGATTGTTATGACTGTAAAGACGGCAGCTGAGCTTACAAAATTGTGAGAGGCATTAAAAGGTTGAATAGTCAGAGGCATTTTCCAAGGGTCGAATTTTCAATTACAAGGGGGCACAGGTTCAAGATCAGAGGGGGACCATATAAGGGAGATGTGTGAGGGACGTTTTTCACGCAGGGAGTGGTAGCAGCCTGAAACGCACTGCCGGAAAAGGTGGTGAAAGTGGGCACAGTGAAGAAATTTATTAGGGAGGGAAGAGAGATATACAGATCTAAAAATAACAGGTATGTTTTTAGATTACTTAGGGAATGATGGACGGCACGGTCTTGGAGGGTCGAAGGGCCTGTCTCTGTGCTGTACGTTTTCATTTGCTCATGTATCACCGTGAAAATTATTAAGAAACAGTAGCATTGATCAGGACACTCAGCCGAGAGCTGTCAGTCTGTTACACTGACGCTCTGCAGGTTTTGACCAGAGAAGATGTGACGTGTCTTCTGGCTAGCGTGGCGCTGTCATTGAAGTCGCCTATGCAGCGGATAAGAAATACCTTGGGGCCCAGGGAGAGACGCATCCCATACGAGGAAAGCTGAACCCTCGCCCCCCTGTGTTGGTGCAGGTGAAGGTGACCCTGTCTTCACTCTTAGCGGTTACACAGATCTCTGGCTGCTGAGTGATCGATTCAGACAGGCCCCTAAAAGACACAGAACAAAAAAGCATAGTGTTAGAAAGTGGTTAATTCACAGAAGATTGTACGAACAGAATTCACACTCTTCAAATAATGGAGAGGAGTGACAGAGAAGAAATTAGTTGACTGTTTTAACATTGATAACTATATCTTTTTCAGAGAGGACTCCCCAGAAGATGGATACGATAACACAAATATCGAAGAGTGTGTCAGATGTAGACACACAATGTTTAACAGCCTGCTATCTCACTCAACAAAGTAACGGCAAATCTGATTTAAATCGGATCTCGAAACTGCTGTATAACACGATGACATTTCATCTCCTTGTTCATCAAGAATCCATTTAACTCTTGTTAAGAAACAGTTAGGATTCTGCGTTCACTAGTCTTTCCGGAAAGAAAATTCCAGACTCAGAACCCTCTCAGAGAAATGATACTTCCTCATCTCAGTGTCAAATGGTCAGCCTCTTGTTTTTTAAACTTTAACTCATAATTCTATCAGTCAGTGTGGCACTGTGGCTCTGTGGTTAGCACTGCTAACTCACAGAGCTCGAGACCCCCGCCAAAATCATCCTGAAATGGTTGTCTGCGTGGAGTTTGCTCATTCTCCACATGTCTGCGCACGTTTTCTCAGGATTCATCTCACGGTCCTAAGATGTTTATGCTCAATTGCCTAAAATGTGAATGTTACGTGTATTAAGCAATTGAAAATAACATGTATCAGCGATGGGATAGGATGATTACAGTTTGGCGACCTGAATGGCCTGATTCCACGCAATGGGGATTCTCGAGCCTCAGGATCTTTTATAAGAGATCGGTGAATATTGTCATAAATTCAATCAGAGTGAGACCACCACCACCTCCCTCCTTCCCAGGGCCAGGATCACTGTCCATATTTAATATGACACTTTGTAAAGTAAGCTGCAGGTCTGTGATACAAATCCAGGACATTTTACCAAAAAAGAGGCTTATGAACATGTCATGTCATGAAAGAAAAGAAAATGAAATAAAAACTCTGAAAAAAAAGTAGGAATGTAAAGTAACAGCTTTCAAAAGGGTCCAGAGGTGTTTCAAAAGATTTATTGAAAAAAAAAAGACTTTCTTTCGGTCCTGTGAAAGCACGTAGAAGAAAGCCCTATGGCCAATATAGTCTCACTAGACTCCTCATTCTTGTTTTTTTTTCTTTTTGCTTTGTACTGTTCTTTCTCTGCACTACTGTATTCATTCTCAACATTACTTATCACCATGTCACCGTATGTCTGATTTAACTTTACCAGTTTCCACTATATCTGTTGTCATCTATTACTATGTCTTTACATTCAGACTCGAGATCTTTATTCACAAACGTGACAGCGCCAATAAAGCAAGAAGGCAGTTGGCTTAACAACTGCAATTGGGAAAATGATAATCTGTTAAAAAGGGCATAGACGTAATGCATTTATAAACACACGATTCTTAGACTTTTGTTAACTCCGTTGGACGAGCAGATGGATTGTAATGCAGGGTAATACCAGGATTCTCACACGGTCTTACAGCGATAGTGAATGTCCTGCCTTTTGCCTCGTCCATCGTGGTGACCCTGTGTTTCGACTTACCACCAATTGTCTTTCTGTATTAGGAGAGAAACCAAATTGTTCTCTATGACTATGCTGATTTCACCTTCACACCACATAATCAGGAAGATTCAATATGCATTGGGAAAGAAAAATCGTGCCTGGCACATTCAGTGGAATTTCTTGAGGAAATAACAACTAAAATAGATTTTAAAAAAGGAACAAAGAACATATAATAAAAGTGAAGTACAGCACAGCAGCAGGCCCTTCGGCCCTCCAAGCCTGTGTCGATCATCATACTCTGACTAAGCTAAAATAAAAACAAATCTTCCGCCCTAATTCAGTCTACATCTCTCCATTCCCTTGCTATTCATGTAACCATCCAGATTCCCCTTAAATGTCGCCCACTTGCCTACTTCCACCACTTCTCTGGGCAGTCCATTCTAGGCTCCTACCATTCTGTACGTGAAAATCTTTCCTCGCACATCTCCCTTAAACTTTTGTCCTCTCACCTTAAACCTGTGCCCCCTTGTAATTGAATAGTCAACTCTGGGAAAACGCCTCTGAATATCCACCCTATCTATGCCTCTCATAATTTTGTAAATATCTATAACGTATCCTCTCAGCCACTGCCTTCTAAGTAAAAACCGTCCTCGTCTATTTTAACCTTTCATCAATGGGAATGTCCTTGAGACTGGGAAAATCTTAGTGAACCTACTCTGCATTCTCTCCAAAGCTTCCACATCCTTCTGGTAATGTGGTGGTCACAATATTTCAAATGCGGCCCAACAAGGGTTTTATATATCTGCAACAGAGAACAAGAAAATCTAATATATTTTGATTTCTATAAGACATTTGAGAAGATACTGTACGTCTGGCTGCTTAATAACACAAGCCAAGTGCGTTGGTAGTATGTTAATATGGTTGTAGGAATACCCAAATGATCGAGGAAGAAGGGTTGTGTTAAGCAGTTCAGGGCACTTACTGAATTGGATGAAGGAAATCAAATATTATCGTCGAGTTTGCAAATGACACAAAAATTGGGAGGAAGGAGACTGGTGAGGATGACACAATGATTCTACAGAAGGATATACAAAGGTACAACAAGGAGACCACATTTAGCTGACGGTAAGCAATGTGGGGGAAATGCGAGGTTATGCATTTTGGCAGAAGACATAGAAGTGCTGAATATTATACATATGGGTAAGGACGACTGAAAACAACAACACGGAGGGATTTGGCTGTCTTACTCTCCTGATGTCAAAAAGCTAGCATGCAAGATCATAAGGTAGTAGAGAACACCCTTGGAATGTTGACCCTTATTTCAAAGGAATTCAAACTTAGATTATCATCTTATCTACTCTTGCAAGCACTTAGGTGGCAGTCAGATTCGAGGATAATTTGGTTTTATTATGATTTTTGTCTGAGTTCCTGTACCACTTGTTAGTGCTTGTATCGCCTGCGATTCTGAAGAAATCCAAGACAAATAATCCCAACTACTGTTTTTGTATGACACTGAGAATGTATTCTACTATTGTGTGTCTGAGAGTGCAGTAAGACATGGTGGTATCAGTCAGCTGCGTTCCTGAGATAGTTAAACTGGTGTATTTTTTGTCGGTCTGGAATTCTGCAGAGAAACGAATTTCAGCAAATTCTGCTTTCTGCTTGGCACCTTCAGGGTATTTCAATAGGGCAAACTCGGGATGTCAGTTTGTTTGTTGTCGGTACCATAACAGCCGATAATAAATCGATGTAGTCTCATACAAACAGTCCAATATCACGGCGTCTCCTTCTGTCCAAACAGCTGTGATGAGTGACTGAGTGACAGAATCTCCATGACTCAGGTCTGAAAGGGCAAATAGATACCAGTTGCAAAAAAACAGGTGATGTCTGATTCAAATGTGATTTGATAAAGAAAAGTTACATGTATTTTCTCCACATTTATCTGTTTGAAGTGTCCGCCAAGCAGCCCAAATGGTGAGTAGCTGCATTGTCTCTATTCTCTGCGAAGCAGGCAGTCGGATAGTATAGTCACCTTTTCTAAAACCCCTCCTTCAGAAAACTGCCATCGTGACTCCAGATGTTCCACCTCAGTGCCTAATGTGGGATGCTGTGTGGGCGGAACTCTATGAATTGACACACTGCGAACTGGATTACAGTCATTATCCTTAAAATAGAGTGCCCAGTATTAGTATACATCGGTTTCCATTCATGGTAGGAATCCGTCAGAATCACAGTAGATTTATTCTCAAGCCGATGTTCCTTTCGCCCCGCTTCCACATTTTGTTTAAGTGGTGTAATTACCAAGTTAATGGGTGCCCCACGCAGCCTACGCACGTTACACAGAGGGCTCCAGCCCACCCTAAATTCCTCGTGGCCTCATAAACTGACCCGTCTCAAATTGCAGATCCGCAAATCACACCAGCGTCATCACTGGACTCAATCTGAACCATATTTATTATTGTCTGTAACACCACTTTTACCATATTTACTTTTACTCTGGCTATCTGTCACTGTATTCAGTCTGAAGAATATATTTCTCCACCTGCTGGATTCTTTCAGAAACTTTCCCTGGGTTCAATCTCAATTTGTGCTGTTCCATCTGTTGATGTCTTTCTATCACACTGATTTTAGAGCCACGAACAGAACAGGAACATTCTACCTCTGAATGACGACACTGGAACTGTCTGAAGGTCAAGGCGACATCCATGCCTTTCTGCTCTGAATCAATATCAGGAACCAGTTCAGATGGCTCCATCAGCCTCTTCTTGGAGCTGTTGTCACTTAACAGTAAAGTTGTCACACAACGGGTCAGAGGTTTGGAGGCTGCGAGAAGAATGGATGATTGTCAGGGAATCCCGGAAAAGCAGGCAGACAGTAGACGATTCTTCTGAGGCCCCGCTCAGCGCTCAGCTTTCCGTTTTTGACACTGAGGCAGAACATGCGGTCCAGGTTAACTGGATAATTTAAGTAGGAAGGGTAAAAAAGTACCTGAATGCAAATTTCCTGTAACCACATGGTAGTGAGTGTTCGATATTTAGAATTATGGTAGCGGCGGGTTCAATTAAGGCACAAGAGTGGGTCATTGGATAGGTATTCGGATGCCAATGTCATGCAGTAATATGGGTTTGGGAGTGGGGGAAAGTTCAGGAGATCGGAAAGAGGAAATAGAACCAGTACAGACATGATGGGTCGAATGACCACCTTCAGTATGATAGCAATTCTGTGACTCTGCGACCCGGTGATGCCTTTTGTATGTATATGACACGAGGTGAACATGGCTGAGGTAACTTTCTACAGTCCTACACCTCTGGAGGATGTTCGGCCAAAGTTTCGAATTGTTGTTTTCTTCCATAATACAGAAAAGCAGAATCAATATTGAGGGCAGATCTGCACGTTTGTGGTGAGGAATGGACTAGTGACCTATGAGGGTATGGAGTTTAAGGGTGATTCTTGTTTGCACTAATTCATCTGATATGGGCGTCTGTCTATGCCATCATATATTTTTGCGCATTCCTGAGTGCTCTATTAAAGTTGGTACTGAGATATAGGTTCAAACGCTGCAGTCCTTAAGGTATGAGGACACCAAAATATTTTTACATTGGGGTTACTCAGTTTTCACCAAGCGATAATGATTCCCACTTCCAGGTAGAAAGTGGTTGAGAGGGGAACTTCCAGGGCTGTCTCATGCATCTACTGCCCTTGGACTTCCAGACGGCTGAGATCACTTTGGGAAGTACTGTCTAAGGAAGACTGTGTTCTAGTTGCTGCTATTCCTCCAGGTAATGCACACTTTGCTACTGTGCATATTCCAACAGGGAGTTGAAGTGCACCTTCTTCCACTGAAATCAATCGTAAATATTGATTCCTGTTCAACACAGGAACCTAGTCCATATTTTCTGTTAAGCTGGGTGTACAGCACAGATAAAACGGAGAATTTCCAGACATTGATAAACTTTTTTTAAACTTCTGAGATAACTCCAGGAAGAGCGTTGCTGGATTCTTGAACATCTGCAGTCCCGATACTATAGATAAATCCCTAATGCCCTTAGTAAGAGTATTCCAGGATTTTAATCCAACAAAACTGTAGGAACGGTGAATAATTCCAATTCAGGACGGTGAGTGGCATCGATGGGAACTTTCAGATGGTGGTGGTTCCACGCGTCTGTTGCTCCTTTCCTTCCAGATGACAGTGGTCATGGTTTTGGGAGGTGCTGCTATGGATCTCTGAACAATGTCTACAGTGCACTTTGTTGATAGTACACTGCCGCTAATGTGTGATAGTGTTAGACGGAGTGCATGACTCGGGATGTGGTGCCAATTTGCAAGCTGCCTTGTTCTAGATGGTGGCAAGCCTCATAATGTTGTGGGAGCCACAACCGTCAGGCAAGTAGGTGGTATTCAATCACGCTCCTGTTTTGTGACAGTAGATAGCGGACAAGTTGTGGGGAGTCAGGAGCCGAGATACACGCCCCTATTTTCTTTGTTTCTGACTTATGTTTTCAGTCTTTGTGTTTGAATGGCAAATCCACTTGAGCTTCTGGTCAATGGTAACCCCTAGTTCTCAATAGTGCGAGATTCTGTGATGGTAGCACAATAGAAGGTCAAAGTGTGGCTGTTAGATTGTCTCTTGTTGGAGCTGTACATTAATTGGAATTTGTATGGAACGAATGTTCTTTGCCATTTGTTAGCTGAAGCCTAGATATTGTTCAAGTATTGTTGCATGTGAGCATGGGTTGCTTCAGTATCTGAGGAGTCGCGAATGGTGCTCAACATTATGAAATCATTGACATACGTACCCACTTCTGACCTTATGATAGACGACAACTTATTGATGCAGTAGCTGGTGAAGGTTTGGCCCAGGGCACTGTCCTGAGGAACTGCTGTTGTGTACCACAACAGTTTGTGGGATGTAGTAATTAGCTGGAGGTGCATACACTGTTGAGAATGTGAAGTAATGGACAGTACGAATGGGACAATTAGGAAACAGTGAGGAGAGAGCCAGACTTCAGAATCACACGGACAGGTTCTTGGAAGATTGTATTTCAAAGCTGAGATAGACCGAATTATGATCATTGAGAGAATCAAGGATTGTGGGGAAAATTCAGGAAAGTGGATTTGAGGATGGTCAGAACAACCGCAATCTGACTGACTGGTGGAACATTCTTGATGGTCTGAGTCTCCTTCCTCTATTTTTATGTTTTATGTTGTTATGACGACATGATTGCAGCCAAATGATACAGTAGGCTTGTCGTTTCAACCTCTATGCAGCGAATCGTGTAGACCTGAGAGACAAGATCAAGTTACTGGTTGAGAGGAATAGAATGGAATGCTTTCATAATATTGTCAGAGTAATGCATTTAAACACAATAGGCTACAAACATCGGGTCCACGGAAGTAGTAGTGAAAGGAGGATCAGTAGTGAAGCTGTAATGCGAAATAGTAGATTGATATATAAAGAATTGAATTATCTCCTCTTACTCTTTCCAATAATCTGAATCGATGACTGGGTGAGAATAGGGTTTTTGGTGTTTCTTATGGGTTGTTGTACAGGTCTGGATCCGATCAAAGTCGCCATGTTCCCGTGGACAATAATATGTCATGGTGCCTGACATGGTCAACATTCTGATATTCAAAGCAAATATACTGTTTAGAAGGTTTTTGGAAGCAGTGGTTTGCTGTTGAACGTATTGATTAAAACCTTTGGTTTATTCATTAATGCACCAAACACCTGCGTGCAATTCCTTGGGCTTTGTCGGTACCAGTACATGATGAAATTATTCAAATTGAACCTGCTGGTTTTACAGGTCTGTCTCAGATACTTTTCGATGATTCCTGTTTGTGTCTTTGTTACTGGCTGCGTGAACATAATCGCTCATGGGACAGTTAGCAAAGTAAAAGAACATTCGTTAAAGTGGCTTGACTCCAGGCTATGAAAAAATTCCCAGAGACTGGACAAGCAGAGGAACTAAGCATTTTGTTAAAATTGGGAAAAATTGTGGTATACACTCGATAAGATGTAATGTTAAACGAGGCTATCTGTCCTCCAGGGACTTAGTGAGAAAAACGTTGGGAAGCTTGCTGATTTCTCATCCTCTGCCGGAGAGTTTTGTGAACCGGCTGAGGAGTGACATGTTTAAGGACACATGTTATTGATTATTTGTAAACGAAGTCTGATGTAAATGCACGAGATTCTTAACATCCACAGTAGGCTGGGCGGCAGCACTGACCCAATGTAAAGTTAGAGAATTGAATGAATTGAGAATCACTGCCTACCACACAAAAGAGACTAATTTACTCCGATTCCCAGTTTCATATCTGTCAACCAAATGTCGACCTGGGCCAACACATCATTTCCATTCCCATATGGTTTATTGTTGCCCATTAACGTTTTGGGTGGGAATTTATCAAAAATGGCTGAAAATTCAATACACTGCATCCAATGGTTTTCCTTTATCGATTCTACGAGCTATTTATTGAAAACATTTGGTAGGTCTGTTAAGCATGATTTGTAGGTAACAGAGAAGTACTTAGCTGCTCAAATGCAATAAATGGAAATATGGCGGAAGCAGGTTCAATGACGCATTCAAGAGATATGGTTATTCGGATAGAAATGACGTACATAGATATGGGAAAAGGCAGTATATTGACACAACGTACTGGAACAGATGCAGTCAAGATAGGCTGAATATATTTCGACAGCATCATAAATATTCTGTGATTTTGTGAAGTGCTGAAGCCCACCAGATGTGAGAGATTTGAGCAGATTGCCAGCTCTGGCAATACCCTTCAGTGCAGCGTCTCTTGCAATGTGCAATTAATTTTTGGAAGAGTAGTTTTGTTTGTAACGTAGAAAGCCAGATTATATATTGAGAACGGCTAACACACCTGCAACGAGCAGTAGTAGAATGATTCATTATTGTATAGTGCTTTGGGATACTTCTGTTTTAATTCATTCATGTCACGTGGTGTCGCTAGCTATGCCAATGATTATTCTTGCCCAGTCCTAAATGCTCTGGAGAAGAAGCAGTTGTGATTCCTTCTTGAACGATTGCAGTCCTTCGGATATATGGATACCATTTTTTTTTCTGTGAGGGCTTTCTTGGACATTGTCCAGTGGCTATGAATGAAGGAAAATTTGTTTCAAAAAATTATTGACAGGATGTGGGGTTCAATGACTGGGTCAACATTTGTTACCCACCCCTAATTTACCACAGGGCAGTTAGGAGTTTACCGTATTGCTGTAAGTCTGGAGTCACATGTAGACCAGACAAGGTAAAGATGAAAGATTTCTACCAGCGAAAGAATTTTTTTTGAATAAGATAGGCTTTTGCAGCAATCAACGTTGGTTATTGTTTGATTCTCAGTGAATTCAAGTTCTGCCATCGACAATACTGGCAATCAAAACCATTTCGCCAGAACATGAGTCAAGTTGTGCATTAATTGTCTAATGATAATACCATTTGGCCTTCATCTCACTACTTCTGAGACAGTACGTTAAGTGGATGAGAGTGCAAATTACAAAAGGTTCTCCTTTTCGTCCTTCCAAATGGTAGACAACACAGGCTCTGGAACTGCTGTCTAAAGAGCGTCGTTTTCTAATCAAAGTGAGTCTTATAGATGGCAGGCACTGCAGCTACGGAGCGTCGTCATACAGCGGTTGCAGGTGAGTTTCACTGAATAATTTCAGGGAGTAAAGTCTGCAGCTGCATGAATAGATGTGAGAAACTGTTTTTGTTCTGCACGGGGATCTAATGATGGCGGTATGAGGTTCATTTTTTTTTTAAGTTCTGGGAGATTTGGAATAGTAAACTATCCCCGTCTGTGTCGATATTTCGGGAATATTGACTACAATCTAATGGTAGAGTAGGTGTGAAGGTATGAACCCTTACGCAGGAAGTTCCTAATACCTGTCAAATTCGACCAAGTTACTGGTAGAGAGAAACGAAAATCTTCATTTCCGGTTTTAACCAGATAAATGAACATATGCAAAAGAGGTTAAAGTTCCTGGTTTTGTCGAAATAGTAGCGGCGAGGGAATCACTGAGCAGCAGTCTGAATCAGAAGGGCCGAAAGATCTCCAGTTTCTTATTTTAATAACCTGATTACTTCATCTGTTGTCATCGATGTGACTAGTTGAAAATGTTACATTTCCTTTCGTGGGCACTTGCACAGACCTGGAACTGAGCTGTCTCACTATCTTTCAGTGGACAATAAACTTTATGCTGTTTGACATAGTCCTTGTTTTGATACCGAAAACAAATACATCCCATGAAAGATTTTTTCGAATCAGTAACTCACTGTCAAACGTCAGGATTAAGTCATTAGTTGCATTTAGGATAACAGCAAACAAGCATTGGAGGCCATTTCAGGAAATTAGCCAGTAGCAGTGAATAGTACTGCCCAAATTGAACCCGCTCCTTTTACATGTCAATCTCAGAATGTCTCCAGAATTTCTGCCTTTGCCCATGGCTGATTGAACACCGTCTCCAACTGGGCACTTAGTAAAGTAAAGCAGCATTTATTAAAGCGATACAACACCGGATCATGTAACTTTTCCCAGTGAGGCAACTAACGGAGGAGGTGAAAACTTTGTTCTATTTGAGATGAGAAAGTGAGAAAGAGAGGAAAGAGTTCGGTAAAACCTTCATTCCAGATGCTGAGTTAAATGAGAAAATCTGCTCCTCTTCACTCACTGAAAAATCAGTTGGCAGATGATTAGATTCTATCCCTCAAAAGAATTTGGTAGAATTGTCGAAGGGATAGGACTGAGGACACAGGTTTTCAGTCCCCTCCAATCAAAATTTTATGTAAGTAGACAAAGGTCTACCCATCCAACAGGGTTTGGGAAAAAGCACTGACTCACTGTGAACGTTGGAGAATTGAATGAATTGTAAGTAACTGGGTGTCACTGGAAAAAAAAAATAGTTTATTCGCATTCTGATTCCTGTCTATAGACTACATTCCGATCCGTGACAATTATGTGACGTCGTTGTTTGTGAGAATTATAGAAATATTTCTGAAAATACAAATGCACCGAATCTAGTGTAGCAACCTTATCGATCATTTTGGTTACATCATCAAGTTCTTAGCTAACCACAATCTGCATTTCATAAACACATTCGATAATAATAATACAAAGGAATTGAGGTTGACATGGGAATCGAGTATTTTAGCTACAATATGTTGTGATATGAAACGATGTGCCTGGATGACCCTGGAGCCGCTGAACTTCTCTTCCTTTGAAGAGGTGTTCCATCGGTTCGAGGAAGAGAAATGGATGTGGGTGAGCTGAGTGAAGAGTAGGGCAATGCAATGAGTTGAATCACTCTGTTCAGAACTGGCCATGTAACTGAAACATGATGTGCCTCCTCCTGTGACATCCAATTATGCGTTGTGTAGGCAACGATGTTTTGGGAGAAACCTTGGCTTCCAGGAATAGGAATCAGTCCATTGTTTCAACCACTTCGCATCAGCATGTCCATAATTTAAATCAAATGGAGACATTGCAAAGCATTTGCAAATCCAAATGAATCCATATTATAAATTGCATGAAAATATGCAAAAATGGCAACAGGAATTATTTTACATTGCAATGTGCATATATGTTTACATGTGACTATATGCATGTGTATGTCTGCGTCTATGACTACGTGGAAGAATGAGCGTTTATCCATCTGCATGTGTGTCTCTGTCTGTCCTCTGTCTATCTCTTGTGACTGTTGGCGTGCGCTTGGTGTCTGTCACTCCTATTCGTTCTGAACTTTGTATCTCGGTATATGCAAGTGTCTGTTTGTATATGTCTGCTTGTGAGTAATTAGAAATATTTTTCTGCGCAGTGCATAGCAGAATAAGTTAATTAAAAAGTGCCAATGCTGTAATCCTGTTTCTCTAGCTAGTTTTATGTTATGCAATTCCACCCTCTGCTGGGAGAGATGTTATTTTACAAATGGAGAGAAAAGTCATGAGGCTTTCAGTCAGTGTGGAGATCAGCATACCTTACCATGAAATCTAACTGTATCAAAAATTCTAGACTGACATTATATGATTGTGTAAATCTCAGAGAAGGAGAACTTTTTCGGATATCATGGACTGGAACTCACACAAAAGCCGGCTTTTGTCCATGGAATTATAAAGGAAATGTTCATATTTGATTCTGTGTTGTGTCTTTGTGCGCCTCGGCCGCTCTACAGTTTATTTTTTCAGCTTCTCTGGGTAACAGTTTAAAGTCAGTTTGATCTGAGGTTAGTTTGGTTTCCTTTTGTTACCAGTTTGAGCTCGTTACATCACATTTCATCGAGCTGGAAATCTGCACCAACTTCAGCAGGCAGAAAGTCAATCTATGACAAACAGGCAGTTTTTATACAGGAGTGAGACTGTTTCTCATCACTGTGCCTGAACGTGCAGTGATATACAACAGAGTCAGTCAGCTCCAGCGCGGTGATAGTCAAACTGGTGAACTTCCTCGAGGTCTGAATTTCTATGGAGAAACGATCTTTCGCAAAATCTGCTTTATCCTCAACGTCAAGATTGCCTTTGCTTCGGATGTACCTGGGCTGTGCGCCTGGATGCCGTCTGTACCAGAGCAATATATAGGTGCTCAATCTAGTATCGGGTACAGTTGAGAATCACTGCCCTTCCTTCAGCTCGAGTATCTAATGAGAGTGACTGAATGACAGAATCTCCAAGAATCAGGTCTGAAAGGGAAAACAGTTATCAAGTTCTAAATGTCTCATTGGTGAGAGCTTAAAATAAGAATTTGTAACGAAAAATAAGAAAGTATTTCCTCCTCTTTTACCTGTAACAAATGCTCCCCACACAACACAGATGCTAAATAGTAGCATCTTCGCTGCTCCTGATATCGTGGGCAGTCGGATATTTGAAGACACCCATCCTAAAATCCCGCCCTCAGTAAACTGATGTCATACGTCTGGATGTTCCCACCTCTTTTCCTTTTTTGCAGGTGATGCTTGAGGGCGGGGGCAGGCGAGATGACTTTCGATGAATTCACGGATCCTGAAATGGATTTTAGATAATATTCTTAACGCCAAGACACAAGCAACTGATACATTCAAGAATATAAGAACAGAAAAATTAGGAGCAGGAGTAGGCCATCTGGCCCCTCAAGACTTCCCGTCATTTAATAAGATCATGGCTGATCTTTGAGACTCAGCTTCACTAATGCGCTCACTCACCATAACCCTTAATTCCTTTACTGTTCAAAAATTAATCTAGCGTTGCCTTAAAAACATTCAGCGAGGTAGCTTCGACCACTTCACTCGGTGGGGACTTCCACAGATTCACAACTCTTTGGGTGAAGAATTTCTCCTGACCTCAGTCCTGCATCTGCTTCCCTTTATTTCGAGGCGATGCCCTCTCGTCCTAGTTTCAACTGCTAGCGAAAACAACCTCCCTGCCTCCACCTTATCTATCCCCTTCATAATCTAATATGTTTCTTTAAGATCTCCCCTCATTCTTCTGAATTCCAATGAGTATAATCCCAGTCTACTCAGTCTGTATTCATAATCCAAAACTCTCATCTCTGGAATCAATCGAGTGAATCTCCTCTGCACCCCCTCCAGTGCTAGTACATCTCTTCTCAAGTAAGGAGACCAAAACTGCGCACAGTACTCCAGGTGTGGCTTCACCAGGACCCTATACAGCTGCAGCAAAGCCTTCCTGTTTTTAAACTCCATCCCTCTAGCAATGACAGACAAAATTCCATTTGCCTTTTTAATTACCTGCTGCACCTGCAATCCTACTTTTAGCGATTCATGCACAAAGACACCCAAGTCCCTCTGCACAGCAGCGTGCTGCAATTTTTTTACCATTTAAAGCATAGTCCATTTTGCTGTTATTCCTACCAAAATGGATGATTTGCTTCATTGATGGTAAGGAAATTATCAGATTTTGAGCAGTCTAACTTTGAAGACTACACATTCAGCCCCAATCTCCAGCTTACCAATTAGCCTATACACGGTATAGTCGAGAATCACACACACCTGTAATTCCTGAGGCCCGATAAACCATCTGCTTTGAATTTAAATCCCTGAAATCCCTCCTCCCGCATTACTCAACTCAATCTCAACTTTCAGGAACAAAAACAAAGTTGCTGGAAAAGTTCAGCAGGTCTGGCAGCATCTGTGGAGGAGAAAATAGAGTTAACGTTTCAGGTCCGGCGAACCTTCCTCAGAACTCAACTTTGTCTGTCGCTAACTTTGATATAACTTTTATCAGTTTCCCTTTTATTCTGAATCTCTATTCTTGTTTTTCTGCACTCAGACTCAACAATATCACTTCGCCTCTTTTGGTTCCCCTCAGCACCTTTCACTGGAATTAGTTCAACTTCCCTCTATGGATATATTTTTTAACTGATTACAGAATCTTCATAGAACTGGACCCACATTACATCTCAATAATGTCAAAGTACCTGTCGTACCTACTAACACCCCTGGTTTCTGTTTGAACACGTGTTTGTATATGCTTGTGGCCATGTGGGAGGTTCAGTGCTGTGTGTTTATTTGTTTTCGTCTGTAAATTCAGTCGTAATTACTTATGTGTATTTTTCTGATTGTCAATATGAATGGTCAGTTGTGCATATTTGTTTTGAGGTTTTTGCTGGAGCGTTTCAACGTATGTGCATGGTGTGCAGTGAGTGGATCTGTCTGTCTCCGTGTCCCATGAAATAAAACAAGCTCACAAGTTGAGAAATATTCATCTGATTCGCTGCTTCACTGCGCTAAAGCGAGTGCAGAAACAGATGGCTGCTGCATCAGAAGATGAATTATTTGAAGGACGATAATGAATGATTTTTTAAAGAAAGAGTATCACCGCCTCTTTCCTTGTTTTTTCCATTGAATTTATCGTGATGCAATGCACCTCTGTTGGTAAATTCCCACTTCTGCATAACAGGAAGGCGAAGCTCACCGCGAGTGTCACAGTGGCACAGTGACACTGTGACAGTTTGCACTGCCTCACAGCACCAGCGACCCGGGCTCCGTTTCCAGCCTCGGGCGACTGTCTGTGTGGAGTTCACACATTCTCCTGGTGTCTGCGTGGTTTTCCTTTGGGTTTTCTGGTTTCTGCCCACAGATGCAGGTTAGGCTGATTGGCGATGCTAAATTGTCCATAATGTCTAAG
This sequence comes from Ginglymostoma cirratum, assembly GCA_024137785.1. NCBI lineage: Eukaryota > Metazoa > Chordata > Chondrichthyes > Orectolobiformes > Ginglymostomatidae > Ginglymostoma > Ginglymostoma cirratum. The sequence goes on along the minus strand of JAHRHZ010000116.1, from coordinate 651,971 downwards.
GTGGGAAATACAGGAAGACTGTAATGAGTGGGAAGTCTTCGGAGGGACAGTGTGGACTTGATAGGACGAATCGCCTGCTTCCACACTGTATGGATTCTATGATGATTCAATCGCAGTGAGGGTACTATTTGGCGCCATTCAAACTGATGGCAGCTTCAACTCAAGCATCGGCAGTCTTCGTTGCTTTTAACTCGGTGAGCAGTTAAACTTACTAAATTCAATGGTGACAATTTAATGTCTGTTTTGTCCTAAGTTTCTCTTTGGTGGCTGGCCTGATATTCTGAACATTCCCTCCACTTTGTCCAATGTTATTTTTCTGGAGTTATAGCCCACAATATGTTAAGAATATGTTTGGTTAGAATGAATTTATAGATCAGGGATGATTTGTACAGGCTGAACAGATCTCACAATGTAATAGACACAATACGTAAAACAGAAATTTATCCAATTATCCTCAATATCATTTATATTTCAGACGGTTTCCAGAATGCTACAAAAAGATCCTTACTTTTTGGGTTGGTTGATGACAATGAACAGACAAGTTATTTTTCGCCACCTTTGGACACTGAAGTGTTGATCCACTCTCTTTGCAACACCAAAAACTTGACACAAGATTAGATAATCCTGTTCGAGAACCTGAGACCTGCAGACAAAGGACCGAGAGCAAATATGTTTTGTGTTTATCACCGTGAGTTTAATTATTCAATATATAAACGTGAAGGGACCTCGATGGGTTGCATTATATCAGTACTTTTGAGTCAGGAGGACCATGTTGAAGTCCGACCTGGCCCAGGCATGAAGATTTTTCACCGGAAGTGTGCAGAGGTTGGTTTCCACTTGTGAGAGAATGTAGGACATGAAGGTGCAATCTCAGAATTAGAATTTACATATTTAAGACAGATTTGAGGATGTATTTCTCCTCTCACAAAGGAATGAATCTGTATGGTTATTTGCCACAGAGGGCAGTGAATACTGGATCATTCATTGCAATACTTTTCACTATATCCCAATGTACACAACAACAATCAAATTAAATCAAATTAAACATTCAAGGGTGAAACAGACATTACTTTTTAAAATCAGTGATTAGATCGGCCATGATCTCACTGCGGGTGAAAAGCACTAAATGGGCTGAAAGTCAGACACTGTGACTTATTCTTGGACACGGTCACAGTGAGACAGATCAGATTCAGACCTGTCCAAAACCCTGCAAGAAAAAATGCAATGCTTTCCATGATTCTCAATTTACCTGTACGCCAAGAATAACAAGTCACAGAATCACATTATTGTAAATAGCAGGAAGAACGCGATCAGCCTTTCATATGTCCGCCTCCTCGTTCCATTTACTGCTCAATGACTCCACTCCACTGCAAATTACGCAGTAATGAATGGCATACTTCTGCGCCTATGTCTTACCTTCTACAGGCATTCAGAATGTAGAGAAATGGGAGAGCGGGCTGGTGGATATAAATCTCTATACAGCGAGTTGATAAGAACTAGGACACATGACAAAGTTACTGGCAAGGAAAAGAATAAGCACTGCTTTCAGAGTATAACCAAATGAATGTATAGATACGTAGGATGTAAAAACAATGATACTGCGTAATTTGCTGTGGAGAGGCGTCATTGAGCAGTAAATGGAACCAGGAGACAGACATATAAAAGGCTGATCGCGTTCTTCCTGCTAATTAAAATAATGTGATTCTATGACTTGTTATTCGTGGCGTACAGGTAAATTGAGAATCACGGAAAGCATTGCATTTTCTCTTGTAGGGTCTTGGACAGGTCTGAATCTGATCTGTCTTACTGTAACCATGTACAAGAATATGTCACGGTGTCTGACATTGTCAGTGTCCTAACATGTAAATCTAAGATATTCTTTGAACAATATTTGTAAGCAATAACTCATCGTTCAACATCTGATTTAAAACGTTTGTTGTTTTTAAAGTAGTGCCAAATTAGCCATTTCTGGCCCTCTCTGGGACTTTGTTGGTACCAGTACATGTAATAGATGCTCAGATCGAAATCTACTGGTTTTGAAGGTCCATCTCAGACATCAGCCGTGTTCAGCGATAGTTCTTCCTGCCTCCTACTAAGTCAACACCACATCCGATAGTGTACATAGGAAATTAAATCAGCATTCATTATAAATGTATGATTCCTGGTCATGCAATTCCCAAGTCCCCACATTACCCCTACTTTGGGGAGGGAATTGTCAGGGAAATTGAAAAGTTTGCTAAATTTCGGGAATTTTTTTTTTGAAGTTAGACACTTGATTAGAAAGCATGAAGGAGATGAAGAGATCTCAGTGACAGCATGCTGACCGTGGCTATGTTATATGAGTCAGTCTGACCTCCGTAACTCACAGACAAAACAATTGACAAGCTGTTAAATTCTGATCCTTATGAACAGAAGTTTGTGAATGGAAAGAACAGAGGCTTATTTGAAGAAGCAAGTTACAGATTACATGTAACCTATTTCTGATGTAAAGACACGAGATTATGCCAATTCATAGCGGGCTTGGAACCAGCAACAATTCTTTGTCAGGGCTGGGGGAATTGAGTGCATTGGAAGTGATTGTATGCCACTCAGGTAAAAGACTCATTTTGCCCACTCTGTTTCGTGTTTGTGAACAAATTCTCCCTCATTGTGCCAACGCCTTATAGCCAAACGAGTATTGCCCATTAACATCTTATGTGAGAGTCTATCAAAAGCTTCCTGAAAATTCAAATGCACTAGCTCTCTCTTACCTATTATATTCGTTATATCCTCAAAAATGGAAGGCTCAGTCGGTTTGTGATGAATGCCCTGGTTTTCATAAACCTTAACTGGTTTTGTCAAATTTCAATAATGCTTTACAAATGTTCTGTTATCCCAACCTATGCAGAGATACATACATGTTGCAAAGCTTTCGAGGCAACACGGGAGCAGTTTATTTTAGCATTGTGCTGTCGTGATATGAATTAGCTCCCTGATAGCGTGTTGGAGGCGTTTACATTCTCTTTTGTCAAAAGCTAGTTCGATATGTCCCATGAACTGAAATAGCTCACGGCCAGCTGTCGAGAAAATAAGGAATTTCTATGTGCTGAATCACATGATTTCATATCAGCAAAAGCATCTAGACCCCAATTTGGACCATTCTGAAGTGCCGCAATCTGTTACTCGAAGTAATAACAGCCTTAGGTTTTTATGGGCTCTGAAGAGTAGAAGTCCAATATTCAGTCTATTACATCCAGGGGTTTGCAACAGCATCTACAGAGTTTACAGAAACTGCACTGAATTTTCAAAGAAAATGACAATCCAAACGTTGCCTTCAGTTATAACGGAATCACAATAATAATGTTACAATAGCCATTAATTCAGGGAGCAATGGACATGAATGTTTATGTTTGACTATATGTAAGTGTATGTGTGTGTGTCACTACTTGGGGATTTGACCGTGCACTGTGTATACATATTCGACCGCCTATGTATGAGTGCGTGTGCGCCCACGTCTGTGTTTGTATAATATCTCTCTCTTTCTGTGTGTGTGTGTGTGTGTGTGTGTGTGTGTGTGTGTGTGTGTGTGTTTACATGTGCATACGTTTATCTGTGCAATGGGAGATTTTTTTTCCTGTGGATTACATGAATTAAAAGGGGTCAAAGCCTGTCTGCCTTCTCTTGACTTTACTTTTTAAAATGACCAAATGTTACCTTCTGCTGTCAGGCAGATGCTACTGCAACTGCAAATGTTGAAAATCACTAGGGATTCAGTCAGAAGAAAAGCAGCAGCAGAAACTGACAGTAGGGTCACCACACACGCACACGCACGCACACACACACGCACGCACACACACACACACACACACACACACACACACACACACACACACACGCAAAATCATAGAGTGGTTCACTTGAGTAAGTGTGGAAAGACTCTTTTAACATTACAGAGGGAATCAAAATAAATGATACAGAAGTGGTCAGTGTGGTGATTACAGTAGTGGATAGTGTGAAGATTATAGAGACGGTCAATTGTACCAGGGAACATAGAGAACGATTTTGTGAATGACTGAAGCCATTACAAACGCTTCTGGATACCTCCCAGATGGTATGTAAAGGCTTAAAACTCATTTTATTTCTCCAAGTAGCGAAGTGACCAAGTATAACAAAGTGTCTGAATGTGGCTAGGGAATCATTTGGAAATCTGTCTACAAAAATCTGCAAGAAGTTGAATGAAGGGACATTTTGGTGGAAAGGGCAGTGCAGCGATATCAGAAGTATACATGCAGCTATATTAATGGTACTTTATCAAGTATCGATTTATCTAACTCTCTGTCAGTCAGTCTACATGATTTCCGAATCACCTGTGTGTCCAGTATCTATCTATCAATCTATCTATCTATTTATGTCTAAGTACTTTGTTGTTGTCCTACCTGTCTGGGCATCTAGCTGACCATCCGTTTGCCTCTTTGTACCTGTTTACAATTTTTTTTCTATCTCTCCCTCCATTTGTCTGTCTATCCATAACTTAATTAGAGACTTGCACTCTGTTTCACACAATAATGTTGCCTAATGTTCAGAACAGTGTTGGTGATCCTGTCTCTCAGAGACCGTATACATGGATTAGTCAATATAGAGATTGTTGCAATAAATACAACACTGTGATCATGGTTAAGATACAGAACTATTTTCAGGAATTCTCAGCCAACAGCTGTGAGACTGTTGAACTGAAAGCATTCTAGGTTTTGACCAGCCAGGAGGTAGAGTATCTTTTGACATAAACAGCTGCGGTCACAGAAGCAGCGGCTGAGAATAAACGAAGAGCTGGTAGCAGGACAGGCTCTGTGTAGCAGAAAATGAAGCTGACACTCTGTCCACTCTAAGCAGCCAGCTCAGCATCCAGCTGGGGAATAAAAGATTCGGAAAGGTTTCCTGAAGGACACAGATAATAAGGCCTTATGTTAGGATGTGTCTCGTCCACCGACGACTGGACAAACAACACTGGCATTCTTCAGATAATGGAGAAGAGAGGTCGAGAAGAAATAAGCTGATTGTTTTGACGCCAGCAACTTCATATGGGTTTATAGGCTCGAACCAACAAAATGGTTATTATCATATGAGTGTACAAAGAGGGTTCTGGATTGGGCAGCTCGCCCCTTTACAGACTCTCCCCCATTTAATACGATTTTGATTTATCTGAATTTAATCTTGGTTTATCTTCCTGACAGCCTTAATATTCTTTCATACCCTTAATCATCAGAATTATGTCTGCATCTGCCTTAAATATAATTCAGGATTCTGCATTCACAGACTTCAGGAAGGAAATTCCAAAAATTCAGAACCATCTGAGAGAAATAATGTTTCTTCATCTCCGTTTTAAAAGGCCACACCCTTATTTTCAAGCAATTATGTACAGATCTTGGCGATCCCACAAGAGAAAACATCCTTTCTACACTGACCTAATACAGTCTTCTCATCGTATTATATGTTTCAATCCAATTACGTCTGACTTTTCTAAACTCCAGCAGAAACAAATCACTTTTCGTTATGAGACAACTTGTTCATTCTAGGCAGGTTGCAGGAGGCCAAAAGGTGACAAGACTTGTAAATATAATGTAAATGAACATTCTCAAGTTGTGTTTCAAGGTGGGGAGGGGTGGAAACTGAGCGGGTCCTTGCTAAAATTAGTATTCAAAACACAGCGTCTTCTGTCTACCTGTTAGTATACAGATATTTGTTCCATTCATAAAGCCCCACCATGTGTCAGAGTCTCAGATTCTTACTATCCATTGAATAAAATATATCAACTTGACTCTTCAGCGATGCTATTGGCGACTGGGAGATTTCTTCTCTTTTAAGAAGTGTAAGTTTCTGGCTGACAACATGCGTACAGCCCACCACGACACCCCTTGAAGAGGTGGTGGTGAATTGAAATTTCAAATGCCTGAAACACTTGGTGTACAGGTAGACATAGGAGCCCTTAGTGAGTGGATTCCAGGTTTATGAACCAGCGACACTGAAGAAAGTGTGATATGTTGCTAAATTCGAATGGTGAGTGGCTTGGAGGGGAATTTGCAGTTGTTTCTGCGCCCATGTAATCTGTTGCGCTTTTCCTTCTGGGTAGGAGCGGTCTTGGGCTTGGGAGATGCTGTCAATTATTTTGTTTACCTCCTAACTCTCAAAGTACTTCAGGGAATCTTTTACAAATCTAGTAGCGAGATTATCAGAAATTTGTAATATGAAAATAATCAAGACGGATAGTGGTCAGAATCAAAAGTGTAACTCACCTGGGATGACTGCATGTAGCTTGAGGATCATCAATGCTAATCGTACCTTCATCTCCATGTCTTATTGACAGAAGTACAACCCGGAAATAAACAGCAGCTGTCCTCCTTAGAATGCACCATAGGCCTGAGCAAGAAGTTCAGATGCTATACCTCCAACCACACAAAAGCCCAGGACCATAAGAAACTATAGAAGGTAGTGTGCACAGCCCAAATCATCATGGATGCCAACCTTCCATCCGTGGACAGACTTTCCAGGACTCGCTGCCGTGGAAAGGCTGCCAGCATCTTTAAAGACTCATCGCATCCTGGTAATGATCTCTCACATTTTCCCTCTGGCAGAAGACACAGAAGTCTGAACATACACACGAGCAGGTTTAGGACCAACTTCTTCCTGATAATTCTCGGACAGATGAATGGATTCTCCAGCCTCAAGTAATACTCATCTTGCTAACGTTGATCTAGCCTAGTGTACGCCCTTTGCAATGTAACCCATATTCTTCTTGTTAAGTCTTTTCGATCTGGACATTCTTGCCTACAATGATATGTCTATGCTGCTCATAAACAAAGCTTTTGACTATACTTCGGTACACGTTTCAATCAACCAATCAATCAAGCTAATACCCGTGTCCTCCGAGTTATAATATAAATTAAACCCAAAGAACAATTGTGGAGTCCCTTTTGAGATTCATCATCGTGATTCTGTAGCTGATAAGAAGACACATGAGATTGAGGTTAAAGTGCCATTTGTGGCTGCATTTTCGATAAGTTATAGTTTCTGAAATCAAATTGAGGCTGAGTTCACTGATCCAGACAGAACTCAACAGTACGAAAGAATGAAGGCGAAACTTTGACCAAAGATAGAGAAAAGCCAACAGAGAGGGTAAAGACGGCACTGAGTGATAAAAGGAGAACCGAGGAGATAAAGACATGTGAGATGGTTGGCGATGAAATTAAGAAAAACAAAGAAATGGAAATTGATATAAAGAACATTAAGTGAGTAGTGCTGATAATTTCACTGTTACCTTGAAAGTTGATACACACAGATTCATACACGTACAAGCAGAAACAGAGGTAGACACACACACAAGCACATACACACACGCGCTGAAGGTGCCATATTTTGTTCTTAGTCGGTAGACACAGTTCTGCGTGATCAGATCCCATGATGGCCGAATTTATTCAGCATGCCTTCTATATGCTCAAATCAGCATCTTCAGTGACACCCATTCTGAAATTATTCCCTCATTAAACTGCTGTCTGTGTGATCCCATCTCTCTGCCTTGTGGCTGAAGTGATGGTGGGCAACTCAGAGAACGAAAGCTGTTTCCAACTCTCGACATCTTTCATGGCGGCATATTGTCAAAGGTGTGGATGATAACGAGTGCGTTGGAGAGAGAGAGATGTCAAAGAAGAGTCCCCAGCCCTGTATCTATCAATACAGTTGCTCTTTATTCAGAGTTCTGAACCATAAAGCATGGGTATGGTTCCTGCAAGTTATCTGCTGAGCATGCTTTCCCACCCAGTCAAGTACAACATTTTTATACATTCCGTATCACAGCAGTTGCATGCAACATTGATGTCATTGTCACCCGTGCACCCCCACGTCCCCATTCCACACATCCAATCCTGTAAACACAAAATAAATGATGGACAACTCTGTAAGGATAGTCCTAGATCTGCCAATGATCTTGTAATTTTTATCAAACTCCCTATCAATCTTCCTTCGGATCTTACAACACAGGCTGTATATATTTCACTCTATTAGAAGTTGTTTGTTCATGCCATTTATCGCTTCATGCTCCACGTTAATGAAGGGATCTCATTTTTACTGTCTACCATCTTATGCTCAGAGGACTTGCACTAAATTCCTGCATGGAATTTTGTAGGTGACACTTTAAATTCCACACTATTCATATGGGCATGTTTAATATACAATGACAATTACCCAAATAGCTTAGAATATTGTGGGATCGTACTTTTCTTTTGGTTCTTCCTAAACTACAAACTTCGGGTTGGTTGTTTCCAAAAGTCTTTTTTATAGAATTTTTTAGGATGCTTTCTTATCAGAAATGTTTGTGTGCTTCGAATTGCCTGTTTCCAGAAAACCAACTAAATTCCCTTATGTTTTTGCCTTTATATATACATATATATATAT
>JAHRHZ010000116.1:622282-641296 GCA_024137785.1 Ginglymostoma cirratum | reverse complement strand
TGTGTGTGTGTGTGTGTGTGTGTGTGTGTGTGTGTGTGTGTGTGTGTCTGTTTGTGTTTGTGTTTGTTTCACGGGTCCAAATCGTTTCAAAGCCAGCTGACCGCTCTAGTAGGCGATACGTAGTCTGGAGGAATGATGCAAGTTGATGCAAAAAGTCTCTCGACTCTCTTTCTGTGTTTTTCTCCGTGTTTGGAAGTAATACAATGCTCATTTCTATTGGCAGAGATTCACTCCTGCACAAGAGGACACTGAAACTTCAGACGGAGGCCAGCAGCACAACGCCCCTTTCAATCTGACAGTGACATCAACTCACACACAGGGACAGTACATTGCCTTCACTGTCACTCTTAGTAAAGAAAGCTGCAGAACATTGATAAATATTAAGGGCATTTTAGCAAAAATAGGCGCATAAGCACGTTACGCTATGAAAAAAAAATCGAACCGTTTCTAACAAAACTGAAAAACGTGAACGAAACATTTTTTTAAAAGAGTTGGCAGGTATTCAAAAATCCACGTTCTGAAAGGAGTTTTTGATCCTGGCAAATCAGGTAGAAAAAAAAACCTGTGGGCAATCAAGTCTCACGAAGCCCTACATAAATTTAAATCATTTTTGTTTTTCTTGTACTACTCTTTCTCTGCATTACATATTCATTTTCAACATATCTTATTAATATGGGCTCATATCTATGGGTATCACTTGACCAATTTCCAATATATCTCGCGACTATTTCTCAGCATTCAGTCTCAAGTTCTTTCTGGCAAAGTAGACCAGTTAGCTTAATATCTATAATTTGGAAAATGATAATGTTGTGAAAAGTGTATAATAGGAATGCATTTAGAAATGTACAACACATCAGGAGTTAGTTAACTTATTTGGGCAGATAGGTAGCTTGCAGTTCAGTAAAACGCCAAAATTGCAGGTAAAGTTCTCGAACTGTTTTAGGTGACAGCGAATGTTTTGCCTTCTCCTGCCTTCTCCGTTCCTTGCTTGAGACCCACTACCATTAATTCTTCTGAAGTGAGCGAGTAACAGTATGGTCCTCTGTAACTATGCTGACTTCACCTTCACATCATATAATTAAAGAAATTCACCATTACTTTGTGAAGCAGAAATTCTGACTGACACATTTAGAGGAATTATTAGGGAAATAACACAAAAATGGATAAAAAGAAGTGATAATATGTTAGATACTTCAACTTCCAGATGACGCTTAACAAGGTAACGCACACCAGGTTGCTTAATATCTAAAGTACGCAGGGTGTTGGGTTGGATGTTGGTACGGATAGAGGACTTCACAAGTAATCGAAGACAAACAGCTGTGTTAAGCCGATGAATTTATTTTTGGCCTGGAGATCTGCAGAGGAACAAATTGTAACAAATTCTGCTTTCTGGTCAGCATATCCAAGGCATTGCAATCATGCAAACTCGGGATGCTAGTAAGGTTGCTTTCGGCATCACAACAACTGAAATTAGGTCGATGCAGTTGCTTAGGAACAGGTGAGTGTCACCGCTTCTATTTCTGTACCGACAGTTGTGGAGAGTGACTGAGTGGCCGAACCTTCATTACTCAGGTCTGAAAGGACAAATTAGTATCAATTGCACAAATTCTAGTTGATGCCAGTTTGAGATATATTTGATAAAGAAATGCTAAATGTATTTCCTGCACATTTACTCTTCAAAAGTGACTCCCGACACAAACAAATTGTAAAGTAGCTGCTCTCCTCTATGTAACAGGACAGTCCGATATTTTGAGACGCCCATTGTCAAACACCGGTCTGCAAAAATGCTGTAGTGTCTCCAGGTGCTCCAAGCTCACTACCTTGTCTCAATGCTGAATCTGGGAAGGCGAGACAAAGAGAACTGACTCTCAGTGAATTGATTGACCCTGAGTTAAGTTACGGTCATTATCCTTAAAATGGAGCACCAAACATCTGGATACATTGGCTTCCTTTCGAATCACAGGAGCTATACTCTCAAAACTCTTTGTTTTTGCCTTATTCTCAGAATTTGCATCATTTTTTGTAACTAATCAATTAATGACCCTCACTTTGCCTAGGCGCGTCATACAGAAAATTTCGCCCCACAGGAAAACCTTTTTCTCCCCATAAACCGACCACTCTCAAACTACAGATCATCATAATCACACAATCCGCCTGAATGTATTCAGTCGCAATTCCATCCGTCAGTATCTGTGATATCACTTTTACAAACCACAGTTTTGGTCTGGCTGATCTATTGGTGTTTCCCTGCACTCAGTCCTTAATATGATTCTCCAGCCTCTGGATCACGTCAGAAAGTTTGACTTTTACTTACAACTTATTTCTTTCCTGCTGGTGACGTTCTTTGGCTGATTCATTTCGGAGCGATTTCATTTTTGAACAGGACACATTGTATCACTTAAGGTCGGCACCAGGGCTATCTCAGGTCCCACCACCATCAGTGCCTTTCAACTTTGTTTCAGTATCAGGATCCAGCTCATGCCGCACTTTCAGACTCGTCTTGGAGTTGTCGTCGCTCAGCAGACAAGTGTCTAGCCGCATAGGGAGTGGCAGAAGAATGGGTGACCAACAGTGATTCTTAGAGAATCAGGCAGGTCATGGAGGTTTCTTCTGAGTCTCTGCTCACTGATCAGTTATCTATTTTCGTGATTAGCGCAGAATTTGAGGTTATATTAATACGAATGACTTAAGTAGGAAAGGGCAGGAAGGTCCTGTATGCAAATTTCAGGAAAGTACATAGAGGCGAGGTTCTGAAATTCGATATATGGAATTATGGTGGCTCCAAGTTCAGTTGACTTATTGGAGAGGGTCACTGGATGGATATTGGGTAAAATGGCATGCAGCGATGTGTCGGAGAAGCAAGAGATCGGCCCTAGATAATACAACCAGTGAAAATGCAAAGGACCGAATGTCCTCCTTCTATGCCTTAACATTTTTGTGATTCTGTGAGGTGCTGAACACTTTCATAGGTATGCGACACGAGTTCACTCATAGCTTTGCTAACTAATTACCTGCCTGCATCTCTTGAGTGTGCTCAGTCAAAGTTTGGAAATTTAGTTTTCTGTTTTAAGATACAAAGCAATCAATATTGAGGACAAGGGTTCACTCTCGCTACGAGGAATGTGCTGATGACCCATTGGCATATACTGCTCACTGGGATTCTTCATAACACTCACTGATCTGAAATGGGTATCACTGTCTATGCCATCGCATTGATTCGCAAAATATTTCCAAGTTAATATGCTGAGTAGCTGAGAGCAGATCAGGTCTGCCCCATGTACCTGCTGCCCTCGTCCTTTAAGGCTGAGACTGAAAGTACTGTCTAACGAAGTCAGTGGTCCTTGCTGATAGCGCACAGTCTGCTACTGGACATCGACCTACAGGGATTTGAAGAGGGCCTTCCTTTCAGTGTTCCAACACATAATAAAACACATTAAGACTGATTAAAGACAGTTAAATGCAGAAACCTGTTCTGTGCATTCTGTAAACCAAAACCCAACACCTAAATAAACAGTGGCCCTCCAGTTTAGTATGCACAAAAGTCTGTCGCATGAATTTCAGCTGTGACCCTTCTACTTGAATATCAAATGAAAAGCAAAGACCCAATACCTCTAACACAACACGATATCTAATTCTGGAGAACAAGACCGGAGTCAGTAACGAGAACGATCGATGCAAAAATGCAGCTGGTCGGAAGTATGTAGAATTTTAGATTAAGTCCACTGTCTGAAGCTGTTTTATTTCGTCTATTATGGTTTCATAGGTCAGATTAACGCTGAGTGCCCCTACACAGAGTAAAGTAGGAGAGAATGAACGTGAAACTCAAGCCAAAGACAGGGAGACAGAACCGGAGAGGATGAAAGACGGTACGGATTGATACACCGAGGTAGAGAAATATGACATGGTTGATAGTGACAAGGAGAAACACTCGGAGAGAAGGAGATTGATATAAGATACAGCGTGGGATTAGTGTTGCAGTTTCCACTGTAAGCTTGAACCTTCACACACACACACACACACACACACACACACCAGATGTCTGGATGTCATGTTATGTGCTCAACCAACAGACACATTTCTGTGCAATCACGAAAATGATGGAGGATAAATTTAGCATTCCCTCAATACATTCAAATCAGTGCTCAAGTGATACACATTCGAAGGAAAAAGAAACACGACCGCAGTAATCTGCCATCATGTACTTGGGTGCACCCATCTTGCTGCTTTTTGGCAGCAACAACGATAGAAAACACGGAGAATGACAGCTGTCACCCACCTCATTTTCTGCAAATCACATGACAGCGGATAGTTGATTGTGGGGTTAGAACTGTTGCTTTCAGGTATGATTCGACTCTGCTTCTGTGCGTGCACGGAGGCTGCAGTTCATTTCCTCAGCATCTCTGGGGAGCAGTTGTGTGACGGTTTGATTCAAGGTGAGTTCGTTTGTCTCTCTGTGTAAGTATAAACTTCGGACAGCATATTGTAGTTACCCGGTATTGTACACAAATAATCCCTCTTCCGAAGCTACACTGGCCTGAAGCCCCACCTCTTCCTCCTTTACATTGATGACTGTATCGGCGGCGCCATGTGCTTCCACGAGGAGCTCGAACACTTCATCCACTTCACCAACACCTTCCACCACAATCTTAAGTTCACCTGGACCATCTCTGATACCTCTCTCTTCTTCCTGGAACTCTCTGTTTCCATTTATGGCAACCACCTGAAAACTGATATCCCTTTCAAGCCCACCGACTCCCACAGCTACCTAGAATACACCTCCTCCCACCCACATTCCTGCAAAAATGCCATTCCCTATTCCCAATTCCTTCGCCTCTGCCGCATCTGCTCTCAGGATGAGGCATTCCATTCCCGAACATCTCAGATGTCCTCGTTTTTCAAGGACTGCAACTTCCCCTCCTCAGTGGTCATGAACACCCTCGACCACGTCTCCCGCATTTCCCACAACTCATCCCTCACATCACCTCCCGCATTAATAACCAAAACAGAATCCCCCTCGTCCCCAAGTACCACCCCACCAATCTCCAGATCCAACACATCATACTCCGACACTTCTGCCATCTGCAAACCGACCCCACCAACAAAGACATTATTCCCGCCCCCACCCTTATCTGCTTTCCAGAGGGACCACTCTCTCTGGGACTCCCTTGTCCCCTCCACTCTACCCTCCAGCCCCACCACACCCGGCACTTTTCCCCAAAACGGCAGGAAGTGCTACACCTGCCCCTACAACTCTCCCCTCACCTCCATTCCAGGCCCCAAGAAGATTTTCCAAATCGAGCAGATGTTGACCTGCACATCTGATAGTGTGATATACTGTATCTGCTGTTCCCGTTGTGTCCTCCTCTCCATCGGGGAAACCAAACAGAGGCTTGGGGGCGGCTTTGCGGAACACCTACTCTAGGTTCGCACTAAACAACTGCACCTCCCAGTTGCGAACCATTTCAACGCCCCCCCCTATTCCTTAGACGACATGTCCATCCTGGGCCTCCTGCAGTGCCACAACAATGCCACCCGAAGGTTGCAGGAACAGCACCTCATATTCCACCTGGGAACCCTGCAGACCAATGGTATCAATTTGGACATCACAAGCTTCAAAATCTCCCCTCCTCCAACCGCATCCCAAAACCAGCCCAGTTTGTCCCTGCCTCCCTAACCTGTAATTACTCCCACCTACGCCCTTCTCTCACCTCAAGCCCCACCCCCATCTCCTACCTACTAGCCTCATCCCTCCCCCTTGGCCTGTCCGTCCTCCCTGGACTGACCTATCCCCTCCGATCTCCGGACCTACACTCACCTTAACTGGCTCCATCTCCGCCTCTTTGACTTGCCTGTCTCCTCTCCACCTATCTTCTCCTCTATCCATCTTCTATCCGCCTCCCCTCCTCTCCCTATTTATTTCAGAACCCTCTTCCGCTCCCCAAATTGTGAAGAAGGGTTTAGGCCCGAAACGTCAGCTTTCCTGCTCCTCTTATGCTGCTTGGCCTGCTGTCTTTATCCAACTCTCCACTTTGTTATCTCTTTAACAAACAACTGTTGTTTCTTCCGATGCTACCAACTCACGTGCTTGTGTCAATGAGGATGCAATGATGGCAGTCGGAGGAGAACTACCACTCAGTGGAAAGGTACGCCCTGAACCACGTTACAGCAACTGTACTCAAAACCGAGTCACAAGAATTTGACACATTAACTTTCACCATGATAGGCAATTCCACAGGTACACGCTCATCTTTGATAGCCACTATTCGCACATGTTTGTTGTTAACTTATTAATATTTAGCCTGAATTTGTCCATGCATGGCACACTCGAGAAGACTGAACGACCACAAAATTTCTGAGGCCCTACACATGGAACCATGCACAATTTACAGAACCTCATATCCTACCTCTTGCATTGCTGATCTCCGAATCAATCTTATCTGCCCCGAACTCTGATATCACTTTTCCCATTTTCCCCTTTACGCTGGCCCTCTCTTGATGTTCTTTTGCATTCAAGATCAATGCTATTATCACGATCCCTCTTTTGGCTCTCCCTGGCACATTTGCCTCAGCTCCCTTTACCTTCCTTTCTCCCTCTTTTTGGATGTCTGTCTCTTTCACTGAACACAAAGGCTTCACAGAAGTAGACTGACCTTACATCACGATAATGGCACAGTGGCTGTCTTAGGCACAAACACCTTTAGTGCCTGGTTAGTGCCCATGTGTTTGATTGTGTATGTGCCTCTTTGTGAGTATTCACGTATATGTCCCTGTGTGTATATTTATGTATATGTGTGTTTGAGTATGTATGAGTGTATGTGTGTTCGGGTATGCATTTTGGCGTAAATGTTCATTTGTATGTGCCTCTGTGTGTGCGTCCGTATTTGAATGTATATATGTATGTCTTTTTCTTTGTGTGTGCATGTTGACTTGTTTTGACCTACATATTTGCATTATTGACCTCGCGTCTTCTGTCCCTCTGTCTCTTTCAGTGTCTGCTAGCAATCACGACCGTAACATTATGAATGTTGGTGTGGGAAGTTGCTTGTGTGATGTAAAGCCATTTCAGAAGCAGTTGGAAGCAATGCGGGAAGATAAATTGTCTGAAGTGTCAAGATTGCGTGTCATAATGAATAGGGCGACAAAGAGATTTTGCCGGCTTCTCTCTTATATTTACAGTGATGCATTGCCTCGATATGCTGGCGATTCGATGTCACAGTGTATGTGTGGGTGAAATTCATCATCGATTCAATCGGTGGGACAGGACGACCAAAATGCACCAAACAAACTTAAGCAGTGTCAACTCATGCACCGGCCAGTGCACAGAGTCAGTTGCTGTCAACAGACACATCAAGCTGAACTTCATAAACTCACTGGTGAGTTTCAGGTTCATGGATGCTTTGTACATATGGGATAGATCTCACAAGGGAATGAGACTTATTATTAAGAGAGACACAATTTTAGATTTTCCTCAATGACACTTGTATCTTATTATGTCTTTCTGTTGTTGGAAACCTTCGTTAATTCATTTATTTGTCAATATGAATGCAACATTTATCGCCAGCCCAGGCTGTAAAATGTGGAATCGTTCTCAATAGACCTCATTAGTAACGTAACATAGAAATCAGTTGAGTTATCTAGGAGCTGCTGCTTAACAGGGGAAAGAACATTAACAAAAATCACTTAATGTTTATCACTATCAGACTATTTCTCCAGTACCAACTCATGCTGTGTATCTGCGTGCTTTTGGTACCAGTAAAACGCATTGCTGTGCCGTGTGGCATCATTGGGGCACTGTATTAAAGGCCCAACCTGTACTTCTGTCTGAACGTCTGAGAAGTGCAAGTGAGTGACAGAGTGTCTCAATGACTTAGGTCTGGAATAGGGGTCATACCTAAATTGAAAAATTCCAGTCTGACAGCAGTATAAAATCGGGTTTGAAAAGTAACATGAAATATATTTCCACTTTTACAGGTTAGAAGTGCTCCTCATGCAATTAGGGCGCACAGTAGTTGGATTGCCATTGTTCTCTGTGTAACAGGATAGTCGGACAATTGAAGACCTCCAGGGAATCCAAGAGAAGTAGGATGGCGATGGATGGGTCTTTTGAAGTTGGACTCACTAATTCGCTTTCCCTTATTTATAATGGTGATTGTAATGGGTTATCAGACATGTGTATCAGAGTCATGATATTCTCAACTCCACAGGAAGTCTAAGCCGTACGGGAGACGATAAAGTAAAAGGGAAGGTCATCAGTGATTTGGAATTCTATAATCAGACAGCATACAGGCATTTATCTCGCTCTGGACATGAGACCAATGTGGTATTTTGATTCCATTGTGTCTGGGTCAACGATGTCACAGAACAGCTGTGCAATTTCTTCACGGAGACGAGTTGCCAAACAGAAGTTGTTATTGACGTTGATTTCATTGCCTTAAGTAGGAAAGAGCAATAAGAATGCAGACGTCAAGGAGCTCGGGGATAGTTAAATTATAGAATGCATTGCCTGAACATATAGTGGAAAGAGGTGACATTGAGGCTTTAAAGGGGGCATTGAAAAGTTATTTAGATAGAAATGTCGTGCATCACTTTCAGAAAGTACAACATCAGCTCTAGAAAATATAAAAAGTGTTGGCACGATGAATCGCATAACTTTTTCCCTCCTGCACCACAGGCATGATTCTGTGTGGTTCTAAAGCATGCCATAAAAAAGTGATGCGAAAGAGCACTGGATCTGGGAATGTCCTGCAACGCGACATCTCTTGGGAATGTAGAATCAATATTTGGAAACGTGGTTTTCTCCTGTAACGCCGTATGGCACAATAAATATCGAGGACTACTCTAAACTCCTGCAGCAAGCAATGACCTATTGGTGTTTCAGAAGATTTCTGTTCTAATTCACTCATGTGACTTAGGGATTGCTGTCTATGCCATCACATTATTGTTGCTTGATACTACTTGCCCTGCAGAATGTTGTGGTGGGATACATTCTTGACCAGCTTCAGTTCTTAGAGTGTAAAAACACTCAGAGTACTTTTTAGGGAGGGAGCATTGGATTTTGACCTAGTGACTGTGGTTGAAGGATTTTCTTTTACCTTTTGTTATATACAGGATATAGTGGTCGTTGGTTAGCCAGCACTTATCATCCACTCTAAGGGTAGCCAGAGGGTGGTTAACAGTCAAACACATCACCGTATGTCTGAAGAAATATGTAGGCCAGACCTGATAAAGACAGATTTCCTTCCCTGAGGGACATTCGAGAACGAAATGGCTTGTCACAATAATCGACAATAGTTATTATTTGTCCCTTAGTGAATTAAAATTCGAATACTTCATCGCAGAATTAAAAGCTTGTTGCCAATAAGAAGGGTCATGCATCCGTGTCTCTGGATTAACAGACTACTGATAACGCCACTCGCCATCACCTCCTGTTTACGCGTCTGGAAGTTGAGTAGGAGAGACGGGAAATTGTAGGTGGTTGTTCTTCTAACGCATCAGATACCCTTATCTTTTCAGAAGATAGAGGGCACTGGTTCAGAAAGTACTGCCCAAGAAGCCTAACATTCGATCAACAGCGAATCTTGTAGACGATGCACACTGCAGCGGCTGAGATTAGCCCTGTCGAGGGGCGCACGTAGCTTTACTTGAATGCTGTCTGGAAAGAAAGGCTGCAGCTATGTGGCAAGATTGGAGAAACCAGGAGTCTTCCACATGGAGAACAGAGGACTACTGCATCTTCTCTTTAAGTACTGGAAATTTGGATGAGTAAATTGTCTCTGTTTGCATAGCTTTTTAGATCAGACTGATGGATTGTTTGTCTGAAATCGACCTGTAGTATCAACCACGACTGGTTCTGCCGATTCAGACGAAGGCTATGATGCAGCACTGTCTCATTGTGAGCGTTGGCAAATTGAATATATTCCTAATGGTTCGTATAAGAAGTCGGCATTGAGTGGCAGTTGGATGTTCCATGCCGGAGCTATTTTCAGGAAGTGTTTCATTCAGATAATAGTAGGATTAGATGACACCTCCTCTCTAAAGCCGTTGCCCCAATATCTCCACGAACAACAGTTTTTTTTCCCGTTCTAAAAGATAGATCAAAATTATAAGCAGGTCATTCACACCTTTGTGTCTGCTCCGCCAATTTGTATGGTCAAGGCTGATCCATTACCTCAATTTTTCATTCCTACTCTCTGTCCATATCCCTTGCTGCCTTTAAAATCTGCTTTAAATTTTAAATTCCACTTTTCTGCCCTGTTGTACTTGTCCACCCATTCAAGTTGTGTAAATCAACATGAAGCCTCCTTGCATCATCCTCATAATCCCAACCAATTGTTTGGCGTCAAAAATCTGAGAAATTTTGCATTTGATTTGCTCATCTCGATCGGTTATTTATATCATGAATAGTGGGAGGTCCAAACACTGATCTTTGCACTATCCAACATGTAAGTGCCTACCGTATGGGGGAAAACATTTTATTCATAATCTCTGTTTTATGTCAATCAAATAATTCATGATGCATGCCAATACATAATCCTTTGAGTGAAGATTTGTTGCTCGGTGCTGGTTACATCTACGATACAAGATATTGAATCCAGTGCGCTTTAATTTTGCCAAATTAGGCAATCTACTTTTAGGGGCTTTATCTTAATTTTTCTGTGAATCAGAACACGCTGCATCCATTAGTTCTCTCTTATCTATTCTACCAGAATAGATTCTACATATCTAATAGATACTACATTCTAAGAAATGCAGTAAAGTTTTTAAGCATTTTACAACTATAAACTATACGGCTTGTTTCAAACCATTTTCAAAATAGAATGCTCACTCGCTGTCCTCGGGGATACAAGTAAGTAATCGAGGATGGCACAGGAACAGCTTATTTTAAAAGAAAGCTAATACGAATTAAAAAGAAGCCACTAGCAGGATTCTGGTAGAGCTTCAATTTTCGGTTTCCATTTGAGAGTTAGATATGAACCAGCGATCTAAATATTTCAGAGTGCACGCTGGGGAGAATTCGAGTCTAGAACTTCTACAGAGAAGTGATTATCAACAATATTTGCTTTATCGATTTTCCAATAAGTGTCTTTGCTCAGGAAGTACTCATGTTGTGTGACCGGAGCTGTCGTTACCAGAATAATGCATAGCTTCCATATACAAGGTCATAGGTATAGCTCGGAGTCATCATGACTCATTATGTCTGAATATCTGAGGAGAATGACTGAGTCATAGAACTTCAATGACTCGGATCTGAAATGCAAAGCAATAAGCATTTTTAAAATGTGAAACAAACGTCAGTTTAAAATAGGTCTTTGAAAAAGGTGAAATATATTTTCTCTGCGTTCAGCTTTTAGAAGTTCTTCCCAAACAACCAAAATGCTGAGTCTTCGCATTGACGCTCTCCTCTGTGTAACAGGACAGTCAGATAGTTGAAGGCTCCCCTTCCGAAATCCCAACATCAGTAAACTGCTGAGACAGCAAAAAGTGCAGAAGCTGGAGTCAGAGACAAAAAAGTATGGAGCCGGAAGGCAGCATCAGAGGAACAGGAAAGCTGAAGTTTCAGGTCAGGAATCTTCAGAAATCAGTAAACTGCTGTCGTGTTTCTGGTTTCTCCCACCTCACTGCTTTGTGTGGGTGGTGATACACAGAGGCTCGAGGGGAATGAGAGAAGACTCTCAGTGAACTGACCTAACCCGCCGTGGATTAAAGTCACTCTCCTCAAAACGTCGCTACAACATTTTAATACGCAGATTTTCCATCCGTGATGAGCAACTCCCAGACTCCCAGCACACTTACGCTCATGACTCTTTTCCAGTGTACCGCTGCACTAATTTGCTGCATTCTGTGTAGTTACCGAGTTAATAGGAGTCACCAAATTGCGAACGCATGTACCCCAGAGAATTTATCCTCATCTGAAAATCCATGTCGTCCCACAAACTGTCCCCTCTCAAATTATTGTACCTTAAATCGCAAGTCATGCAACATTGAAGTTTGTCTCAACCTTATCTCCCCGTTTCTCTGATATCACTTTTGCCAGTTTCCCATTTAGCTTGGACTTCCATACTGCTTTTCCATACTCAGGCTGAAGACTATCAACCTTTCTTTGTTGATCTTCTCATCATTTCAGTCCAGAAGGAAAAAACAATCTGCCCGTTTTTATTTTTAAGATGTAGCCTTGCTATCGCATACTTCACTACAGCAGAGAACTCAAGCTTTTAAACTGAGCAGCCAGATGGACCTTGCAAAATGAAAGTGAAACTAAAACGCTATCTGGTTCTCTGTGAGACCGGACCCCGCCCAGTCATTATTCTTTTGCCTCATGTTAAATAAAATACCCAGGAAAATTTCAAAAATTGATTACAAACTGCCTGTCCGAAGGTGACGTTGGAACACTGCCGTGGCAACAACAAATGCAACAGAAACAGTGCAAAACAAATCTGTCCTAAAGGCACAGGACCCTGACACCGTTGGCCATTTAATTTGGCTGGTCTACACATCAACGAAAAACTTATCTTTTGCCTTTCATTATACTTTGTCTACATTACTGTATTCTTTCTCAACTTATGTATCAGCATGTGGTCTTAGCTCTGAGTATCATTTCTACCGATGTCCACTATATTTTTTGCCTTCTCTTACATTTTTTCTGTATCAATTCATTTCTTCTAAAAGAAAAGGAGTTATAAAGAAAACCAGAACATGAGGTTTGTTCACTTAACATTTGTAATTTTGAAGATTATGGTGTTTAGAAAAGGATACAATAACAGTGAAATCGTAAACGTAATGATACAATGGGGTTGGTAAGATCAGTTGGCTGGAGGGATGTTTCAAAAATCAAGGTGACGGCAACAATGCGGGTACGGTTCCTATATTATCTGAGGATACAATGAGAACCCCACCTTCTGAATCTCACTCGCTGTCTAATATCTGGCAACCGTCAGTTTAAAGTATTTTAATCAACATGTTTAGATTGCTAAGACAAAACTCTGGAGAAGGTGGGGCTTAAAGCCGTGCCCCTTGGTCGAGGGATATGAAAGCTGTCACTGTGCCACAAGGACCACCCTAATCCTCCATTTAAAGCAAAAGCAACCTCTCTGATAAGAAAGCAGCCCTCTGTATCCATAGCAATTATACATTTGTAGAAAATAATGAGGCAGAAGCAGCATGGTTTCATGAAGGGGAAATGCTATCTGACAATTTTAGTCGAATTCTTGGAGGAGAGTTCAAGCATAGTGGACTAAAAAGAATGAGAAGATGCAGTATGTTTAAATTTCCAAGAAGGTAACATACCATAACGTTGGCAACTTCATATGACAAGAGTCGATGTGTTAGGTGGTATATTAATGCATGAGCATGGTGTATTGTTAGGTCAAAGGTACTTAAATGTTTTGTAATGTCTAGTAAAAATGATTGTAGAAATGCACGTGAGCTTTGCTATGAAGCAAACGTATTCACTTAATCCACTTAATATATGTTTGAAATATGTGCAAACTTATGAGTGAATCTATGACATTAGGCATGTTTGACAACGATTTTCCTTGCCTTATGTCCATCAGGGACTCACATGATGGCTCACTACCTTCGGCCCGGCAGTGACGGCGCTTTACGTTGGCTCGTCTGGAGAACTCATGGTTCCGAGTATTGTTTGTGATCCCGGACCTAGGTGAAATCTGGCGACAGAGTCCCTAAAATTAACCCTATTCAGGTTGAAAGCTATGTCGCTGTTTTTTAAATGGTTTCACTGCTTCTCCAAACATTTCATTGTGAAGACAGTAAGTTGAAAGCATCATCTATATTTTCCCGTGAGAATCAGACAAAACAATGGTTCAAAGTTATGTAGTTACCCAACAGTCAACATGAACTGTTTTTACACTACGCCAGTAATTTTCTGCTTCTCTCCAGTTGAGCATTGTCAGGTCCAACTAAATCTTAAAGATTAACCCTTAATGGTCTGGCTTGAAGACTTTATTTTTTAAGCGTATCACTGCACATGAAGAGATCATTTCCGAATTAATTGAAAGCAAAGAGTTAGGATAAGCGATTGGGGGCGGGGGAGGGCGCTTTCTGGGTTCTAAATTGCCACAATTAGCATTTTTTCTAATACGTATTCATGACATGGACCAGAGAAGTGAATGCACTCTCACCACTCGTGGATGGCAATGGCTGAGGCAGCCACAAAGAGTCGACAGAAGGATATTGGAAGCTTAATCAAGTGGGCTAACAGTTCGAAGACGGGAAATAATGGGAAATGTGAGTTTATGCATTTTGGCCAGAAGAATAGAGGAGCTGACTATCATTTAACATCTGAAAGAAGGCAAAATTAAAACAACGGCACAGAAGGAATTGACGGTCCAGGTACATAGACCACAATTACTTAGCATCCAAGATCAGCAAGTAATAAGGAAGGAAGATGAATTCATGTTGTTATTTCGCAGGAAATACAATCTGTGCTTTATTTTCGGAGCTGTACTAGGAAATCCAAATAGGTGATAGCTTGAATTGAGGTTAATTTGATTCCTGACATCTGACATCACTTTGCTGTTTGTGTCTGTATCTGCCCGTGATTGCAAATAAAGCCCATGACACAGGACTTTACATTGTCTGTTTTTGCATGATGTTGAGAATGTAGTATATCACTATCACTTTGATAACGCAGTAATAGATTATGGTGTCTGTGAGCTGTAATCCGAAATTGTTGAACCAGTGAATTTGAAGTCTGTATTAACTCACAAAAAATAATTCTGGCAAATGCTGCTTTATCCTCGGAATCTCCGGATTATTACCACAGTATAAACTTGAGCTGCGTGTACGGGTTATGTCAGCACTGGTATAATTAATAAAAGCTTGCTGTAATATCAGAGGAACAGTTCAGTGTCAACGCCCGTCATGTCCAAACATCTGAGGAGAGTGACTGACAAAATCCTCGTGACTCACATTTGAAAGGGCAAACAGATATACATTGCAAAATGTAAGACTGATGTCAGTTAAAATATGTTTAGCGAGAAGAAAGCAGAATGGAATTCCTCCACATTTACCTGTTCGATTGCTGCGCACACAGCCCAATGCTGAGCAAATGCTCTGTCACGGTCCTTTATGGAACAAAGCAATCCAAAATTAAGTGATACCTATTCTAAAACTATGCCCTCAATACCAGCTTCTTGATGCCTTGATGATCCAAACTCACTGCCTTGCCTCAAAAGACCATAATAAAACCATAAGATGTAGGAGTAGTAACTAGGCCATTCAGCCCATTGAATCTGTTCTGCTATTCAATTATGGCTGATAAGTTTCTCAACCAAATTCTCCTGCTTTCTTCCCGTTACCCTTGATCCCCATTGACAATCAAAAGCCTGTCTATCTCCGTCTTAAATATAATCAATGATTTGGCCTCCGTAGCCGTCTTTGGCAGTGAATGACATAGATTCACCACTCTCTGGCAGAAAACGTTTCTCCTTTTCTCCATTCTAAAAGGTATTCCCTTTACTCTAAAGCTGCGCCCTCTCGTCCTAGTCTCTCCTACCAATGGAAACATCTTCCCAACATCCACTCTGTCCAGGTCATTCAGTATTTTGTAAGTTTCAAATGGATACACCCCTCACCTTTCTAAACTCCATCAAGGGACATTGATAGGATGCGGAGCTGGGCTGAGAAGTGGCAGATGGAGTTTAACCCTGAAAAGTATAAGGGGATTCATTTTGGACGGACAAATTTAAAAGCAGAATACAGGGTTAGCAGAAAGATTCTTGGCAGTGTGGAGCAGCAGAGGGATCTCGGAGTTCATTTCCACAGTTCCCTGAAAGCTGTCACGCAGGTGGATAGAGTTGTTAAGAAGGCGTAAGGTATGTTAGCTTTCATTAATAGAGGGAATGAGTTCAAGAGCCGTGAGGTTATGCTTCAGCTGTACAAAAGCCTGAATCGGCCACATCTGGAGTATTGAGTCCAGTTCTGGTAGCCTCATTACAGTAAAGATGTGGAAAATGTGCAGAGGAGATTTATCGGGATGTTGCCTGTAATGGAGGGAGGTTCGTACGAGGAAAGTTTGAGAGAGCTAGGGTTTTTCTCTTTAGAACGATGAAGGATGAGAGGTGGCTTGATAGAGGTGTACAAAATGATCAGAGGTATAACCACCCTTGGTCTAACCAGTTTGTTACTTACTCAAGAATTCTAACAGATTTGTCAGACATGGATTCTCCTTGATGAAGCCATGTTGTCTTTTCCCTATATTACCATGCACTTCCGAATATTCAGAAATGTCATCCTTCACAATGGACTCTAAACTATTACCCACAACCGAGGTTAGGCTCATCGGTCTGTAATCTTCTGTCTTTTGCCTTCATCCATTTTTAAACAGGTGTGTCACAGTAACGATTTTCCAGCCCTCTGGGACCCTCTCTGACTCTAGCGATTCCTGCAAGATCACCTCTAACGCCTCCAGTATCTCTCACATTATTTCCTTAAGTACTCTGGGGTGTAGTCCATTTGGTCATTGTGATTTATCCACCTTCAGGACATAACGTTTTTCTAGCACCTTCTCCATGGTAATGGGCACCATAATAAGCTCTGCTCCCAACTTTGTCGAACTTTTGGGATATTAGTCACGTCGTCCACTGTGAAGACTGATGTAAAGTAATTATTCAGCTCCTCAACTATTTCCTTGTTCCCCATTATTATCTCTCCAGAGTCATTTTCCAGCGGTCCAATGTCCACTTTTTCCTCTCTTTTGCCATTTATACATCTAAACAAACTCTTACAGTCATCCTTTATATTCCTGGCTGGCTTACCCACATACAGGATCTTCTCCATCCTTATTTATTTTTTCTGCCCTCTTTGGTCTTTGTAAGTTTCTCAATCCACTCCTTCTCAACTGCCCTTCGTCACATTATATGCTTTTTCTTTGTTTTTATGCTATCCCTGACTTCCCTGGTCAGACATGTCTGCCTCATCGTCCCTGTACCATGTTTCTTTTCACTAGGAATGACGTTTTGCTGTGTCTCCTGAATTACTCCTAGAAACTCCTACCATTGCTGTTCCATTGTCTTTACATCTAGGCTCCTCTCCCAGTAAAACTTACCCAGCTCACCCTCATGCCTCTGTAATTGCCTTTGTTCAGCTGTAATAACATTACCTCTGATTCTATCGTCTCCCTCTTAAATTGCAGAGTAAATTCAATCATATTATGATCACTGCTTCCTAAGGGTTCATTCGCCTTAAGCTCCCTTATCAAGTCTGCCTCTTGCACAACACTAAATCCGGCATTGCTTGTTCTCTAATGGGCTCCATCACAAGCTACTCCAAAAAGGCATCTCGTAGACATTCCAAAAATTCATTTTCTTGCAATCCCCTAACAACCTGATTTTCCCAGTCCATCTGCATATTGAAATGCCCAATGATCACCGTAACTTTGCTTTTCTTACATACCTTTTCTATCTCCTGGTGTATCTTGCGCCCCAACTCCTGGCTACTTTTTGGAGGTCTTCACATAATTCCAACTATTGCTGTTTCACCTCTGCTATTCCTCAACTCGACGCACACATATCTAGAACATATGACCCTACCTCATTTCTTATTATCGATATAATTTCAGTTCTTACCAATTAGGTAATCCGACACCCTCTGCCCACATACCTATCTATTCCATAGGATTCTTGGATATTCAGCTCCAAATCCTGATCCCCTTGCAATCATGTCTCCTTCATGCCCACCACGTCATATCTGCCAGCCTCAATCTGCGCCACAAGCTCATTATCGTCTTTCGTATATTGATTGCTTTCAGATATAGTATCTTCAGTATTGTGTTATCCGCCCCTCTTCTCATCGTCACTCGTTTATCCAACGTGCTTGAGGTTTGATTCCTAACCCTTTACAAACACTCCGTCAATTTTTGTCTGTGCTGGAGACTTTAATAAACTCTCTTGAGTTCTCCTTTCCCATTTTTTTCATGTTTTTCCAATATACCCCTACAGATGCTAACCTGTTGCTTTGTTCTTCACCAGAGGAAGTCTTACCCTACCCCCACCACCACTTTCTAGTTTAAAGTCCTATTTACCAGCCTATTTAACCTTATTGCGAGAACATTGGTCCCAGTTTGGTTCAGGTGGAGACCGTCCCAGAGGTACTTATCCCTCCAGTTCCAATAATGACGCCAGTGACGCATGAAAAGGAACCCGCACACCACTCCCACTCCTTTAGCCATATATTTGCTTCCCATATTCTTGTACCCCATGTCAATTTGCACGTTGCTCGGGCAGTAATCCGGAAATTATAACCCTTGAGGACCTGATCTTTAATTAAATGATACAATGAGGAAGGATGGAGGAGAGCTGACTGTCAGTTAATTAACCCTCCCTGAACCAGGTTGCGGTTAGCCTCGTCGAAACGGAGCCATGGGATTTCTGTAAGATTGACTTCCATCCATGAAAAACGAGTACTCAGATTTCTGGCAGCTATAGTCCCATGTCAGAACTTTTCTCTGTTCCACTATCCCGATTTACTCCATCTTTTACTTAACCAGTTAATGCGTGCACACATATTGCTTCTGCCCACCACTCCCGAGAAATTCATGCACCGAAAATCCTGTGGCCTAAAAATCTGGCTCATTCTCGAATGTCAGATCCTCAAATGCAGCCTTCTTCATCACTGAACTCAATCTTAAACTTGTTGGTTACTAACACTAATATGATTATTGCAAGATTCTCCTAGAAAGCTTCCATTATTTTCGATTTTTCTGTATTCAGGCGCAACATAGTAATTCTCCTTCCTTTTGTGCCCCTCAGAACTCTTTCTTGAGATCAATGTCATTTTTCTTCATACCCATCAGTGATTTATTTCTCTCTGACTGAACACGCATGCCTTACAGAACAAAACCCACCATAGATGGGAATAATAGCACAGCAGCTGTCTTAATCATTCTTCACTGTGCGTCTATGTGTCCGTATGTGTGTTTCAATTTGTGTGTGTGTGTGTGTGTGTGTGTGTGTGTGTGTGTGTGTGTGTGTGTGTGTGTGTGTGTGTGTGTGTGTG
>JAHRHZ010000116.1:485420-622272 GCA_024137785.1 Ginglymostoma cirratum | reverse complement strand
GTGTGTGTGTGTGTGTGTGTGTGTGTGTGTGTGTGTGTGTGTGTGTGGTCTGCGGTTTTCTATGTGCTGTCCTGTCCGTCTCAATTTTTTTTTGGGAAACATGTTTAAAAGATGGGAATAATTCATCTCGAGTTTTGTTTCATGAGTTTACTTTAAGCTCATTCGCTTTGATCAGGTGAATTGGGAGATAAAATGTCTGGAGAGATTATAATGAATGAATTATCCTATGCTGGCGAACTTTCAATTCTGCACAAGGGGAATTGAAACTCATAACGAATTCAATAAGATAGGGCAGCAGTAGGCAGCACCATCAAACTGACAGCAGGATCAACTCACACACAAGATCTGCAAGCAGTCTTTGTTTTTCTTAATTCCCATAACAGCATTTTTTAATGTTTGTTTTGTTTTTTCTTTCTTTTTGCTCAGATGACCGTCATTCTGAACTGCACTTTATCCATCATTCCATACAAGGGCTATAATTCACAGTGTGTTCAGAAGGCATACATGCACAGAAAGAGTTGCTTCTCAACCTGGGATACTTTGTACATCCTGGTCAGATCTGGCAATTTCATTAAGCTGAACATATTTCGGGCAGAAATTTGGATTATCTTCGTTATTGTTTGGACTTCAGTCTGTCCCCTCAAGGGAGGAAAACTTCCATAATGCAGTGAAAGTTAACGGAAGACAATTATTAACCTCCAGTGATAGTATGGGATCCATTCCTAACTCAGTCCCATTAATATATCACGAAAATAGATTTTATTGTTCACGGACTAGTGCTCAGCTGAGAAGTAACATTTAATAAAATTTGCTTTCCGTTCATTGCATCAGAATAATTGACAGCATAATTGAGCTCTTGTAATGTCATGGTAGTGTAATTCCACCGAAGCCAGGAGTCCTGCAGCCACGTCCCAAAAGCTACAGAATTGAACAGTGAAGATTTGACAACGTATATGCATAAAGGTTGCTTCCTCTTGTGGAGAGTCTAGAACAAGAGGATAGAATTACAAACTAAGGAATCGCACACTTAAGAGCGAGCTAACGAGGAATCTCTTGTTTCACAAAGTCATGACGCTGAGATATGGAAATTCTTACACAGTAAGGAAATCAAGAGTACTGAAGAAAAGACAGGAAAGCGGAGCTGTGAATGTGGTCAGGTGGTCAGCAACAGAATTGTCTATGAGACTGGTTACGAGCAACAATCAAGCAAGTTGGGAATTTTCGACAAGCTATTTTAAACTGTTACTGGCTAAATCTGTAGTCTGGACGCAGTGTGACCTGCACTTTCCTGTGTTCAGCAATCAGTGAGATGACGGGTCTCGGCCCGAAACATCAGCCTTCCTGCTCCTGTGATGCGGCTATGGCCTGCTGTGTTCATCCTGCTCTACACATTGTCATCTTGGTATCATACTATCCTGCTAGACATATTGGCACCAGTAGCTGCCTGATAAGAAGCAATTTCAACTATTGCTACTCGGCGCAAACACTTGGGAATAGCTTACCAGTAAATTCCATTGTGATGAGGCTTCTAGAATCCAGAATCCCTACAGTGTGGAAACAGGTTCTTCGGCCCAACAAGTCCACACCAAAACTTGGAGTCTCCCAACCACACCCGATCCCTTGTAACCCATCTAATCTACACATCCCGGAACACTACGGGCAATTTAGCAGGGCCAATCCACCTAACCTGCACATATTTGAAATGTGGGAGGAAACCGGAGCACCCAGAGGAAACCCACGCAGACACAGGGAGAACGTGCAATCTCCACACAGACAGTCACCTGAGACTGGAATCGAGCCTGGGTATCTGGCGCTGTGAGGCAGCAGTGTTAACCACTGAGCCACCGTGCCACCTGCTAAATTCATTGAACGAGTGCCATTGAGGTTTCTGGAAATGTTTACATTGGCTGATTAAATTTAGTAGAGCAAAGAATTTTGTCTTATGGCAGACTTGAACACCACAATTGGGAAGCATGTGTCTTGAAGATATCTTCAAAGAAGACGACGAAACATGAGATGAGAGCTACATCAAGAGCAAGTTGACCACTTCATTCTATTCGTGTAATACTTATTTAAATCTAAACGTATAGTGTTAAAGTTATACTTAGGCTTAACTGCGACTCAAGGTAATGTAAAGTAAAGTGATGTTAAATAAAGTTGTTAAATTTGCAGTTGTTAGATAAAGTAAGAAGTAAATGTTGCAACAAACATACTTTTTACATTGAGTATTAGCACTAAAGCGTTAATTAAAGAAGAGTTTGTTTGAACAATATGTCCGAGTCGAATCTCTGTCTTTTGCCTGTCACACAAGTGAAGAATACCTGAGTAAAAGCTTTGGCTACTACTTTCGGGCAGCAAGACAGGAAAAGAAAGCAACAATTTTAGAAGGTAACCAGACAATGGTGGAGACTTGTAAGAGTTTAAAACTTTCAGCCCTATTGAAGTAGTAGAGAGGGAATAATTGGGGAACAATTTGAAAGAGCAGGCAGAGACATGATAGACCGAATGGACTTCACCCACTCGTTGGTATAACCTGAGGTGAGCTGCTGTCAATTGCGAGCATATTGATATTTTCCAACTATTGAAAATATTACATTTCCTCTTCTGGGTTTTTGTACAAGTGTGTAACTGATCTGTCTCACTGTGTCTCTGCGCACAATAATATATTGCACTGTCTGACATTGTCAGTGTTCTGATATCCAAAGCAAAGATATTGTTTGAAAGGTCTTTAGAAGCAATAACTCGATTTTTGACCTCTGTATTATAATCATTGATGCTTTCACTGTAGTACTCAACAAGCCATTCTGGGCCCTTCCAAGGACTTTGTCGGTACCAGTACATCCTGGACCTGCGCAAATCGAATCCGCTGGTTTTGCAGATCTGTCTCATGGAATGTCAGGTAAACCCTGTCTGTGCTTCTGACTGAGTTAACGCCGGCTTCGAATGGGCACCTAGTAAGGTAAGGGAGTATTCATTAAGCTAGTGTGACTCCAGGGCATTTAACTCTCCCCGGGGAGAGGATGAATAGATAATCTGATATTGTTAAAATTATACAGAAAATTAATTAGAGCAACGCACTGGACAGTAAAGTAAGAACAAGAGCGAGAGACATCGCTGGCGCCATTCTTCCTGAGGCCGTGTTAAATGAGAAAGCCTATATTCCAGTCACTCACTGAAAAGCAGTTTGACAGATTGTTGTTTTTCTGATCCACAATCACAAGGGTTGATGAGAGGGCAGAAAAGGGGGCGTGTTTGTGGAAACATCTTATTGGTTGCCAGCCATCGACGCCTGATGCAAATACGCGAGTTTTTGGCATCCACGTTTTCTATGTAAGAGCATTGATTCATTGCGAACATTGTCGAATTGCGTGAATTGAGTGTCACTGCCTGTCACTCAGAAAGTCACTCGTCTATTGCCACTGTTTCTTGTCTGTCAACCAATGCTCGATCTATGCAAATACATTATATCCACTTCGATGTGTTTCACTAACATCTTTCACGGGAGATTATCAAACATTTTCTGAAAATTCAAATAAACCAAATCATCTGGCTCTCTGTCAGCCACTCCACTATTTCCATTCTCAAAAGAAAACTTTAGTAAATTTGTTAAAATTGATTTGCTTTTCATAAACCCGTGTTGGTTTTGTCGAAACGACTTGATCATTCCAAATTTCTCTGTTATCCCGCTCTATTCAGAAGTATATACAGGGAGAAAAGAAGTCATAGACAAAATAAGGAAAGCTCATTTTTGTAGCAATTATTGTGACATGGAATAAACTGCTTGGTAGGTCGCTGGATTCTATTTTATTCTCTTTATTTCAAAGGTCCTGAACCATGGGAAGAGTGATGGGATGGGGTGCTGTGTGACGAGTTTGTGACTGCAGCCCCAACTAACCTCCACCCGAGCTGTTGTATTCTCTTATTTCAAGTTGCCCATATTCTGTGAGGCAACGGATCATGGATTGAATTTTCATTCTATTTTATCCAGAGCGTTGCATTAGCATCTCAAAAAATACAGCAAATGCACAGACTTTGCAATTAATGCTGACAGTTATAAAGGCATTACATTTGTACGAATATTGCAACAGGCATTAATTTAGGGAATCTTGTGCACAGATAAGTTTGTGAGACAGTGCGCAAGTGTAATCCAGTCTGTATCTCTTCCTGGGCATATGAACATTTGTACACTTGTGTGCACGACTCTGAGGGTGTAGCAGTGTCTGAGAGTGTCAGTGTGTATTCATGTCCATGTGAGCGTGTGCAGTTCGTGTGGTGTTCTTATGTGCATGCGTGTGCTTTTATGTGCAATACGGGATATTTTGTCTTTGCCCGAATTAGAAAGAACTTCTCTGCCGTTTTCTTCAGCTTATGTTTAAAGTGATAAAATAGTACACTCTGCTGATGATCTGGTGCTACTGCCACTGCGAACAATGAAAACCACCAGCGATTCAGTCAGAGGGAGAGCAGCAGCAGACAACATAATCCAAACAAACGTTATCTTCAATATCCGTGTGGATTACGGAGATGGCGGGCGGTGGGTGGGTGTAGCGGAGACAATTTGTTGATACCATTGGGGTTGCATAAAGTAGAATAACAGAGTAAGGCAGTTTTTACTTGAATATGAATGAACGTTTTAAAGGCGTATTTGACCACGTGCTGTGGTGCAATGTTGACAGACCTTTTCAATTTGGTTTGAAGACATGAATCTGTGATGTTTATTATGTTCATTGACGGCAGTGTTCCTCTGTAACAAATGAGTATTACGAGGGGGCATAATTTTAAGGTGATTGGAGGAAGGTGTAGGGGAAATTTTAGCAGTAGGTTCTTCACACAGAGAGTGGTGGGCATGTGGAATGCGCTGCCTGCAGTGGTGATGGAGTCAGATGCTTCAGAGACTTTTAAGCGACTCTTGGATAGGTACATGGAGGATAGTAAAATGTAAGGTATGCAGGGAAGTTTAATCTAGTAGGATAATAGATCGGCACAACATCGTCGGCTGAAGGGCCTGTCCTGTGCTGTACTGTTCTATGTTCTATGAAAGGTTTTTAAGTTTGAGATGGAAAGTCGTATGGTATGGTCCTCTCTGCCACGGGTTTCTGCATGGGCTGTTCATTGTTTATAATAAGGTGATGATCATTGAATAGTCGCAGATGGAAATATTTGAATCCCCATGTTTTTAATTGTTAGTGCGCTGTGTTTCTGTTCCCAGTTAAGTGTGTTTCGAATCCTCCCTCTGGCCACACTGTCCAAGCCGGTCGTAAGAAGCTGGTGTTTCCATTCATCATGGTTCTGGTACCTGTTCATGAGCTGAGCAATGTGTTGGCGCTGTGGTTCATTTCCACCAAGGGATTTTCGACAGCTATAAGTGCTGTAGTTTACAGTGCCATATGATCTGCTCTTTGGTCTTGGGCTCAGCAACATAAAATTATACACCATGGGCGAAAGGTGGAGAGGAGATAATGGTTCAAGTATCCAGCTATCTGAAAATACTTTTTGTTTCACAACAGCGAAACAGACCGTTCATCCCAACCAGTTTGTATTAATGAATTATCCAATCCATTGTTTCTTCTCAAACTGGTCAATAACTGCCTTATCATTTCTCTCCCCTGTACTTGTCAATATACCCTGAAAAGACATATACAGCATTTACGTTTACTGCGCTTAAATCCACCCCACCATGTGTCAGAATCCTAGATTCTCTCTTTACACTGAGTGAAAATGTGTCCCTTATATCATTCATCTCTTTTCAGGCAAGATTCATTCTCTTTCGGGACATGGACACCAGGAGCTGGGTGAGCAGTTATTAACGATCGCTAGTTCCCCAAAGGTAATGGTACATAGAACATAGAACATAGAACATAGAACAATACAGCGCAGAACAGGCCCTTCGGCCCTCGATGTTGCGCCGACCTGTGAACTAATCTAAGCTCATCCCCCTAAACTATCCCATCATCAACCATTTGCTTATCCAAGGACTGTTTAAATGCCCCGAATGTGGCTGAGTTAACTACATTGGCAGGCAGGGCATTCCACGCCCTTACCACTCTCTGAGTAAAGAACCTGCCTCTGACATCTGTCTTAAATCTATCACCCCTCAATTTGCAGCTATGCCCCCTCGTACTAGCCAACGTCATCATCCTGGGAAAAAGACTCTCACTGTCCACCCTATCGAATCCTCTGATCATTTTGTAGGTCTCTATTAAATCCCCTCTTAGCCTTCTTCTCTCCAATGAGAACAGACCCAAGTCCCTCAGCCTTTCCTCATAAGACCTTCGCTCCAGACCAGGCAATATCCTGGTAAATCTCCTCTGCACCTTTTCCAATGCTTCCACATCCTTCCTGTCATGGGACGACCAGAATTGTACGCAATATTCCAAGTGAGGCCGCACTAGCGTTTTGTACAGTTGCAGCATGACATTACGGCTCCGGAACTCAATCCCTCCACCAATGAAACGTAACACACCGTATGCCTTCTTAACAGCACTATCAACCTGGATGGCAACTTTCAGGGATCTATGAATCTGAACACCAAGATCCCTCTGCACATCCACACTACCAAGAATCTTTCCATTGACCCAGTTTTCTGCCTTCCTATTATTCTTCCCAAAGTGCATCACCTCACATTTATCTGCATTGAACTCCATTTGCCAGCTTTCAGCCCAATTCTGCAGTTTATCTAAGTCTCCCTGCAACCTGCAACATTCTTCCACACTTTCCACCACTCCACCGACTTTAGTGTCATCTGCAAACTTCCTAACTCATCCACCTATGTCTGCGTCCAAGTCATTTATAAAAATGACAAACAACACTGGTCCCAAAACAGATCCTTGTAGCACACCACTAGTAACTGGACTCCAGGCTGAATATTTTCCATCAACCACCACTCTTTGCCTTCTTTCAGAAAGCCAGTTTCTTATCCAAACTGCAAAATATCCCTCAACCCCATGCGTCCGCATTTTCTCCAATAGCCTACCATGTGGAACCTTATCAAAGGCTTTACTGAAGTCCATGTACACCACGTCAACTACCCTACCCTCATCCACATGCTTGGTCACCTTCTCAAAAAACTCAATGAGGTTTGTGAGACACGACCTGCCCTTGACGAATCCATGTTGACTATCTACAATCAAATTCTTGCTTGCCAGATGATTATAAATCCTATCTCTTATAATCCTTTCCAAAACTTTTCCTCCAACAGATGTCAGGCTCACTGGTCTATAATTACCTGTATCATCTCTACTGCCCTTCTTGAACAAGGGCACAACATTTGCAATCCTCCAGTCCTCTAGTACTCAACCTGTAGACAATGACAACTCAAAGATCAAGGCCAAAGGATCCGCCATCTCCTCCCTCGCTTCCCAGAGAATCCTCGGAAAAATCCCATTCTGACCAGGGGATTTATCTAACTTCACACCTTCTAGGATTGATAACACCTCCTCCTTACTAACCTCAATCCTTTCAAGTCTAATAGCCCGCATCTCAGTCTTCTCCTCTATAATATTCTCCTTTTCCCGAGTGAAAACAGATAAGAAATATTTGTTTAGCACCTCTCCGACCTCCACAGGGTCCACACGCAACTTCCCATTTCTGTCTTTGACTGGCCCTATTCTTACCCTAGTCATCCTTTTATTCCCCACACACCTATAGAAAGCTTTAGCTTTCTCCTTAATTCTGTCTGCTAATGAATGCTCATGTCCCCTCCTTGCTCTTCTTAACTCTCTCTTTAAATCCTTCCTAGCTAATCTGTAACACTCCATCGCCTCATCTGAACCATCTCGTCTCAATGTCACATAAGCCTCCCTCTTCCACTTAACAAGAGATACAATTTCTTTTGTAAACCAAGGTTCACATACCTTATCACTTCCTCCCTGCCTGACAGGGACATACCTGTCAAGGACACGCAATATCTGTTCCTTAAACCAGCTCCACATTTCGATTGTCCACATCCCCTGCATTTTGCGACCCCATTCTATCCCTCCTAGGTCTTGCCTAATCGCATTATAATTGCCCTTCCCCCATCTATAATTCTTGCCCACTGGCATGTTCCTATCCCTTTCCATCGCTAAACTAAACGTAACCGAGTTATGGTCACTCTTTCCAAAGTGCTCATCTACCACTGAATCAAGCACCTGGCCTGGTTCATTACCAAGTACCAGATCCAGTGTGGCCTCCCCTCTTGTCGGCCCTTCGACATACTGTGTCAGGAAACCCTCCTGCACACATTGGACGAAAACCGAATCATCAGACGTACTAGAGTTATAGCCTTTCCAGTCAATGTTGGGGAAGTTAAAGTCTCCCATAATGACCACCTTGTTCCTTTCCCTCCTGCCCAGAGTCGTTTTGCCGATCCTCTCCTCCACATCCCTGGAACTTTGCGGAGGCCTATAAAAAACTCCTAGCAGTGTGACCTCTCCTCTCCTGTTTCTGACCTCAGCCCATACCACCTTAGTGGACAATTCCTCGTCAAAAGTTCTTTCAGCTACCATTATACTGTACTTGACTAACAAAGCCACACCTCCCCCTCTTTTACCAACTTCCCTGATCTTTATGAAAGGTCTAAACCCTGGAACCTGCAACATCCATTCCTGACCCTTCTCTATCCACGTCTCCGAAATGGCCACAACATCGAAGTCCCAGGTACCTATCCATGCTGCAAGCTCACCTACCTTATTCCGGAATAGTAGCGAAACACTTGTTCAAACCACGACCACTCTTGGCCTGTAAGTGGACTCATAATATCTTTTGGGAAGATATTCCCGGGTTTTTATCCAATTAAAGTGAATATATGGCCTCATATTTCTAAATCGGGATGCCAAATGAAACTTTAAAAATATAACAATTAGTTTATTTCAAAACTAATATGGAAATAAATATGGAAAGATTTTATCAACGTTAATGCGTTGATAATGCGAATCTTACTGTGACTCACTTGGGTTGGTTGCATTTAGCTTCAAGTTATTCACACGTCTGTCGTCATGTCTTGTTGACAGGCACGCAGCTCCGAAATAAACAGAAACTCTCTTCATAACAGTACATAACAGGCAAGATCTCAAAATGCACTTGGTACACTTCCACCCACACATGAACCAAAAAGCAAAAACCTGGGGCTTCTTATGCAGTACGTTATTTAATCCTCGAGAAAAATAGCGGAATCCGTAACTGGAGAAACGCCATGGAAATGCAGACGATCAGATGCACTCAGAAATTGAGATTAGATGCAATATCTGTAGATTTTTGTTTGGTCCGTTATGGCTTCTGAATTAACAAAAGGCTAATAACAATGATACAGAGACAACCCACTAGAAGGAAGGAATGAAGGTAAGTAAAGACAGCATTGAGTAATAGAGAGAAAAAGGAAGGAGATCGACATCGGTGAGATGTTAACCAGTGATATAGAGAAACTCCTTGGGATGGAGATTTATATATATTACAGGATGGATGCATGGTGGACGTGAGTCAAGTTTTTTTTTCCATGTTGACCGACACAGAGCCATATAATCACTTGGTTATGACCAGAAATTCCCCAGTATTCTACAATAGACAAAAATTTAGCATGGCTTGTACACATGTTTAGTGTAACAATGTTTATGTTTACATAAGTATTGGTGTTTTTTTGGAAGGTCAATGTGTATATGTGTGCAGGTGTGGAAGCTTAAATGTCTATGTGAATATCTGTGTGTTTGAAAATATACGTGTGTTTGTATGTGATTCGACATGCATATTTTCATTTGTGAGTTTTGCTGTGGCCTGTCTGTCTGACTCTTTCTTTATCTGTTAGCAAACCTGATCAAAACACTTTAAATGCTGGTGTAGAGTATGGCTTGTTTTCATGTGTAGAGAGTTTCTTTGTCTTCAGCGTGGAAACAAGCCATTATGCCCATCAATTCCACACCGACCTTCTGAAGAGTATTCCACCGAGAGCATTCGCTTTACCCAATCTCTGGATTTTCCATTTCCAGGGGCATTTAAACAGTCCTTGGATAAGCATATGGATGATGATGGGATAGTGTAGGGGGATGGGCTTAGATTAGTTCACTGGTCGGCACAACATCGAGGGCCGAAGGGCCTGTTCTGCCTGTTCTATTTTCTATGTTCTATGTTCTAAACCACCTAGCCTGCACATCCTTCGACACTATCGGCAATTTAGCATGGCAAATCCACAAAACTTGCATATGGAACATAGAACAGTGCAGCACAGTCCAAGCCCTTCGGTCCACGACCGTATGCTATCTCTTATCCTTCTCTAATATCAAACTAACCTGCATACCATTCATTTTACTATCATCCATGTGCCTATCCAAGAGTCGTTTAAATGTCCATAATGTATCTGACTCTATTACCACCGATGGCGGTGCATTACACCCATCCATCACTCTCTGTATAAATAACCTACCTCTGACATCTCCCGTAAACCTTCCACCAATCACCTTAAAATTGTGTCCCCTCGTGATAACCATTTTCTCCCGAGGAAAAAAAAAATATCTCTGGCTATCCATTCTGTCTAAGCCTCTCATCATCTTGTGCACCTCTATCAAGACACCGCTCATCCATCTTCGCTCCAATGAGAAAAGCGTCTAGCTTCCTCAACCTTTCCTCTTAAGCCCTGCCCTCTATTCCAGGCAGCATCCTGGTAAATCTCCTCAGCACCTCTCCAATGCTTCCACATCCTTCCTATTATGAGGTGACCAGAACTGAACACAATATTCCAAGTGTGGTGTAACCAGGGTTTGAAAGAGTTGCAGCATAGCCTCGCTGCTGTTAACCACAATCCCCCTGCCAATGAAAGCTAACATACCATAAACCTTCTTATCAACCTTATCAACTTGAATGGCAAATTTGACGGGCCTATGGACGTGGACCCCACGATCCCCATGTTCCTCCACAGTGCCAAGAATCCTACGACTAGCCCTGTATTCTGCATTCAAATTCGAACTTCCAAAATGAATCACTTCACACTTTTCTGTGTTAAATTCCATCTGTCACTTCTTTGCCCGGCTCTGCATTCTGTCAATGTCCCATTGCAATCTACAACAGCCCTCCACGCTGTCCAAACTCCACCAACCTCCGTGTCATCGGCAAATTTACTAATCCACCCTTACACTTCCTTATCCAAGACATTTATAAAGATCACAAAGGGCAGAGGTCCAAGAACAGATCCATGCTGCACGTCACTGGTCACCGAGCTCCAGGCTGAACACTACCAACTACTGACACCCTCTGTCTTCTATTGGACAACTAATTCTGTGTCCAGACAGCCACATTTGCCTGAATCTGATGCCTCCTTACTTTCGGAATCAGTCTACCATGGTAAACCTTACTAAACGCCAGGCTAAAATCCATTTCTACCACATCCACTGCTCTACCATCATCAATGTGTTTTGTCAAATCCTCAAAGAATTCAGTAAGGCTGGTTAGGCATGACCTGTCCCTCACAAACCCATGCTTACTGTCTCTAATCAAACAATGCTTTTCTAAATAATCGTAAATACTGTGTCTCAGAAAGCTCTCCAATAATTTGCCTGTCACAGAAGTAAGGCTAACTTGTGTATAATTCCAAGGGTTATACCTATTCCCTTTCTTGAACAAGGGAATAACATTTGCCACCCTCCAATCATTTGGTTCTACTCCAGTGCAACGTTGTAACGCAAAGATCATCGCCAAAGGAGCAGCAATATCTCCTTGCTTGCCATTACAGCCTCGAGTATATCTCATCTTGCTCAGGGGACTTATCTATCCTCATGTTCCGCAAAATTTCTAGCACATCCTCCTTCCTATCAGCAACCTGTTCAGACTGTTTCGCACTGTCCTCACCAACGGCAAGGTCCCTCTCACTAGTGTATACTGAAGCAAATTATTCACTAAGAACCTTCCCTACCTCCTCTGACTCCAGGCATAAATTTCCTCCACTGTCCCTGATCGGCCCTATTCTCACTCTATCCGTCCTCTTGTTCCTGACATAAGTATGGAACGCCTTGGGGTTTTCCTTAACCCTGCCTGCGAAGCATTTTCATGCCTCCTTCTAGCTCTCCTAAGTCCACTCTTCAGTTCCTTCCTGGCTACCTTGTAACTCTTTAGAGCCTTGTATGGTCCTTGCTTGTTCAACTTTAAGTAAGATTTCTTCTTCCTCTTGACTAGATGTCCCGCATTGCTTGTCATACAAAGTTCCTTCACCTTACCATCCCTTCCTTGCCTCAATGGGAGAAACGTATCCAGTACTCGGAGAAAGTGCTCCCTAAACAACCTACGCATTTCTGTCTTGCATTTCCTTGAGAGCATCTGTTCCCAGTTTATGCTCTACAGTTCCTGCCAAACAGCATTGTAATTCCCGGTCCCCCAGTTAAGTACTTTCCCATACCGTCTGCTCCTACCCTTCTCCATGACGATAGTAAAGGTCATGGATTTGTGACCACTACCACTGAAATGCTCTCACACTGAGAGATCTGACACCTGGCCTGGTTAGTTGCCAATCACCAAAATCCAACATGGTCTCCCCTCTCGTCGGCCTATGTACATATTGAGTCAAGAATTCTTCTTGGGTACACCTGACAAAATCTGCTCCATCCCAACTATTTGCACTGCAGAGGTTCCAGTCGATATTAGGGATGTTGAAATCACCCATGACAACAGCCCTACTACTTCTGCACCTTTCCAAAATCTGCCTCCCAATCTGTTCCTCAGTGTCTCTGTTGCCTTTGGGATTCCATAGAAAACTGCTTATAAAGTGACTACACCTTTCCTATTTCTGACCTCCACCCATACTGACTCAGTAGTCAAAAGCTCCTTTACAAACTCCCTTTCTGCAGCTGTGATAACATCCCGGATTAGCAATGCCACTCTCCCACTTCTTATACCTACTCCTTATTTCTTTTGAAACATCTAAACCGCGGAATATCCAACAACCATTCCTGTTCCTGTGATATCCAAGTTTCTGTAATGGCCACAACATAATAACTTCAAGTACTGATCCATGCTCTAAGTTCATCACACTTATTCCTGACACTTCTCGCGTTGAAATAGATACTTTTCAACCCATCACACTGTCTGCTACTTTGCACTATCAACTGTCTATCCTTCCTCACAGACTCTCTGCATTCGATATCTGCCTGTGCGCCATCCTCTGGTTCCATTCCCCTAACCAAACTAGTTTAAACCTTCCCGAAGAGTTCTAGCAAACATCCCGCATAGTATATTGGTGCTCCTTCAGTTCATTTGCAACCCATTCTTTTGTACAGATCCCACCTCCCCCAGAATGCATCCCAATGATCCACATATTTGAAACCTTCCTCCTACAACAACTCTGTAGACACATGTTCACGTGTACTCGCTCTCCATTCCTTGCCTCACTAGCCCGCGGCACCAGTAGAAATGATCCTACCATTTAACTTCCAACCTAACTGCCTATATTCAATTTTAAGGTCCTTATCCCCTTTCTAGTTATGTCATTGTTACCGATGTGTACCACAGCTACTAGCTTCTCAGCTTCCCTCTTAAGTAATTCGTAGACTCGTTCGGAGACATCCCTGAACCTGGAACATGGGAGGCAACAGGCCATCCAGGAGTCTCGTTCATGACCACAGAATCTCCTGTCTGTTCTCCTAACCATTGAATCTCCTATCGCTATCGCTCTCCTGTTCGACCCCGTTCCCTTCTGAGCCAAGAGCTCGGCTCAGTGTCAGAGACCTGGCCGCTATGACTTTCCTCTGGCAGTATGTAACACCTCCTCCCTCCCCCAAACCCAACAGTATTCAAAGCAGAGATAATAGGTACTGCAGATACCAGAGAATCCGAGTTAAAAAGGTCTGGAGTTGGATGAACACAGCAGGCCAAGCAACATCATAGGAGCAGGAAAGCTTGACGTTTTGGGCCTAGGCTCTTCATCAGAAGTGGGGGAGGGGAAGAGGGTACTGAAATAAATAGGGAGAGAGGGGGAGGTGGCTAGAAGATGGATAGAGGAGAGGATAGGTGGAGAGGAGACAGACAAGTCAAATAGGCGGGGATGGAGCCAGTAAAGGTGAGTGTAGGTGGGGAGGTAGGGAGGAGATAGGTCAGTCCAGGGAGGATGGACAGGTCAAAGGGGCGGGATGAGGTTAGTAGATAGGAGATGGGGGTGCGGCTTGAGGTGGGAGGAGGGGACAGGTGAGAGGAAGAGCAGGTTCGGGAGGCGGGGACGAGCTGGTCTGGTCTTGGGATGCGGTTGGGGAAGGGGAGATTTTGAAGCTCGTGAAATCCAAACTGATTCCATTGGCCTGCAGGGCTCTCAGGCTAAATATGAGCTGCTCTTCCTTTAGCCTTCGGGTGGCATCATTGTGGCACTGAAGGAGGTCAACGATGGACATGTCGTCTGAGGAGTGGGAGGGGGAGTTGAAATGGTTCGCGACTGGGAGGTACAATTGTTTGTTGCGAACCGAGAGCAGGTGTTCTGCAAAGTGGTCCCCAAGCTTCCACTTGGTTTGCCCGATGTAGAGGAGGCCACAACAGATACAGCGGATGCAGCATACAACATTGGCAAATGCGCAGGTGAACATCTGCTTGATGTGGAAAGTCTTCTTGGGGCCTGGGATGGGGTTGAGGGAGGAGGTGTGGGGGCAGGTGTCACACTTCCTGCGGTTGCAGGGAAAAGTGCCGGGTGTGGTGGGGCTGGAGGGGACTTTGGAGTGGACAAGGGAGTCACGGAAAGAGTGGTTCTTCCGGAAAGCAGACAAGGGTAGGGAGGGAAAAATGTCTTTGGTGGTGGGGTCGAATTGCAGATCACGGAAGTGTTGGAGGATGATTTCTTGTCTCCGAAGGTTGGTTGGGTGGTAAGTTAGTACGAGGGGGATTCTTTTTTGGTTTTTATTGCAGGACGGAGTGTGAGGGATGAGTTGCGGGAAATGTGGGAGACACGGTCGAGGGCATTCTAGAACACTGCGGAGGGGAAGTTGCGGTCCTTGAAGAACGAGGACATCTGAGATGTACGGGAGTGGAATGCCTCATCCTGGGAGCAGATGCTGCGCAGATGAAGGAATTGGGAATAGGGGATGGCATTTTTGCAGGAAGGTGGGTGGGAGGAGGTGTACTCTCGGTAGCTTTGGGAGTCGGTGGGCTTGAAATGGATATTGGTTTCTAGGTGGTTACCCGAGATGGAGACAGA
Organism: Ginglymostoma cirratum; assembly: GCA_024137785.1. NCBI lineage: Eukaryota > Metazoa > Chordata > Chondrichthyes > Orectolobiformes > Ginglymostomatidae > Ginglymostoma > Ginglymostoma cirratum. The sequence continues at coordinate 607,142 of JAHRHZ010000116.1, read as the reverse complement.
GCGGTCCAGGAAGGAGAGAGAGGTGTTAGAGATGGCCAGGTGAATTAAGGTTATGGTGGAAGGTGTTGGTGAAGGAGATGAACTGCTCGAGCTCCTCGTGGGAGCACGAGGCGACGCCGATGCAGTCATCAATGTAACGGAGGAAGAGGTGGTGTTTCGGGTCAGTGGAGGTACGGAAGAGGGATTGTTTCACGTAACCTACAAAGAGGCAGGCATAGATTGGGCCCATGCGGGTACCCATGGCCACCCTCTTTGTCTGTATGAAGTGGGAGGAATTGAAAGCGAAGTTGTTGAGAGTGAGGATGAGTTCGGCTAAGCGGATGAGGGTGTAAGTAGAGGGAGATCGGTCAGGTCTGCGGGACAGGAAGAAGCGGAGGGCCTTTAGGCCATCTGCATGGGGAATACAGGTGTATATGGACTGGACGTCCATAGTAAAAATGAGGTGTTGGGGACCGGGGAATTGGAAGTTCTGGAGGAGGTGGAGGGCGTGGGTGGTGTCACGGACGTAGGTAGGGAGTTCCTGGACCAAGGGGGAGAAAATGGAGTCGAGGTAGGTGGAGCAGGGGAGAAGAGTGGTTGAGTGACAGAATCTCAAAGAATTACGCCTGAAGTACAGATCATGCCTAAATTGGAACATTCCAGTCTGATTTCAGCATGAATTAGTATTTGGAAAAGAAGTGAAGTATATTTCCTCCAATTTAATTGTTAGAAGCACTCCTTATTCGCTTTATTGCCATATTGTCGTGGTCTCCAGTTTAACAGGGTAGTCGTACATTTGAAGACTACCAGCGAATTTTAAGAAGTAGGAAGGCAATGGATCAGTCTTTTGAGGGCGTACTCACTTATCAGCTTTGTGTTATTTATGTTAGAGATTGCCATGATTCACCAAAGCCATGCGTGGGAGCAATATTTGTGGCACCATGAACGTCTCAGATGAACAGGAGAGAAGGAAGGAAAGGGTAAGGCAGCACTGATTTGGAATTCTTTAATCTGACAGCACATAACCGCTTTTGTAAGCTTGGACCTGACCCAAGGGAGCTGACTGCCTCCGTGGTGCAAGGGTCAATGATGTCTCCAGAGCAGCTGGAGGTGGTTCTTCTGCGGGCGAGTGAACGGCCAAATATTGTGATTCATGTTGGTGTCATTGTCTTAAGCAAGACGGAGCAATAACGTTCTCAGCATAAAGTTTAGAGTAGTCAGGAGGAGTTAGTGGATGAAATTCAATTATTGAAATTGTGCTGGTACGACGTTCATTTGAGTTAGTGTATGGTAATTTTGATAGAACAATTGTGTGGGCTATCTGGAAAAAAGGTATGACATCAACACTGGGTAATAGGACAGGTGTTGGCATAATGGACTGCATGGTTTATCTCTGCTTCGTAACAAATCTGCGATTCAGTGTGTTGCTGAAGCATACCACAGGGATACGATGCTAGGACAGGACCGACCCTAGGAACTTCCTGCAGACCTGAAACTCTCGAATCAATATTTGGACGTGTTATTCTCTTCCATAATGTCGTATCGTGGAATAAATTTTCTGGACAGTTCCTCACTCCCGCAGTGAGAAATTAACTTTTTTGCTTCAGAGGTCTTCTATTTTAATTCATTCATGTGATGTTGGCTCACAGTCTATGCCATCACTGATTGTTGTTCATTCCTACTTGCCCTGAAGCAGACGGTCGTGAGCTATATTCTTGAATCGCTGCAGTTCGCAGGGAGTAGGATCACCCTCAGTATGTTCAGGGAGTCAGTTATAAAGTCATTGCGTCATGCAGCAAACGGGAGGCAGGCACTTCGGTCCAACAAGTCCATGCTGCACATAATTCTAAACTGAGCTCGTCCCACATCCCTGCTTCTGACCTATTCCTCCAAACATTTCCTGTTCACATACTTATCAAAGTGTCTTTTAAATGTTTTAACTGTGCCCACATCCACCATTTCATTGGGACGTTCATTCTACACGCAAACTGCCCTCTGTGTCTCAAATTTGCCTTTCATATCTTCTTTTAAGTCGTTCTCCTCTCGCATTAAATAATATGCCCCTCAGTCTTGAAATTCACCATCCTGGGGAAAGTGTACCTACAATAACCCTATCTATTCCCCTCACAATTTTATAAACCTCTGTAAGTAAAGTCACTTCTCAACCTCCTACGCTTCTTTGATTACAGGACCTTACCTATGCAGTATTTCTTTATAATTCAAACTTTCAATACTGATAACGTTGTGGTAAATCTCTTCTGATCCCCCTCCCCAGCTTAATAATATGATTTTGACCCAGAGACTGTGCTTGAAGGATACTATCTTTCATTTAGTTTTGTATGGGGTGTAGTGATCGCTGGCTGGGTCAGCACTAATCGTTCCCTGGAAGACATCAATGAAGCTGAGGTTCTTTTACAACAATCAATAACAATTGTCATTAGACTCTTAATGAATTAAAATTCCACCAAGAGCTATACCCAAGATTCAAACCCCGTTATTCCGAACATAGGTCATGGATTCCATGTCACCAGATTAATCGTCTAACGGTAGTATAAATCGTCCATTGCCTATTCATTTCTGAGTCTGGAACGTGATTTGTTTGGAGGAACAGTTGAAGTGAGTTTTGTTTCTAATGCGTCTGTTGCCCTTATCCTTCTAGATGGTGCATGGCACATTTTGGAAAAGACTACATAAGGAGTCTTGCTTTCGATCGACAGGGAATCTTGCAGATGATATACATTGCAGCGACAGAGCGACGTCCTTCGGGGAGGTAGGGTGCAGAGAGACTTCGTTGAAATGTTATCATGAATGAAAAGCTGTAGATACGTGGCGAGATCGTACAGGTGGCGTTCTTCCACATGGAGAATTGAGAATGACTGAGTCTCTTTCTAAATGTGCTGGGAGATATGAATGGGAAAATTGTCTCTGTGTTGCTATTTCGGTAAGACTATTTGACCCAAATCGTAAAATGTGGTTATGGATGAGAAATTTTAATCAGGGGTTTGTGACGATAAGTGATATACAATCAAATTATTGGTAGAGTGGAAATGAAAAACATAGTTCATTCAGAACGTAATCAGGCAAAGACATATACTAAAAAAGAAGAAAAAATTGAAGGAATGCAGCTATAAACTGAAACAGTAGGCAGAAACATGAATGGTCCATTGACTTCCTTTACAATCTACATGTTAATCGATCTGCTTTCAATGGCGGATGATGTTTTGAGATTAATAGAAAATACTATATTTCCACTTGTGGGTTATTGTACAGGTCTAGATCTAACCTGTCTCGCTGTGCTGCTGTGCACAAAAAATATGTCGTACTCCCTGAGATTGTCAATGTTTTGAAATCTAAATAAAAGACATTGTTTGAAATATCTTTAAAAGCAGAAAATCGTTCTTGAACCTCTCGGTTATAAGTCTTGTTCCTTTCGCTGTAGTACCAAAGTAGCCATTTCAGGTCCTTCCCAGGAGTCTGTGTGTACCAATACATGTAGTGCCCGCCCAGACTGAACCCGCTCGCTTTACAAGTCAGTCTCAGAGAACATCCGGCAATACCCGTCTTTGCCTGTTGCTGAATCAGTATCACCTTTGACCGGGCACCTATTAAAGTTAAACAACATTCATCAAACTGGCATGACCCCAGTTCATCTAACTCACGGAGATTAACAGAGAAAATGAAACTTCTTTAAAATTCGGACAATAAAACAATTGGAACTACGCACTAGATAACAAAACGAAAAGGAGAGCGAGACACCTTGCATATGCCATGCTTTCTCGTGCTGTGTTAAATGAGTCAGTCTGTCCTTCAGTCACTCAATAAAAAAGACGTTAGGCGGATTGTTGATTTATGAGCCACGGTCAGACGGGTTTGTCAATTGTCAGGAAAGAGGCGGATTTGAGTATACAAGGTACTGGTGGTTTTAAATCAAAGTCTGATGTGTATAAATGTGGTTCTGCCCATCCAGATGAAGCTTATGAGGCAGCATGATCTCATTGTGCCTGTTGGAGGATTGATTGAAGTTCTGATGATTCGAGAAGCAAGTAGTCGTTGAGTGGAAATTTCATGTTCCAAGGCGGTGCTGATTGCAGGGAGGGCTTCATTTCGACAGAATCTTAGGATTCTGTTCCTCGGACCCGACATTTCTCGAGATATGTCTCCCATCCAAAATCGTTGCTCTTGCCTTCTGGAAGAACAATTGTTAAATCTGCAGTGTGAGAGAGTATCGACTTTTTGAGCAGGAATCGGCCAGCCGTCCCTTTCTGCCATCTCCATCATTTAGTATGATCCTGGCTGATCCTGCATCTCAATGCCATTTGCCCTCTTACCCTCCATACTCCTTGATGCCTTTAAAATCTGCTTTAAGATTTAGATTTCACTTTTTTGCCCTGCTTTTCTTGCCACTCAATTAACTTGTATAAATCACCCTGAAGCCTCCTTGCATCTTCCTCACAAACAGAAACAGTTTTGTGGCACCAGAAAGGTTACAATGTTGCATTTGGATTCCTCATAAGGTTCATTTATTTATATCAGGAGTTGTCGGCGACACTTATGATGCTTGCAGTATCCAATAAGTCAATGACTCCATGTGGAACCAAAATACTCTGCTTCTAATCTTTATTTCACGTCTCTCTAACAATTCATGATCCATGACAATGCAATATCCTGAATTCCGTGCACTTTAATTTTTACAAGGAACTTCCTATTATGGATATTTCTTTTTTGTCAAATCCATCCTCTAAATCCAAATGCACCGAATGCACTGGTTCTTGCTGGCCTATTATACCACTAACAGCCTGAAGAAAAGAATTCCATTAGATTTGTCAATCATTGTTCACTTGCAAGAACTCCATTCTGGTTTTGTTTAACCCTTTAATGCTTTCCAAATGATCTACTATCCCGTTATACCCAGAGATAGTTGCAGCTTGCAAAATAATCAAGCCGTATGATATAAAATGACCTCATTTGTAGAACCGATGATGTACATGCAGCCCAATTGGCATCTTCCTGTGCCATACAATTCGAGGACAAGTCGATGTCCATTGTTCTGGAGATATAGCGGGACATAGGAATAGAAGTTTAATTGTAAATCTGTTATATTCAAGGCGTTGCATCAGCATCTTTAGAAGTTACAAAAATCTGCTACTAACTTTGAAAAGAGTGCAAATCTAAATGATGCGAACAGTTACAATGACGCCACAATGATAAAAATGTATCACAGTCAATCATTTACAGACCAAATTATTTAGACATGTATTCGTGTTTGTGTGCACATGCATATCTGTGTGTATCACCACATGGTTGTATGAATATTTGTACGTTTGATGTTGTACACTTCTGTGTCTGTCTGCCTGTGAGTACATCTGTCGTTCCAACTAGCTATTTGTTTATCGCTCTCACCCTTACTCTCTCTCTCACTTTAGCTCTCTTTTCCTTTGTCTCTGAGCATGTATCTGGGTGGGCGTCAAAGTCTGAGTTTGTGTTTGCCTCTACTTGGAATGGGAGATACTTAGTCTGGAAGATGGGTGAATTAAAAAGTTTCAAAGTCTCTCCCCCTGTTACTATTGTGCTAAAAGTAATGCAATGGCAATGTCTGCTACTTGACACTCAGTACTTTACGAGGGTGTGAAAAAATATCACAGATTCATTCAAAAGGACTGCATCCCAAAGCAACAACGGCCAAACTGATAGCAACGTCAAAAGTCAAACAGCTTTAGTGCGCAGTCTTCGTTGCTGTCAACCCGCATTTCGAGCTGAAACAAATTTCGTCAATTATACGAAGTGTCTTAATATTTATTTTGGCCATTGTTTCAGTTTGTCTGCTGGCCGTTTCTTTGCTTGCCTGAAAAAGAGCAGGCGGATATTTGAAGTCAGCCAATCTAAAACAACGCCCTCAGTAAACTGCTGTTGGGTCTCTGGATGCGCCCACTTCACTGGTCACCGGTGAAGATTTGAAATTTAGATAAGGGAGGCTGTTTCGCAGCTCACTGTTAACAACTCATACAACGGCTCCTATTAAAGAACCAGCACTGTCTTCAATATCCTACTTTATTACAATGAAAATAATCATTTTTTAAAGCTTTTGTCTGGACCCCGTCCCCCATGGTTTTATTTTCTAAGCTGTAGAAAACTCTCTATCTTCAGCGAGAGCTCCTTTTCCCTTACCAACTGAGGACTTCTCTTTTTTCTGATTTCTATACCTTATATATTGAAATTGCTGTTGTCAGAAGTCAGATGTCACCAGGTTATTGTCTAACGGATCTATTAGAAATCACAAGCTTTCTGTGTTGCAACGCTCAGAACGTTTGTGATTTGAAACAAACATGTTGGACTATAACCTTGCGTCGTCAGATGTCCACCCCAGTCCAGTAACGGCACTTCCATATTACAAAATTGAAGTCGGAATTCAAACTTTGATTTAGGAACTAACTTGTAATTATTTGCCATTTCTGCTACTAATCTTGCAGTTTTAACTCTCTGCTCTTCCATATGACTTCTCAGTATTTCAGAAATTGAAGTTTTGTACTCCAAATAACAGTCTCTCTGAGAGTTTTGTATGATTAAACTCTTTTCAATGACCTCATCCACCTATCAGAGTTACTTTATTCGTTCCTTTCAAATTATATTTACGTTTGAACAGGTTCCCTCCTCAGATTCCAAATTTGTTGTCAGTAGGCTTCTGGCATGAGTTCATTTGCAGTTAAAATGTTTTTTCCTGATCTCATCATACTCGCCTGCATATCTCCTGTCATAATGACGTAAAGACCTCACTGACTCTATCTACCAACTTTACTTAAATCAACAGTACATCCACGGTTACTGACTATTTCATTCGTTCACCCATTTTTATAAATTGACTGAAAAAGGGCTTCTGCGTCCTTTTGCCGAACCGTGGCAACGCTTGGGCATATTTGAACAGATTCCTAACAGGCCCTTGGCCACGACGGGTTTGCTCTTCCTCACTGCCCTCATCATTTCTTACATCTTTTAATTTTTATCTCTGTCATTTTAAGTCGATATTCACTTTACAGTGCCAGATTCAGAAGTTCAAGTTGTCTTTTTGCCACTTTTTCCTACTTTAAATGATAATTCAAACTTTCGTATTTCTGTTTCAAATTCAAGCTGGTTTAATTCGTTTGCTCTTTGTTCCACTGCAATTATTCTCTCTATTACGAATTTGTTCCACGTTTTCCAGGCATGGAAGGTTTGAGGCATAAAAAAAGGTTGGATAGGCTGGGACTATTTTCAGTGGAGATTAGGTGTTTGAGAAGGATGCTTGCAGAAGATAATAGAATAATGCGGGGTATAGACAGGGCGAATGGTTGTTCTCTTTTCCCTAGGATGGGAGGAGGGCTTTCAAGACTAGGTCACATTTTCAAGTTGAGAGGAGACAAATTTAACGAAGACGTGATGGACAACTTCTTATGCAGAGGGTTGTTTGCGTATTGCATGGATTTCCCGAGGAAGTGGTGGACATGGGTAGAATTACAATGTCCAAAAGGCATTTGGATCAGTACATGAGTAGAAAATATGTGGAGGGTCATGGCCCAGGATCAGGCAGGCAGGAGTAGTTTAGTTGGGATAATGTTTAGCATGGACTGGCTGGACCAAAGTATATTTTACCATGATGTACGACTTTATGACTATGGCTCCATGAATCTGTTCGCATTGCCACTGCCTTTAAGTTGGTTACTTTGCAATTAAAGTCTTTGCTGTTTCCAATGATTCTGATTGAATTTCGTAATCGTAGATGCTGAGCTATTACTGCAATCACCTCCCCTTTTCCCATGGACAAAGGCAATACTAACTTCAGATTAACCACAATTCTATAAGATCTGCCTTCCTCACCTTCTGTGAACGACTCCAAGTGGCTGCATCCACATATAGGAAAATCTTAGCCTCTGGAAGAGCAATTGTTAGACAAGGCACACAGAACGAAAACCAACGGAACAGAACACCCAAAAAGAGAACATGAACGCTCACAACTCACTGTCTTAGAGTCCGTTAATTCTGAATCCAAACTGGAATTAGAGATTTTGGGATCTCAATTTGTTATGAAATAACTTTTTCACTTTTATATTAAGTTTAAATGTAAGATTGTGTGTTCCAAATGTGATTCAATTTATCCACCACTGTCTTTAATCAAACGACATTTTATTCTTACAGCACAGTCAAAACGCAAAGAAAGGAACGATTGTCATAAGCTTAACTCGATTGAAGCAGCTGCCAAGGTAAAATATGATTTATCTGCAAATCATTAACTGTTCCAATTTGTGCAGCATGCCATAAAAAAACACACTTTGTCGAAAAAGCAGTCCAGCAAACCATCTATGAGTCTCACGTGTTGCCTCTCTCCAGTCCATAACACAGAAACAATCTGCAACTTTTGATTTGTCAGAACAATCCTCGATGTCTAAGTCTCCACTCCAGAAGACAATTTTAGTTCTTATGTAAGTAGCCAGCACACCTTCTGACTGACTGAAATGAAGAGTAAAAACCGCCCTGTGTCTTTGTGAGCTCTGACTCTACCATCTCATGATTCCTTTTTCACTTTTTAAAAAAAATTAAACTCAGTTTACCAACTGCCTGTCCGAAGCAGACATTTCATCACCACTGTCGCCATACTTGTCTGCGAGTGGAAGATCGCAGAACATCTCTCTCTTAAAAACAGAGTACTGTCGCATTATGGATAATCCAAACTTACTGGTCCCCACAACAGTGTAAATGTCACTTTTTTGCTTTGACTTACTCTTTCTCTACATCACTGCATTTATTCCCAGCTTTGCCTATCACCACGTGCCCGTACCTCCGAGTTTCACTTTTGCCAATGTCCTCTATGTTCTTTGTCTTCCCTTACTATTTCTCTGCAGTCAGCATCAAGTCGTTTCTTTCAAAATGGAATGATTTCAAAAGAGACAGAAAACGATAGCTCTGTTAACTTAGTATCTGCAAATGAGGAAATATTCATGCTTTAAAAAGGATACGAACATAGTGCATTTATAAATTCATGATAAAATGACGTTGGTTAGCTCAGTTGACTTGAAATTTAGAGCGATGGAAACATGGGAATGATTCCAATACTGTATGAGTTTGCAACGAACATCCTGCCTTCTGAATCTCGCGTTCTTTGTAAGGCATGGTGATCTCACCATTTCTCCGCCAGCCCCAGTTCAAAGCAGCCCTGTAGGACTATGGCAACATTACCTGTGTAGGAAGTAATTAAGGAGATTCAGCATGGCTTCCTGAAGGGGAAATGTTACCTCGCAATTTTAGTAGATTTACTTGAGGAGCGTTCAAGGGCCAGGGATAAAAGAAAATGGGAAAGAGTAATATATTTAGACTATAAGAACGTAAAGCATCATAGTTTGTCCACTTGATAAGACATAAGCAAATGCCTGAGATAGTACATTAGTGTATTAACATGGTGTATTGTCAGCTGAAAGTTTCCAACGGTTTATTTAATTTCACATCAAAATGATTGCAATAAGTCATGTGCACTTTAATATAAAGCAAATTTATTTTGCCAATCTACTCAGAGTAAAAATTAGAGATACATACAAAATACCAAGTGGATCAATGATCTTAGATATGTTTAAAAGCCTGTCTCACTGTCTTCTGTCCATTGGCTGGTCTGGAGAACTCGGGGTTTCTGGCACTTCTCACGATGCCTGTCTGAAGTGAAATCTGACAAATGCAACTGAGTCTCTGATATTAATACTATTCTGATTACAAGCAGTACCACTATTTCATAGCACTCGCTAAACATTCCTTCATGCAGACAATACGTTGAAAACATCATCCAGATGACCCCGTGACAACCATGTAAAAGAATAGTTCAAGTTATTCAACAGCCAATAATCTTTCACTTACATCCAGTTGCTCATTGTCATGCTAAATTAACCCTGATCTATTAATCCTTGTGGTCTGGTTTGAAAACATAAATTCTTCGGCCTATCTTTAGACGTGGAGAGATGATTTCCAAACTAATCGAAAGCAGAAAGTTCGGCTAAGCACGTGGGGAGGTGGGGGTTGGGTGTCTGTGGGTGGAGTGGGTGTGCACCATCTGGTCGACAAATTGTAACGAGCGTCATTTTTCTAACATTATACTTTAGTTACTTGGGTAAGGGAAATGAAAGTACCGTCGTGGTTGTGGATGACAAAAAAATGTGAGGGAAGTCAAGTGGCGACGACGACACAAAGTGCCTTTGGAACAAAAAACAAAGAACAAAGAAGAATACATAACAGGAACAGGCCCTTTGGCCCTTGAAGCCTGCGCCCACATGTTTTGTTCTTCCATTCGAAAACTGTCTTCACTTGCAGGATCATTATCCTTCTGTTCCCTTCCCATTCATGTGTTCATACAGGTGTTTTCTAAGTACAGCTATTGTGTCTGCTTCCACCACCTCGTCTGGCAGCGCGTTTCAGGCACTGACCATCCATTGTACATTAGACGTACCTCGCACATCTCCTTCAAAGTTCACCTCTCCCCGCACCTTGAACTTGTGTTCCATGGTAATTGACCCCTCCGACTTAGGGAAGGCTTCATATTTTCGACTCTATCCATTCTATTCATAATCTTACAAATTTCTGTCAGGACGTCAGTCAACCTCCTGCGTTCCAGTGAAAACAGACCAAGTCTACCTAACATTTAAACATAGCTAAAATCCCCCCATGACAGGCAACATCCCAGCAAATCTTTTGTGCACCCTCTCCTAAGCATCCACATCCTTTTAGTAGTGTGGTTGGCAGAACTATATGCAATATTCCAAGTGTGGCCTAACCAAATTTCTACAAAAATGCAGCATAAATTTTCTGTCCTTATACACAACACCCCTTCCAATGAACGGAGGAATACCATAAATCTTTGTTACAACCTCATCTACCTGTGCTGCAATCTTCAGTGATCTGTGGACCTGCACACCAAGATCCCTCTGCATATCAATAATCCTAAGCATTTTGATATTCACTGTATAATTTCCACCTGTATTTGATCTTCTGAGATACATCACCTCATGTTTGTCCGGATTCAATTCCATCTGCTACTTTTCTGCCAATGCCTCCAACGAATCTTCTGATCTATCCGATGGCAACCCTCCTCTTGATCTGAAACTCTACTAATATTATCGTCTGCGAAGGTACTAATTAGACCAGCGACACATTTCTCCAAATCATTCATGTTGACCACGAACGGCAGTCGTCCCATCACTGATCCCTGTGGAACATCATTCGTTACAATCTTCCACTTGGAAAAAGCATCATTCCACCTCCTAATACCAGACAGTTAGAAAAAAAGGCGGAGTCACACGGTATCGGGGTGAGTTGGCAAGATGGATACAGAACTGGTTACATCATAGGTGTAGGACAGTGAATGATATGGAAAGTATGACCCAATGGGCTAACAGTTAGCTGATGGGAAATAACGTGGGGAAATGTGAGTTTATGCATTTAGGTGAGAAGAATAGAGGAGTTGCATATTAATTAAAAGTGTAAAGACAACAGCACAATAGGATTTGGCAGGTTAAAGTGCACAGAGCACAATGAATTAGCATCCAAGATCAACGAGTAATAGTGAAAGCAAATAGAATGCTTGCTGCTATTTCAAAGGGAGTAAAACATGTGCTTTACTTTCTCAGCTTCTCCAGGAGAAAACAAACAGATGACAGTTTGATTCAGTGTTAATTTGGGTTCTTCGCAGTTTGTTTTAGACTGTCTGATGTCACATTGCTCTTTGTGGTTTTATCTGCAGACAAATCTACACAAAGCTCAAGACACAGGGGCTCCCAACTCCTCTTTTTGTATGAAACTGAACATGCAGTCTATCACTATGGAAAGCCATCAGATGTGGCTGCGTCAGTGAGCTGTAACCAGCCCAAGATGGTTAAACTGATGAAATTGAAATGATGGTTCAGCACAGAAACAAATTTTAACTGATTTTCCTTTATCCTTGTAACCTCCGAAGTATTTCCACTGCATAATTTCAGGCTTTGTATGTGGATTATATTGGTACCAGTGTAATGTATTTTACAGGAACAGTCCAGTGCCACAACCTCTCATGTCGGAATATCTGTGGAGAGTGACTAAATGATAGTACCCGCATGACTCAGCTCTGAAAGTGAAAACATATATGCAATTTAAATTATAAGACTGGCGTCAATTTAAAACATGATTTGATAAATGAATGCTAAACGCAATTTCTCCACCATTACCTGTTAGAATTGCTCCCTACACCACCCAGTTGCTGAATAGATGTACTGTTACTGTCTTTTATGAAACAAGACGTTGGATATTTGAAGATACTTATTCTGAAACCAAGCCCTCAAAACATGCTGCCGTGTATCTCATTGTTCCCACCTTACTGCCTTTTCACAGCAGTGATGCAATGAGGACGGGAAGAGGAGAACTGATTCTCAATGAATTAATCTTCGCTGAGCTGAGCCAAAATTCGGTCCCTGGAAACGTAGCCCTGGGATTTCCGTATGATTGTCTTGCATCAATGATAAACAAATAGTCAGATTCCTGGCAGCTATACTCTCAAAACTGGCATTTTTTTGCACGCTAACCGAATTTACTGCATTTCCTTCTTAATCACTTAATATGTGCATCCATGTTGCTCATGCACACCACCCCGAGAAGTTCATCCTACCGAAAACCCTGTGGTCCCAACAGCTGGCCTCTTTTATCAAGTGACAGACTCCCAAATACAACCTTCTGCATCACTGAACTCAGTCTCAAACTTATCTGTTCGTAATTTTAATATCAGTCTTGCACTATTTCCCTTTATAGCGACACTTATTTCAATTGCTCCTTGCTCAGTTGCAACATAATCATTTATCCGCTTTTTGTTTTCCTCAGAACTGTTTATTGAGTCTCAAGCTTCTTCATTCCCTTCTGTGGTTTCTTTATGCTTCACTGAACGTTGGCCTGACAGAACGAGATCCACTCTCGATCTGAACCATGGAACATTGTCTGTCTTAAGTGCCAGCACCCTTAGTGACTTTGTGTTTATGTGTGTGTATGGGTGCTTATGTTTGTGACTGCGTGTTCGTGTTGAGATGTTATTGGGATAACAACCCATTGATTTCTATATTCTCTATAAATTAATGCTCTTTATCTGCTTACACAGAGGTATGCAGGCACTGCCTTAAAACTTCCTGCCCAACTAGAATTAGGTGTAAAACTTTGTAAATCCTTATCTTCCTATACATAAGTAGAAAATACACTGCCTTAAGCTTCCTGCCTGAATAGAATTAGGTATAAACTTTGTCAATCTTTATTTTCCTGCACAAGGGTATGTGGAAGCTGTCTCAAATAAGATTAGGTGGCAACGTCTGTAAATGTGTGACACTTCTGAAATCCTGTAAAGAATGTAACTTCTGTTTCCTCTAAAGGGGCCAGGACACTGGCCTTTGTTCAAGCCAGACACTTCGGAAGCTTGAAATTACATCCTGTCACTTCTGCAACTTGAAATTGCCTCCTGCCGTCAGCAGTCACTTTGCGAGCAATCGATACTGTATCCTACTTTTTTTATGTTTTCGATGTAGTAATTGTTTGTGTTATCATGTCATTGTCCGATGTAGTGATTGCTTCATGTAACATGCCATTGTGAGATGTAAAATTGCTTTATGTACTATGCAATCGATAAGACATAAAAAGTGGGGACTGTCCGCTGCTCGGGGAGAATCGCTTACGAGACTCTACACTCTGTGCCGGGTTGAGTACAGTGATTGTCCACAGCTTGTACTTGCTTTGTAATAAAGGATTTATGTTTTTCTAAACAGGTCAGTGGCTTGTTATTGCATCAAGTCCGTGAGGGTCTCCAAAAACGAACCGAACGTGTATTTGGGTGTAATTGTTTGGTGTTTTAAGTCTATGCATGTATGTTCGTCTCTGTGGGTGATCATCTGTGCGTTCTGGTGTAAAAGTATTTTTATCTGCGTGTCTACAAGGATGTTCGTTGTGTATATTTGTGCTATGGTTTCTGCATGTTTATTTCTGGACTTTGGCGTGCGTGCATGAGTGCGTATGTGTATGTGCGTGTGCACGTGTGTGTGTGTGTGTCTGTGTTTCTGTGTCTGTGAGTGTGGTCTGCTGTGTGTTGTCCTGTGTGTCTCAGTGTGTATTTGGAAACATCGTCAAAAGTTATGAAACAGTCACTGGGAGCACTGTTTCATGGGTTTAATGTAAGTTCAGAAGTTGCGGTCTGCTGAATTGGTTGATAAAATGTCTGGAGAAATGACCGTGAACGAATCAGTTAAAAAGAAACCTCACTGTCTCTTTCCCAGCTTCACTCGCTGATATTTAAAGTGATACTATATACCCTCTGCTGGCGGACATCCACTATTGCACTAGAGGTCATTGAAACTCATCAGGGATTTAATCAGAAGAAGGGACACAGGACATAACACCCTCAATAGCACATCAGGATCAAATCACACACAAGGCCTGTGTGTTGTCTTTGCTTCACTCATTTCGCAAGCCAATCTGTTTTAATGTTTGTTTTGCTTCTTGCTTCGCTTTGCTCAAATGACTGTCATTCTGAACAGCTCTTCACACATCGCCTATTTGTATATGTTTGTGGGTGAGTGTGCTTGTCTTTGTGTGTGTTTCTGTGTGTGTGTTCTGCTATGTGTTGTCCTGTGCTTCTCACTTTCTGTTTGGAAACGTGTTCAAAAGACGAGAAATGCATCTGGAGAGTGTTTTCGTAGGTTTAATGTAAGTTCAGAAGCTACTGTCTGCTGAGTTGGGAGATAACATCTCTTTTCCTGTTTTGCTCCCTTATGTTCAAGGCGATACGATACCTCTCTTTCCTGGGGAACTGCCCCTCCTGCACAGGAGAATTTTGAAACTCATCAATAGTTCAATAGAAGGAGGGCAGCAGTACTAAGTACTATCAAACTGACATCAGAATCAATTCATACACAAGTAGTCTCTGCTTCACTCTATTCACATGTCAACCTATTTTAATGTTTATTTTGTTATTTTTTCTCGTTGCTCAGATGCCTGCCGTTCGAAACAGTCCTTGCTCCATCACTCTCACGTGTACGTGAGAGTGTGCATGGCTGCGTGTATGTGCATGAGGTGTTTCTTTATGCGAACATACATGTTCTGCTGTGTGTTTCATTTCTGTCTTCGTGTCCTCTCGAGGATATGCTCAAAAGTTTAGGTGAGTTCATCTGGAGTGTTGCTAATGCAAGTCAAAAGCCGCTGTCTGCTGAATTGGAGATAAAATGCCTGGAGAGTCTTTTTTCCGGTCTCGTCCCGACCCCACAACATATGTTTAAAACAATACAATACCACGCTCTGCGGCTGGACTTCCACTAATGCACACAAGGACGTTTAAACCCTTCAGGGGTTCAATGAGAACAGTCCTTTACCCATCAACCACGACAGTTTCCCGAAGTCACGGGACATAATTTATTTAGAAGACATATATGCTCAGAATAAGTTTCTGTATCCGGTATAGAATTATGTGATGATCAGATCTCACAATGGAGCCAGGCAAATCCAAACAACAGCAGAAATTTAGATTATCTTCGTTGTTGATTGGACTTTGGCCTGTCTCTTTACGTGATGAGAACTTCCATAATTTATTGCTTTTTTTCATGACAGCTAATTGAGAGGGCATTTTCTGCCACCGATGCACGCATAAGTATGGACCCATCCGAATCCATAACTGCTAACGTTGCACTAAAGTAGATTTAGTTACTGGAGGACTGGTGTTCTGCTGAACAAAATTTCCTTTTGTTAATTAAAATCAAAAGAACTGACCGCATAAAGAGCTTTTATGATATCATAGTAGAGTAGCCATCTCTGAGCCAGCAGGCCTGTATTCATGTCCCTGCTCCCGAGGTGAGCAGTGAAGGCTTGACAGCATATATGCAGCGAGGTTGCTTCACCTTGTGGAGAGTCTGGGACCAAAGGATTCAATCACAACATAAAGAATCATACACTGAATAGAGTGTTAAGGAGGAATCTTTTGTTTCAGAGTGTAGTGACGTTGACGTACAGAATTTTGTGATCAGTAAGGAAATCAAGGGAAATGAAGAAAGGGCAGGAAAAAGAGAATATGGTCAGGTGGCGAGCAGCAGAAATTGCTACGAGTTTAGTACGACCTTCAATCAGGTATGCTGGGTTTTTTTTATGAAGCTAGTTTAAACTCTGACCGAGCTTAAACTGCAACCTTGCATGATTTGAACTGTCTTGTGAACTCTGATCTGTTCACCAAATAAGGGAGGTATCACACTGGCCTGCCAGACATAATAGCACCACTATGGCCTTAAAAGAATCATGGTATCTGGCTGTTTACTACTCGGTGAAAATATCTGGAAGGTTTTTCTTTTTACCAGTGTTGGATGGGATCTCAAGTCGTGATCAGAGTTTGATAAATTAATAGAGCTCAGAACATAACAGCACAGTACAGGCCCTTCGGTCCTCGATGTTGCGCCAACCTGTGACACCAATCTGAAGCCCATCTAACCTACACTATTCCCTTATCATCCATATGTTTATCCAATGACCATTTAAATGCCCTTATAGTTGGCGAGTCTACTACTGTTGCAGGCAGGGCATTCCATGCCTTTACTACTCTCTGACTAAAGAACCTACCTCTGACATCTGTCCTATATCTATCACCCCTCAATTTAAAGCCATGTCCTCTCGTGCTAGCCGTCATCATCCGAGTGAAAAGGTTCTCACTGTCCACTCTATCTAATTCTCTGATAATATTGTCTGTTTCTACTAAGCCACCTCTTAACCTTATTCTCTCTAACGAAAACATCCTTGAGTCGCTCAACCTTTCCTCATAAGACCTTCCCTCCATACCAGGCAACATCCTGGTAAATCTCCTCTGCCTCCTTTCCAATGCTTCCACATACTTCCTATAATGCGGCGACCAGAAATGTATGCAATACTCCAAGAGTGGCCACACTAGAGTTTTGTACATCTGCAACATGACCTCACGGCTCCGAAATTCAATCCCTCTACCAATAAAACCTAACACACCGTATGCCTTCCTAACAACCCTATCAACCTGGGTGGCAGCTTTCAGGGATCTATGCACATGGACACCGAAATCTCTCTGCTCGTCCACACTGCCAAGAATCTTACCATTTGCCCTGTACTCTGTATTACTGTTACTACTTCCAAAGTGAATCACCTCACACTTTTCCACATTAAACTCCATTTGCCACCTCTCAGCCCAGCTCTGCGGCCTATCTATGTCTCTCTGTAATCTGCAACATCCTTCCACATTATCAACAAATCCACCGACTTTAGTGTCAACCGCAGATTTACGAACCCATCCTTCTAAGCCCTCTTCCAGGTCATTTATAAAAATGATAAACAGCAGTGGCCCCAAAACAGATCCTTGCGGTACACCACTAGTAACTGAACTCCAAGATGAACATTTCCCATCAACCACCACCCTCTGTCTTCTTACAGCTAGCCAATTTCTGATCCAAACCGCTAAATCACCCTCAATCCCATGCCTTCGTGTTTTCTGCAATAGCCTACCGTGGGGAACCTTGTCAAACGCTTTACTGCAATCCGTATATACCACATCAACCACTTCATCCTCATCCGCCAGTTTGGTCACCTTCTCAAAGAACTCAATAAGGTTTGTGAGGCACGACCTACCCTTCACAAAACCGAGTTTATTATCCTTAATCAAATTATTCCTTTCTAGATGATAATCAATCCAATCTCTAATAATCCTTTCCAACACTTTACCCACAACCGAACGAAGGCTCACGGGTATAATTACCAGGGTTGTCTCTATCCCCTTCTTGAACATTGGGACAACATTTGCTATCCTCCAGTCTTCTGGCACTATTCCCGAAGACAATGACGACATAAAGATCAAAGCCAAAGGCTCTGCAATCTCCTCCTTAGCTTCCCAGAGAATCCTAGGATAAATCCTATCCGGCCCAGGGGAATTATCTATTTTCACACTTTAGAGAATTGCTGGCAACTCCTCCTTCTGAACCTTTATCCCGTCTAGTCTAATACCCTGTATCGAAGCGTTCTCCTCGACAACATTGTCTTTTTCATGTGTGAATACTGACGAATAATATTCATTCAGCACCTTTCATATCTCTTCGGACTCCACGCACAACTTCCCACTACTGTCCGTGACTGGCCCTAATCTTACTCTGCTCATTCTTTTATTCCTGACATACCTATAGAAAGCTTTAGGGTTTTCCTTGATCCTACCCACCAAAAAATTCTCATGTCCCCTCCTGGCTATTCTTAGCTCTCTCTTTAAGTCCCTTCTGGCCAACTTGTAACACTCAAGCGCCCTAACTGAGCCTTCACGCCTCATCTTTACATAAGCCTCCTTCTTCCTCTTGACAATAGATACAACTTCTTTCATAAACCACGGTTCCCTTTTTCGACCACCTCCTCCCTGCCTGATAGGTATATATTTATCAAGGACACGCAGGAGCTGCTCCTTGAACAAGCTCCACATTTCAATTGTGCCCAGCCCCTGGAGTTTCCTTCCCCATCCTATGCATCCTAAATCTTGCCTAACCGCCTCATAATTGCCTTTCCCCAAGCTTTAACTCTTGCCCTGCGATTTCTACCTATCCCTTTCCATCGTTAAAATAAAAGTAACCGAATTGTGGTCACTATCACCAAAGTGCTCAACTACCTCCAATTCTAATACCTGGCCTGGTTCATTACCCAGTACCAAAACCAATGTTACCTCGCCTCTTGTTGTCCTATCTACATACTGTGTCAGGAAACCCTCCTGCACACATTGGACAACAACTGACCCATCAAAGGTACCCGAACTATAGCGTTTCCAGTCAATATTTGGAAAGCTAAAGGCACCCATAACAACTACCCTGTTACTTTCCGTCCTATCCAGAATCATCTTTGCAATCCTTTCCTCTACATCTCTGGAACTTTTCGGAGGCCTGCAGAAATCTCCCAATAGGATGACCTCTCCTTTCCTGTTTCTAACCTCAGCCCATGCTACCTCAGTAGAAGAGTCCTCATCAAACGTCCTTTCTACCACCGTAATACTGTCCTTGACTAGCAACGCCACACCTTCCCCTCTTTTATCATCTTCCCTGATCTGACTGAAACATCGAAACCCCGGAACCTGCAACAACTATTCCTGTCCCTGCTCTATCCATGTCTTCGAAATGGCCAAAACATCGACGTCCCAGGTACCAACCCATGCAGCAAGTTCACCCATCTTAGTCCAGATGCTCCTGGCATTGAAGTAGACACACTTCAAACCACCTTCCTGCCTGTTGGTACACTCCTGCGACCTTGAAACCTTATTGTTGATCTCACTACTCTCAACCTCCTATTCACTGGAGGTACAATTCAGGATCCCACCCCCCTTCTGAATTAATTTAAACCCTCCCGAAGAGCATTAGCAAGTTTCCCCCCAGGATATTGGTACCCCTCTGGTTCAGGTGTAGACCATCCCGTTTGTAGAGGTCCCACCTACCCCAGAATGAGTTCCAATTATCCAGGTATCCGAATCCCTCCCTCCTGCACCATCCATGTAGCCACGTGTTCAACTGCTCTCTTTCCCTATTCCTCGCTTCGCTAGCAAGTGGCACGGGTAACAAACCAATGATAGCAACTCTGCTTGTTCTAGCTCTAAGCTTCCACCCTAGCTCCTTGAATTTCTGCTTTACATCCCCATCCCTTTTCCTACCTATGTCATTGGTGCCTATGTGGACCACGACTTGGGGCTGTTCCCCCTCCCCTTTAAGGATGCCGAAAATATGATACGAGACATCACAGACCCTGGCACCTGGAAGACAACACACCAACCGTGAATTTCTCTCATTTCCACAGAATCTCTTGTAAGTGGTTCAGCTGTTTCTGCAAGTGATCACATTTTGTGACAAACGGTAGCAGAACAAAAAAAACAAATTCAGGAGGGAAACTTTGAGATAACATTTGAAGAGAAAGTGCCCTTTTTCAGAGAAGATAATTGTCTGTGAGGAGAGAGGAAGTTGACCACTTCAGTCGAAGCAAGGCTTTTTCAAGCCAAATTGGAATAATTAAAATTAGAGGTCAGGAGAACTGTAAATTAAGTTAAAATGAGGGAAAAGTAATTTAAATAGGGTGATTTAAAGTCGAAGTTAAGTTATATGAAGCATCAAGTAAACGCTGCAACGAATACATGTTCTGTGTTGAGTATTAGTTTTAAAGTTCTGAGTCGATTCCCTGTCTTTTATCTGTTTCACAAGTGAAGAACATTTGGGTAAAGAGTTTGACTATTCTATTCAGACAACCAGAAAGGAAGAGCAAGCAACACTTTGGTAACAAATGTAAACAGACAAATGTACAGATGTGTAGGAGATTAAACTTGCTGGCTCTGTGGAAATAGTAGAGAGGGAATAATTGAGTAGTAACTTGAAACAGTAGACGAAGATATGAAACAACGAATTTTCTCCTCCTGTTTTTGGAACTAACCTGATTCTGTGAGCTGCTGTCAGTTGTGAGAGTATCGGTGCTGTGAGACTAGCAGAAAAATACTCTGTTTCCTCTTGTGGGATTTTGTACAGGTCTGGAACTGATTAATCTCACTGTGTTGCTGTGCACAATAATATGTTGCACTGTCTGACATTGTCAATGACCTGAAATCCAAAGCGAAGATATTGTTTGCAAGGTCTTTAGAAGCAACAATTCGTTCTCTGATCTCTGGATTATAATCGTTGTTGCCTTCACTGTAGTATCCAACTAGCCATTCTAGGCCCTTGCTGGGTCTTTGTCGGTACCAGAACATTCTGTAGCTTCGCAAATCGAACCCGGACGTTTTACAGATCAGTTTCAGAGACTGTCCAGCAATCCTTGTCTCTACCTTTGACTGAGTCAGCACCACTTCTGACTTGGCACCTGACAATGTAAAGTAACAATTATTAAACTGGCGTGCCTCCAGGGCATGTAACTTACCCAGAAAAGGGATGATCAGGCAATTGAAATTGTTAAAATTGCATACAAATTTAATTGGAACTACGCACTGGATATTAAAGCAAGAATGAGAGCAAGATACTTCGCTGACCCCATGCTTCCCAGATCGTTTTAAATTGCACAATCTGTCTTCTTGTCACTCAATTGAAAAGCAGCTTGGCGAATTGCCGTTTTCTGATCCTCAGTCACAAGGGTTTATGAAATTGCAGAAGAGGGGGCGTGTTTAAGGAAACACGCTATCGGTTGCCTGAAAATTGACATCTGATGCAAATATGCGAGTTTATGGCATCTACTTTGTCTGGTAGCAACATTGATTCATTATAAACGTTGGAGAATTGAGTGAAACGAGTGTCACTGTCTGCCACTTCGAAAGAGTCTCATTTATCCCCACAGTTTCCAGCCTGTCAACAAATTCTCGTTCCATGCCAATACACTATTCCGACTTTCTTCCATGGGAGATTATCAAAAGATTTCTGAAAATTCAAATAGGCCGAATCCCCTCTACCAGTCAATTATTCTAATTGTCCATTCTCTGAAAAAAAAAAGCTTTGATAGATTTCGTAATGTGGATTTGCTTGTCAGAAAGACATACTGGTTTTGTACAAATAGCTTCATACTTCCTAAATTTTCTGTTATTCAGTTCAAAGCAGACATACATATAGCATTCAAAGAAAGCAGGGACGACATGCAGCAGTTTATTTCTGCAGCACGTCGTTGTGATATGAAATAAACTGTCAGATTGGATGTTGGATTCGAATCTATTTTCTTTCTTCAAAGGGCCCTTTAACATGGAAAAATGGGGGAGAGGGAGAGGTTGTGCTGGACAGTGAGCGTAATCACATCTTTGAGAGCAGGCACTGTGACTGTATGCCCGAATGGTTTCTTATGACTTGTTTCATTCTCTACCTTTAAGTCACCAATGTTGTGGGAGGAAACTGAGCAGGTGTCGAAATTTTAGTCTATTTTACTGGAGATTTGCATCAGCATCTCAAGAAATTACAGCAAATACATACAATTTTCAGATGATGCCAACAAGTTATAAAGGCGTCGTAACTGAGCAAATAATACAACAGCGATTAATTTAGGGAGTATTCTCAACATTTAAATATGTGTGACTGTGTGCAAGCGCATTCCTGCCTGCAGGCTACCTGTGTATATGAATATTTGTAGATCCCGGTGTATCAGTGTCTGAGAGTGTGGGTATGAGTCCGTGTGCATGGGTATATGAGTGTTCGTGCCTGTGTGTGTTTGTGTCTGCGCTTGTGTGTCTGTGCGTGCATGGGTGATAATTTATGTGCAATGGGAGACATTTTGTCTTTGATCGAAGTAGAAAGAGCCTCTCTGCCATTTTCCTCAGCTTGTGATTAACATGATAAAATTGCACACACTGCTGATGGCCCAAAGTTACTGCAACTGTAAATGGCGAAATTCAATAGCGATTCAGTCAGAGTGATAGTAGCAACACAGAATAGCGTCCAAACTGACATTAGCATCAACACACCGAGGAACAGTGTGGGGATTACAAAGGGTGTGGACGGGAGAGCTGGTCTGACAGTGTAGTTTCTGCGGAGAAATCAAATTTTAACAGACTCTGTAAAAATCATTGTAACCACATTGTTAAAGCCTGAAGTTATTTCACCCAAATCTGATTATGGTATGCACAGCAAGTAAAAACCGGTAGTACCCTTATTATTCTTTTCACTAATCATGGAAAAATATAAATTATGAGGCGGTGTAGAAACGGGAACAGGAGCAGTTTTGCAAATCTCAGTCCATCAAAAATTTGGAGGAAATGCCTGAAGATATATATTTTAGGAAGAGTAGTGTGGCGCGGGCAGAATGACAAGCAAAATTACAAAATGAGCACTGCATCAGAGCAGAAATTAACTAAACAGCCAATCAGTTTCTGAGTGTACTTCTTTACCTGTTGCTTCCAACTTCCATCAAATTTTCTATCTATCTATCCATCCATCCATCCATCCATCCATCTATCTATCTATCTATCTATCTATCTATCTATCTATCTATCTATCTATATGTCTCGTTGAGTGGCTGTCTATTCCTTTTCCTTGTACTTTAATTTTTGCTTATCCATGTGTTTTATAGCATAGAATCGTAGCATCAATTCATTGCTCCTATACTCTGCTTCTATTATTAGACTCAATGATCCCATAAGCCTTTTTCATAACCGTTTCAACTTGCCTGACTACATTCAGAGAATTATGCATTTAAACAGAAAGTTCCATCTGCTCCTATAACGCCTCAAGGATGTATCGTTGAATCTGTATTGTCTCTCCATATTTCTTGTAACGGAGGGGTTTGCCTCACTCTTCACTCCATTGAAGTTTATCTGTTAGGGATCTGTGTATTTTGCCAAATTTCAATGCCCCCGAGGTATTTTAGTGGCATTCCTACAATTCACTTTTCTCCCGACAATAATATAATCTGCAAATTTAGAGATTTTTCCCTTAACTACCCATCTCCAAAACGTTTACAGAAATCAGAAGTGTAAGGTTCCCAACAGCGATCCGTGGGAGATACCACTTTCAAAGTATATCCAGTCTCAGAAATGCCAATCCATTACCTTGGCGGTTGCTTACTGTCTAGCCACCTTCGAATGCAGGCTGCCAAGGAACTATTGAACCGAAATCGTTCTAACTTGTTAACCAACCTGCCGTATGGCGCCATATGAAACTATTTCTTCAAGTCCAAATGTACAACGCTCACAGCACTAACGTCATCCACTGTCCATGTCACTTTTTCAAATAACTCTTATCAAATTTGTCAGACGTGACCTGCCCTTGATTGAGCCATGTTGATTGTCTGGTAGCAAATTATTTTCCTCGAAATGAATACTTAAAGTATTTTACAATGTGTCTTCTATCACTACATTTGTACTACTGATGCATATCAACACGTCTCTAGTTTCGTGGGTTGTCATATACCCCTTTCATAAACAACTGAGTCATATTTGCAATCCTCCAGCCCAGTGGGACACATCCTGTGTTCGAGGAGTTCTAGAAAATTTTTGTCAATGTCTTCCAAATATGCTGCTTTACCTCTCTCAGCAATCTAGGATGCACCCAACTGGGCCTGGCGACAATTCTACTTGGAGTGCTGCCAGCCTTTTTTCTTAGCAGCTCTTCTTTACCGATCACAATACTGCTCAGTTGCTCAGACCCCAAGAAGGGCCATTGTCCCCATTTTCTGCAACAAAAGCAGAAGTTGCTGGAAGAGCTCAGCAGGTCTCGCAGCATTTGTGAAGAAAAAATAAGACTTAACATTTCGGGTCCGGTGACCCTTCTTGAGAACTCAGCTGTTGGTTGAGCGATTGACACTGGCTATGTCAAGGACATTAATAACAAGGCATTCTGCTCCGAAGTTCTTAATACACAGAAGGTTGGGCAAACAGAACTCACATAATTCAGAAAATGTCGAGGAGAGTCACAGAAGAAATGAGCTAATAGCTAATATCAACAAATTCATATGGCTTAGAAGTTATAATCATATAAAGAAATCAAATTGAAAGAGGAATCTTTGGAAATCCTAAGTTACATGAAGATCGAAAAATCTCCAGGACCAGATGGGATCTATTCCAGGTTGCTCAGAGAGGCAAGGGAGGCAATAGTTTAGGCGTTGGCAGATATCTTCACATCCTTGGTGACCACATGTGATGCTCCAGAGCGCTGGAGATAAATAAATATTTTTCCTTTGTTTAAGAAAAGATGCAGGGCTATTCCAGGAAACTACAGGCTGGTGAGCTTGATATCTGTGGTGAGGTAGCTCACATATGTATATGACAGGCAGCATACTTTTGACCGGGGAAGATCATGACTCACCCACCTAACATAATTTTTTGAAGAATTTACGAGGATAATTGATGAGGGAAGGGCTGTGGATATAGTTAATATGGACTTTAGTAAAGAATTTGGTAAAGTCCCACATGGCAGGTTGGTACACAAACTAAAATCACAAGGGATCCGAGGTAAACTGGTAGATGGATAGAAAACTGGCTTGGTCATAGAAGACAAAGGGTAGTAATGGAAGAATGTTTTTCAGAATGGACACTAGTAACTAATGGTGTTTAACAAAGGTCAGTCTTAGCTCCTTTTTGTTTGCAGTATATATGAAAGATCTAGAGGAAAATGTATGTGGGCTGATAAACAAGTTTGCTGATGACATGGAGATTCATGGAGTTGCTGATAGTGCCAACGATTGTGAAAGCATACAACAAAATACAGAAAGATTGGTGACTTGGGCACAGAAATGCCAGATGGAGTTTAATCCAGACTAATGTGCAGTGATGCATTTTGGACGATCAAATTTAGATGTAAATTACATTGTAAATGGCAGAACCCTTAGGATCACTAACATTCAGGTGGAACTGGGCGTGCAGGTCCGCAGTTCCCTGAAAGTGACAACACAGGTAGCCAAAGAGATTAAGAAGGCATACGGTCTGCTCGCCTTCATTGCCCGGAGGGTGAAGCACAAGTGTTGGCAAAAAGTGTTGCAGCTATATAAAAGCTTTATTAGGCCACATTTGGAGTATTGTGTGCAATTTTGGTAACCACACTACCAGAAGGATGCGGAAGCTTTGGAGAAAGTACGGAGAAGGTTCACCAGGATGTTGCCTGGTGTCCAGGGCATTGACTATGAGGAAAAGTTAAAAAGACTCAGATTTTTTTCACTCGAAAGACGGTGGCTGAGGGGATACTGGACAGACGTCTCCAAAATTATAAGAGGCATAGATCGGATGGATGGTCAGAAGCTTATTTTCCCAGGGTCGAATTTTCAATTACAAAGGGGCACAGATTCAAGATCAGAGGGGGAAAGTTTAAGAGAGATGTGCGAGAGAATTTTTTTTTTTATATGCTGAGAGTGGTAGCAGCCCGAAATGCACGAGCAGAAAAGATAGTGGAACTGGGCATAGTGAAGAAATTTAAGAGGCACCCTAGATGTGTACATGAATAGCGAGGGTATCGAGGGATGATGGATCGAAAAATGGCAGGTACCTTTTTAGATTAATTAGGACATGATGGTCGGCACAGGCTTGGAGTTCCGAAGAACCTGTTCCTTTGCTGTACTTTTTCATTTGTTTATTGAACGAAGAATGTACTAGAGAACGCCACCGAGTCCTTTGAGCCTGCTACAACATTCAATTGTATCATGGCTAACCTGAAATTGACGGAATGTCTGCATTCCTGTGAATTCCGAATAATCTTTCATCTCGTTGGTCATTAAGAATCTACCTACCTCCACCTTAAGGAAAATTAAGGTTCTGCATTCACTATCTTTTGTGGAAAGAAATTCCACTGACTCACAATGCAGTGACAGATCATCTGTGCTGTAAATGGATGTCCCCGTATTTTAAAACTATGACCTCAGTTCTAAAACATCTCACAAGAGGAAGCAACCTTTCCACATCAACTTACTCAAGTAGCCCAGGATCTCACATGTTTCAATCTAGTCAGCTGAAATTCTTTTAAATTCCAAATTATACAGGACCTGCCTTTATAGCCTTTCCTCACAAGGCCATCCTTTCATTCCAGGCTACTGGTGGATTCTAAACGGTTTCTTTGGGAGGGACTAGTAAAAGTATTTCTGATGAACATTTGGAGGGGGTGTTTGAAAATGAGGAATGGTCAAACTGACAGGCCTTTTCAATTTTTCTTTAAGTTAGTAAACCTGCAGACTGCATTATATTCAATGAGGTCAACGCTTCTCTGTGATAATGTTAAGGCTGGGACTTCCAACCTAATGATATGACTCCTATCTTTTTGTGATTTCTGTATTGGCTGCCCATGAGATGTAAAGCGATGAACACCATGTAGCAGGAGATGGCTACGTCCGTCCTCGTAATGTCTCCACTGACCAAACTGACGTGTTTCTGTTCCTTTGCTGAGTCGTCCAACCCCCTTGTTCTCGCCAAGCTGCACAACCAGTGCTCAGGCCCTCTGGACTCCATCCATCACACGGGGGATCGAGGTCAGAGAATACATCTGCAAGCACTTTGTCTACTTTTGACAAAGCGCTTCTCAGGGAGCCCCAAATCGAATGGAAGTCATTGGGAATCAAAGACAAAACACGAAACTCTCCCAATTATTCACGACACAACAGGAAAGTGTTGTATTGGCTGTAGACTTATCTGCTCAGTCCCCACCCTGTAGTAGCAGGAATTTCATATGGCAATGCGTCAGCCTTAAACAAGTTCTACTACTTCATCAGAGCCGTTTTTTCAGCCATGAGACCCGAAGGAGACACATTTCTTTTCTGCGTGCACTACCCTCTCCGTATCCCAACACAATGAAGTGACTTTTTCCCACTTGCAACAAGACTTGGACACCATTCAGCTTTAGACTTATTATTGCATAGTTGAATGTTGCCACTCAAAAGTGTCAATCAAGCAGAAAAAATAACTATCGCCCACTGAGATTCGTTACAATCATTGAATTTCTCGTTAAAACACAATTAGTTATGAATAAGTGGAATCTTAAAATCCAGACTTCCTAAGATTTGGCCATCATTTATCTGGTATCACTGAAAACTAAAATGGGAAATCGTGCTCAGAATCGCGACCTACATATTACTCTGGATATTCACTCTCTTCCACTCAGACAGTAGATGTCTCCTCTGTGGCACATTTGGAATTGAAGTGCTTGATCTCATTTTCCTAAGCTTGTTGCATCGTCATCCCGCCCTTCAAGCGATGCAAAAGAATTAGATTCCAAATGTACCATTTTTCTATATATGTTCTTCAATTTTTTATTCAATTTTCAATTCTCTATGTTAATCATTTACCCGACGTTCCTAGAATCGAGCAAGCGTGCTTTAACGAGTTGATAAGAGAAGCTGTAAAAGTGTAAAGCTGGGAAGTGAGGAGGCTGGAAACATAGACAAATTGAATGGAAGAGTAATCTTGCAGGACCGAATGAGAACAGGGATAAAAAAAAGTGTGGTAGAAATAAGAGCAGAGGACAGAAAAAAAGTCAACTAGCGGAATTAAAGGGAGAATGGGATGTGACCAGAATGATATCCAAAATTAAAAGTGAATCAATGTCACTATTTAAGAAAGCACTAGGGAAAAAAAGCGCCGTACGTTATGTACCATATTTTATGGGTGCACCATGACTGTTGAAGCAGTTGAATTAATTGCAACGTTTCTGCCAATAAGGTGCATTGAAAATTGGCCCGGAGATAGATCCTAACTTTGATCTGCGCGTTTTCCTGACCGTGTGATGTTTTTAATACTACCACCAAAGGGATACATGGACACATATATTTCAATGTTTTCGATTATGCACGGAGGAAAAAGAAATGATGTTATCACACTGCCCCTTTATATCTCCCGTCTGTTTAGGTCTCTCCGAACAGTTTTAGCTATCCTTCTTTATTGGGCACATTTTATTCGTGTTTTGTTCCCTAGTTTTCATCGACTTGATCAGCAGTGCAAAGTGCCAGGATCCACATTTGTGCTCAACAGAACATTTCTGGGATTCAGTTCCAATCATGGGGAACTAGCTTGCATTGCTCTTACAATACCATCATTTCTCTGCAAGTATTCAATTCCTTGTTTGCTGTCAGTATATAGGAATAGATCAAATAATGAGTTTGTATTGATTGAAGTTGATGGCAATATGACTGAAGATGATAAATATAATGAAGACCTCCAATTAGAATGAAGGCAACAATGCAAAATTCCCTGAAATTATTGTTGATGAGGACAGTAATGTCACAGTCAACTGAACATTAAGAGTTGGTATAGTCATCTCTTTGAATGGCAGACACTGTATAGTTCAAGAATGCATAATAAATAACTCAGAAGTAAATAATAGTTCCTCTTCAATGCCGCATTCTAACATTAAGTTCACAAACCAGTAATGTTCCTTTGTTTAACTTTATGTACGCCCTTGTACTTCTGTGCCAGGAACTGCACACTTCTGCAATGCTAGTAACAATATAAAAACAAAATCCATTAATAAAACCTTTCGTACTTTGAAGATACAAATCGCAATTCTGAAATAAGGAATTCCAGATATGTCTTGCTTAACTTCTTTTTTTGAAGAAAGAAATCACTTATTTCCGCAGGCAGGCTGTGATTTTCCAATGAGTAAGTCCTCCGTGGTAATCGCTGAACAAAATGGTGGTACAGTGCATTTAGGCTGTATATATCAAATATTGGATATTTACACATGGAATGATTTGAATAGAAGCCAGCACAGGCTCCGGGCTGGATAATCACCAAATCAGTAGTCCTAAAGCGAGTCAAGTTATCACGATGATATTCAGCAACCGTCAGAAAATCTAGAAAAATAAATGTTTACATAAAGTTCGTGAATTCAGCATGGCTGACGGGGAAGCTTGTTAATTTTCAGCGAGGCAGCACACTGACAGACATGACAGACGTCCCGTAGCAAAATCTCAGCAAGTCTTTGCAGCTAAGATCGTTCCTGTTAATAATAATTAACTACTGGCTCTTTAGTTGTCTTGAGGTTAACGAGGCACGAACGTCCACTTGTTAACCGTTATGATGACTGATAATACGAGTTGTAACGCTATGTAATAAAATAGCACGCTAACTTCATCTTCTGGAGGAAAAGACGCTCTTACCTGTGTTGCGCTCCACAGCAGTCAGCCCTCAGGACGTTTCATGATTTGTGTTATCAGGGCCAATGATATCTGGAAAGTGGGCAGCATTTGTCGTACTTCTGGACACAATCCAGTTTGTGATATCTTTTTTTCAGCGTCACAATGGAAAAAAGGTTGCTATTTCAAGCCTATACAACTATCTAACCTGAGGGGCTGGTAATTGTGTGAGACCTGTTGAGTAGAATGTTTGAGATTGAATATGCAGTGTGTCTGTCAAGAGATTTGAAATTGCAGTGTGAAAGGACTAGATCTGTACATCTGCTCCAACAGAACAGACGTTGTCTTTGGAAGCGTTGAATCTGACAGCTGCATCTATAATTTATATATTGAACTTTTTAAAACTTAAAATGTATGCGTGACCTGGAACTTTCATTGTAATTGTCAAGAATATTCAAATTATTGAGATACCTAAAACTGGATAATGTCTAATGGAGCCATGTTGATTTCGGCCGTTTTTAAGTTGAAATGTTTGTCATGTATTCTTACAGATTTAATGATATTTTGTGTTAAAACGTCGTTACAAACAATTTCTCATTGTTGATGGGCTTGACGCTTAAACACGACACTGCTGCACATTTCCCTGGAATGAAGACCACTTGGCTGCAGCGATAACGCCTATTGAAATAACCTGTTAAAAGCTCCACGTTCGGAATAACTTACTGAAATTTCCTTTTACTGTAATCGTGACTGAATAAACACGAATACGTGCATTTTCCATTTTCTATGTCTCTCTGTGTAGTGATGTTTGTACAGGTAGGTCTCAACTCACAGGGGTACCTTTGGTCGAGACACTGAGAGGCTGCTGTTCATCTATCTGTTAATCACTCACATGTTTACGGCTGTACAAGAATTCCCTGCATAAAGTTTCATTCACAAATGTTAATGCACTTTCATTGTCGTTCATCTGATGCACTTAAATTAATTCTGTCAAAGGATAGTGGTATCGCTGACAAGGTCAGGTCGTTTGTTGCCCTTCCATATGTTACATTAAGTTGAATGCCTTGACTAATGTTTTCTGAGTCCAGTTACGTGCATTACAAACGTTGGCCAAGCCGAGTGACGATGGCTGAGTTGTGTTCACAAAGTCTCTCGTTAATCAGATGTGTTTTTAGAGTAGTTAATCACAGCATCATGCTCACCATCACAGATTTGATTTAAAGTCTAAATTTAAGGGGTTAACTTCCATTTTCACTAATTGCCATGGAAGATTTTGTACCCGGTCATTTTGAAGCCAAAAAAATAGTGCAGGCTTCTGATCTCTAGCCTATTAATGTTACCAAAAGCAATCAGTTCCTGTTTCCAATGACACGAAAATCCCTAAAATCAAAGCAGCAGTGGTTTGTGGTAACAGTTCTCCACTGAAGTAAGACACTGGTTTCAACTTATTCTGGAGAATCAATCATAGCTCGATTAAGAAGTATCTGTTGCACATCCGAAGTTTTTTTTTGTTCTGAAGGTGTAAGAAACAGCGAGAAGTCCCTGTCACCAGATCTGCGGAGGGAAAGGTTATTAATTCTTTTTCTTATATGTTCGTTTTGCAGTTAGAAGTAACTGGAAGTCTCAGTGCGTTTTCTCTTGTCGGAGATCGACTTTTTTTTCTGTGGTATCTTGCGGTCCTCATAGCGCAGAGATACACGGCAGTGTCAGGGTGATTATAATGATTAGGTCAGTAATATCGACAGTAGTGTGAAACGTTCAATAAAACAATCAGTAATCCCGGTGGTCCTCTGAGTATTCTCTCCATTATGCTAAACCATGCACTTTGGTCACAGCCCATGATGGTGACTCCACGAGTGCAAAATGAAGGATCAGGTTCATTTGTATTGAAAGTGTGTTTTGGCATGACATCAACTATTTTTGCGACACATACTTAAGTTATTGGATTTTCCACTGTTCGATAGCAGCTCCACTTGAACCGATTACAGTAGTGATATCAACAATCTTCATCAAGTCTGATTCCGATCAACATTAGCTTCATCAAAATCATCTGTAATATTTCACCAGCAACGGATCTATTATTGCCAAAAGAGTTACAGCTGGTTGAAGGAGAAGGGGAATAAAGAGAGTTCTCACTTGCATCGCTGAATGAAGCAAAATATACCATAAATGCTATCATTACAAAGAGCTATGCGATCTATTTCCCATGAGAATTCCAGCCTGTTTCAATCATCAATGTAGGAAATCGTCTGTCAGACCTGAAACATTCATCCCCGTCTCTCTGCTTGCTGCTCTAGAATTTCCCAGAGGCTCCAATTCACTTCAAACTTAAATTGGGTCAAATAGAAGTCAGCAGAGCAAAACTAAAAGCAGGGAAACCACAGTATCAAAACTGAGACCAGCGCAGCCAGCCATGGATGCAAGGATGGAATGAAAATAACAATGCTTGAGCATCAAGAAGTCTTACCCACATACTGAACCTGTTTCCTATTCAGGCGAATAGAAAATCAGGGGACTGAGAGGAGTTTGGTGCATGAGTAGCGGTGTCAGGTAACTCTCAAGTGACGATAAATATCTAAAGTTCAGCAAGCGAATAGCATTGTCATTTGGACCCAATGAATGTAGTATTCTATTCAGCGTTTAGATCGAAATTTTGTAAATTTATGGTTGAAATTATTCCCCTACACTTTGGATATTGTTTTGCAGGTCGCAACAAATCGCAGTGAAGTAAATAAAACTCACCTTTCCAATCTTTCCCCTCCTTTACTGTCAATGCAATTAACTGTTTTAGTCTTCTGCTGGTACAAACAATTACAAAGAACGAAGAACAAAGAAAATTACAGCACAGGAACAGGCCCTTCTGAACTCCAAGCTTTCTCCGATCCAGATCCTCTATCGAAGCCTGTTGTCTATTTTCCAACGATCTGTATCCCTCTGCTCCCTGCCCATTCATGTATCTGTCTAGATACGTCTTAAATGATGCTATTATGCCAGCCTTCTACCACCTCCGTTGGCAACGCGTTCCAGGCACCCACCACCCTCTGTGTCAAGAACTTTCCACGCATATCTCCCTTAAACTTTTCCCCTCTCACCTTGAAATCGTGACCTCCAGTAATTGAGTCTTCCATTCTGGGAACAAGCTTGTTGCTATCTACGCTGTCTATACCTCTCATGATTTTCTAGATCTCGGTCAGCTCCTCCCTCAGGGTCTGCATTTCTAATGTAAATAATGCTAATCTACTCAACCTCTCTTCATAGCTAGCGCCCTCCACACCAGGCAACATCCTGGTGAACCTCCACTGCACCATCTCCAAAACATCCACATCCTTTTGGTAGTGTGGCGACCAGAACTGTACACAGTATTCCAAATGTGGTCGAACCAAAATCTTATACAACTATAACATGACCTGCAAACTCTTGTACTCAACACCCCATCCGATGAATGAAAGCATGCTGTATGCCTTCTTGACCACTCTATCGCACTGAGTTGCCACCTTCAGGGTACAATGGACCTGAACACCCAGAACTCTCTCATTACATTGTACAAAGGATGGCCTATTGGTATTCTTGCTGGAATATCAAACTTCAGATCCAGGTAATGCTCTGTGGACTTCAGATTGATTTTTAGTTAAATAAAAACCCGAAATGAAGTGTCTATTAGTGACCACAAGACAACTGTCGATTGTTGGAAAAACCAATTTGATTTACTAATGTCGTCCAGGGAAGGAAACTGCCGTCCTTTGATGAAGACTACATATTACTCCAGACACCGCATTTTGGTTGACTCTCATCTGCCGTCTGGAAAGGACGATAAATACTTGTCCAGCCAGTGATGCCCCCATCCTGTGAAAGATTTTAAAATTCGTGTTATCTATTCATTCTGAACAATGAGATTGCAGGCAAGTCAATTGTGTCTCCCTGCTATCTTATTTGATAAAACGCTATTAAGCTACGCTTTTTCATTGTATTCACGTGAGAGGTTTTCAGCTCTCGCATCCTTCTGGTGAATCGACAATGTATTGTCTCCAAATGCTTTCATCTTTGTCAACACCTGGATTGGACTTCTAAGTCGAATGAACATGTCCCATTGCTGTGATGAAGGTGAGAAGATTACTTTAACGCCCTCTCAATTCATTGTGTGACTCCAACACTGAGCACACCAGCGTCTTTTCTACCTTATAATCTCATGCCTCGTCCATTCCAGCTCTCTGCCAGACAGCCACAATGAGATGCTTCTGACAGTAGAGAAGGCTGCGTTTGACATAGTCATTATGGAAAGTTCATCAACGGAAATCAGTTATATGAAAATTCCAGAGTACAAATATCTACGCACCCTACCACTTCTTGAACTTTCTTCAGGTAAAACGCATCATATTTGATCATAAATCAGCAATCCCAAATAGCAACTATCATCATAGTGCTGCGTATCATGTTATTAATCTCAGTACAGTTGTAATTCTTAACTGCATGCATTGAATAATTAATACTTTCACTTTTAGTTCAATGAAGAAGTAGGATAGAAGCGATTGAAGGATTACCTAAGACATGGTGGACAGAGAGGTTGGACAGAGACACGAATTCAACATATGAGACAGAATGAGAAACAAAATGAGAGAGGCAGACAAATATATTGACAGAAAGAGAAACGAGAGAAATTTGCTTGCAATGAGCTTTGAAATATTATGCAGTACACACAACTGACAAAGATTGGTTGCACCAGTCATGAGATACTAGGCAATCATTTCTCTGAGTAGAATTTTCATTTTCCCCATGTGTAGGTATTGACCCTGCTCTCACTCTTCAATGTCAAGCATCGAAATGCAATGGCATTCCAACGGCATTTCAAACAGGTATCATGCGTTCTTCACGCTTGTTGCTGATAATACTGGGTTTGTTGCTGGTGAGTGTGAATGCATATCACCAGTGGCTGTTGCTTGTTTTGTACTTATTCCTCTCTTTAATAGACATTCCATATTCATGTCACAGCAGTCATACACGCAGTGTCCCAGGGTTCTTTTGATTTAATAGCTCATGAAGGGCAGACAATCATACTAACCTGCAGTTATTCCACGACTGAAAGTATTCACTAGGTCTTCCGGTACATTAAGTATCCAGGGAGTTCCCTGACAAATATTCATGACAATGATCCTGGCGAGATGGCTCTGAATTCCGTTGCCTCCTTGGAGATAAAAACAGATAACAGTTCCATTAAATGTTCTTGGGACTCTTGTCCCTGACTCCGCCATGTGTTACTGTTCACTGCGCTCCACATTGTTACAGAGCCGCAGTGCGTGTGTACTAAAACCAGCAAGGTACTCTTTCCAGCTCTCATGCTGTGATGTTTCGCAATGTATTTACAAGCTGACGTTGGAATATTATATGTTTCTCAGTATTTCTCTCCATGCTTCTCCCCGTAATCTCTGATCCCGCACATGTTAAGAACTTACTTATCTCTGTCTTAAATTTAATCAATAACTTGGTCTTCTCATCCTTGTGTGTCAATGATTTCCATAGGTTCACTACTCTTCCCGAAGAAATTCCTCCTTATATAATTTTTAAAGAGTTGTCCATTCACTCTCAGGCTACACCCTAGGATCCTAGTCTTTCCTACTGTTGCAAATTTGTTCTTCATACTTATCCAGGACTCTCAGTATTCTATACATTTCAGTGAGATGTCCCATTATACTTCTAACCTCCTTCGAGTGCAGGTCCAGTGCATTCAACGGTTCGCCATAGGACAAGCCCTGCATTCCAAGAATCATTCTCGTGAACCTTCTCTGGACTCCATCTAAGGCCGATATAACTGTACTTAAATTTAGCCCCAAAACTGCTCTAACACATCCAATATGGTCCGACCAAAGCCTTATACAGCGTCAACAGTACACCACTGTTCCTGTTTTGTAACCCTGTCGAAAGAAATGCTCACCTTGTCAAAGGACTTTTGTTAATCCATAGATAACGTCCAATGGCTCTCTTTGATCTAACGTTGCCTCTGCCTGTGCCTCCTGCCATAGAATTACTTCATGAGCCATTGTGGCCTCTTCCTACTATTAGCATGTTTTTCTTTCCTCTTTGGGATGAATTTCTGCTGTGCCTTACCATTCGCCCCTACAAACTCCCGCTTTTGTTGCTCGACCGTTTTCGTTTCTTGCCTGCTCTCTCAATCAATCTAACCAGTTCCTGACTTATGTCTTTGGGCTTACCTTTACACAATTGTAATCTCGTAGTATCTGATTCCAGCTTCTCCGTCTCTCGCAGCAGGCTGGATTCTATTATATTTTCCTCACTGCTCCACAGAATGTTCCTACACATGAAACTTATGAGGTACGCCTGCTACATTTGCATATCGCCAAATTCATATTGCCTATTCCCAATTTAATTCTTCCGCAAGCTATTCTAAGAAGCAACTCTTATATATTCAACAATCCTTTTCTGAGCATCTGCAGCCAACCTAATCTTCCTCATTGACTGCACAAGCACAATCCCACTGTTCGCCTAGATTATTGTTTTTCATACATGCCTTCCTATTTCCTGATTTAGTTTTTGCCCCATACACTGACTACTGCTCGGAGACGCTACACAGCACTCATTTCACTGCTTTTCTTTTTCCGTATGTGCTTTCTCAACAAAATCCACACTTACTAAATGTTGTATATGTTCCAACCTTGCATCACTTCTTGCTATCGACTTATGTCCATTGTCAGCAATTGTTCTAGTCTTTGAAAGTAATTCCCATATTATGTGACTGTGTGTAGTGGAATGTTCCCTACTGTTGGAATCGCAATCTACCGAAGTTAATTTTCTGTAATTTATCTCAATGACAGCCATGTCACCATCTTGCCGTCTTACTGAACCAATAGCTACACAAGGCAGTGAAATGTTCACATCCACACATTTTTCAGCATCTTATTAAGGATACGATTCAGAAAAAAAAACTTCCCTCAAACATCTGACTTATCACTTCATAAAAGTAGCTGCAATGCGGCCACTCAGCATTTGTGCTGCGTTGAGCATAATTCTCAAGCTCACGTGTAGTTCTAGTGACACTGATTTCTGAAACACAGATTACATATGAGTACACACTGGGCTGATATGTTACTGTTCAAATATATGCTAAAGATATTTCGTCTTCTGGAATTTAAGATCAGAGTCGTGACAATGCTGTCGCTTAGCAGCTCCCTTCAGCTGTTAGGATAGAAAGAGAGCCAGTGACTTTAATTTTTCCCTTGAGTTTACTACAATCTGTTATTGGTTGTATTGAAACAACACAGACAAAATGCCCAAGTTTATACTGAGCATATCGTCCATAGGCATTAACGTTAATCAGATTTTGCTAAAAATAATTTCTCTTCAGAACTTCAGAAGGAAAAAAAAAATCACCAGTTGAGATATCTCATGGATGATGCTAACTGACATCATTGTGTATTACTATGTTTTCATATTCACAGTGATCGCCTGCATTCTTAGCGTTGCACAGGTAATGTCAGAGGGACGTCTTTTCTGTTGGTATTTCTGTGGAATTGGGGCAGTTACAACCACAAAGAGCAACGCACTGTCAAACCCGAAGCAATTAAACCTTGAGGAAGCCAAATGAACCTTCAAGCAATTAGCAGCTTAGAAAATAAACAACAGATGTCCTTCCCTTTGAAATAAATATCGACACTCAATTTTCTTGAATTATTACATTCTGAACTTGGATATTAGATTTTTGTGATTCATGCGCAGGAAGTTTCTAATCCCGATTGCGCTGTGGCTTTCTGCAGTCTTTATTCACATATCATATTCAGCTACTGTACTTTTCCTAGAGAGTGTATAACATCACATTTACCCACAATATGTTCTATCTACGAGTTTTTGCCCACTTATCTAACTGTTTTGTATCCTTCTGCAGACATTTTCTGTCATCATTATCCCTTGCCTTTCCACCTTAATTTTTGTGTCATCCACAAACTTGGTGACAGGACAGACACTTCCCTCATCCAACTGATGAATATGTATTGTTTAATACTTGTGTGACCAGTACTGATCACTATGACGCTCCTAAATTACATTTTGCTATCCTGAAGGTGCCCTCACTCGCTTAACTCAATTCTTTGCATTGTATTTGCAAGAAAAAAAACTCTTACACGTTAATATACCACACCCAAGACACTATCTCCTTTGTCATTCGTAGCCAAGCGTGTGCAAATTTATCAACGTCTTATGTTAATCTCGTTCCATTTTATCCACCCTGCGTGTTATACTCTTTCCGATTTCCATTAAATATATCAGGCATGATTTCCCCTTCAGGAAACCACATTACAACTGAATGATCACATTACATAGACATAATTTCGCCATAGTCTGAGAGGACAACGCTCCCATTCGACACAGAGACGACTATGACAGAGTCACCGGAGTTCTTCACTCTTCGGACGATGGGTGAGGTTGAGAAGATAGGAGAAAACTACTGCAAATGATGGTATCTGTACAGAAAAAGACAAATGCTGGAAATGACAACTCGTCGGACGGCAAACATGGAGGGCGACCAATCTGGAGCTCTGATGAAGAGTCACCTGGTCTCGAAAACTCAGCTTGTTCACTCTCTATGGATGCTGTCTGACCCGATGTGCTCTCCAACATTCGTTGTTTTCAGTTGAGAAAGCCAGACATTTGTTGTATCCTGAGATAATACGGAGTGTAGTACCCACGCTGTCTGCATTAATTTACATTGCAAATCGTCCATCCATCCTACCGAGCTGACTAACCCGCGTTGTATTATGACATCATAAATAGTATTGTAAGACGTGCTTTGTGAAAAACTCCAACATTTTCTCAATTACAGGCGTTAAGTTATGTGGTTTACATTTTCTTTTTTAAATTTATCTTCTTGGAAGCTAGGTCCTCAGACTGACTGCAAAGAAATGGCAATCAGAAGTGGCAGATAAATTTGGTAGTGTAAAGAACGATACTCAGATGTGACCACTTGGTGACAGGCAAAATTGAGAATGCATTCAATGTTACAGAAAGACAATAACGCAGGTTAAAATATAAAGCTTACATTCACGGAGGATCAAGTGAGACTTTATAGTCCAAGTGAATTTGTTCTATCTGCTTTGTCAGGAACAAAAGTTCCGTTTTTAACATTTTTGTTATTTACTCGCTGATCTGTTTAAAAGCTGCGACTTCTACCTTCCTTGTGTTTGTTAACAGATTGTCCATTCACTTTTTCATAACCTGAAGTGTTTACAAAACCTTTTTGACTAGATAGCAATATTTCTTTCTTTATCAAATTCCTGTATTGTCTATTTTCTAAATATGCCATTAAAGACTTCAAACTTACCCTCTTATGCGGTTTTATTCTGCTGCCAGATGGGATGGTACTATTTCCCTCACTCTAGCTGATTCCTGATGAGTCAAGGCCTGCGCATGTACAGACCTCAGCCAACG
This sequence comes from Ginglymostoma cirratum, assembly GCA_024137785.1. Classification (NCBI taxonomy): domain Eukaryota; kingdom Metazoa; phylum Chordata; class Chondrichthyes; order Orectolobiformes; family Ginglymostomatidae; genus Ginglymostoma; species Ginglymostoma cirratum. The sequence continues at coordinate 568,211 of JAHRHZ010000116.1, read as the reverse complement.
GAGGGTGATATTGTATTACATTAATTTCAAAATAGAGGAACAGTGAGAGAGACTGTAATTCATTTTTTAAAAATTCTCTATTAGTCCTCTGGATAATATATTCCTAGAACAGCGACTGGCTGCTTCTCAAGTAACAAGACCCGTGATAAAATGCTCCAGATGAACATTGCTAAACTTTTGAACATGTTTCCCATCGGATACTAGTGCAGACAGAACAACAACAGGCAACCGGACGCACTAGAAACAGAAACATACACCCAGAGACGTGAGAACAAATATTCGGAACAAAAAATACATAAAGACGCACACACTGATACAAAAACACACTAACAAACGAATAGGGATTGCGGGTGTCTGGACCAGATAGAGCTGTGATAATTTTCAGATGCACATTGTGTCCTGTTCTGTGAGGCCTCTGTGTTCAGTGAGACAGCAGACACCCACAACTGGTGAGGTAGGAAGCAGAAGCTGAGTGTAGTGATCATTGAAAGGAACGAGCAGACAGAAACAGATAATTTCGAATTTAAGTGCACAGAAATTAGGGATAGATGAGATGGTAAAGGGAAAAAATGGAAAAGAAAAGTAATATCAACATTGGTAATTGATAAGTTTGGAATTAAGTGCAGTAATGCGGGAGGTGAGACTTGAGGGTTTATAATTTGAGAGGGTCAGTTTGTGTGGTCACAGAAATTTTACAGTGGAGTGAAATTTACGAAGTGACATGGATCATTAATTTGGGAGTAAAAATTCACAGGTTAACAAAAAAGTTTTCAATTAAGTTGGGGTCTGGGACAGAAACAAATAGTCTAGACAGTAAGGGCACCGAAAAGCTAGGGAGCTGCTGGTCATAGATGCGAACCAAGTTATCAGAATAGTCGTGGCTTTGTTTTAAGGTAGACAGCGTAACTTATCACGGGATGTGTAAAGTCACTTAGAGTCATGTTTCCTCCTGAAAACCTCGCAGCATCACTTCTTGTACAAGGCAATGAGATTTGAACGACAAGAAACACAGCAGAAGCTTCTTGAGAGTGAAGCTTTAGAGCGTAAGTCCTTACTTAACCAACTGCCTTGTTGTACCGATATCAGAGATAATGTAGCTGTTTAGCATCTGGATTGTGTGAGGAGTATTTCTATCAGGTAACGGAGAAGCAAATATATTGCTCATTTCTTTTCAAATTATATGTCAAACTAATGTCATTTTGTCTTTTTTTTGTAATTGAAATCTGTTTTCTCTTTCAAGCTTGAGTCATGGCGATTTTGGCACACATTCGCTCTCCTCTGATGTCCGTATGAAGGAAGAGGCGGTGATTCTAAACTGTATCCATTATATTACATCGAGAAGCTATGTATCATTATGGTACCGACAATACTCAGATACACACCCCTAGTATATCCTGAGCAAATATTCTTCTGGTTAAGAGGATAAGGGAGATTTTGCTAAACATTGCTTTTCTGTAGTTCCTCAGACATCAAATAAATTCATGAGTTTGACTATTTCGTGCCTGCAGCTCACTAATGTTGCCATGTATTACTGCGCACTTGGGGACACACAATCATGAGAAACTATCTCATCCCTGTGCAACAAAACAAATAGAAAAACCGATAGGTGGTGACTAATCTGGTGGAACATGTGTAGAAACATTGGCAGTTACAATGTGGTGTCAGAAGCTCAAAATCATTCTCAGAGGAAACCAAACTAACCACAGATCAAACTTTAAAACAACTGTTTCTGGGAGCGGCTGAGAAAATAAACTTCAGACTCCAGAAACGAATCATATGTAAGCACACTCATTCTACTCCCCGCTCTCAACAACCTGCTGTCGTATCATTTTCAGGTAGTGAGCAAGCAGTCAGCTGTCCTTCTCTAAATTTCACATCCTGACCTCTGCCACAAGTCAATTGTGTCCAGACACACAACAACAGATTACCGAAGTCGAGGCTTTAGAATGGGTGTCTTCAATATCCAACGGTACTCTTACACAGAATACAACAGCAATGCCTTTGCTTTTTATCTGGATTGTGTTGCGAGCACATTTACCACATAAATGTGATGGAAGCACATTACACATTTCTCTTTAAATTCCAATCCACACTAGCGCCAACTGGGAATTTTCTAGTTTAAATGTGATTGCCATTCCAGACTTGAGTCATGGAGATTCTGTTACTCAATCACTCTCCACAGGCCTTTGAACAGAAGTAGAGACTGTGAGTCTAAAATGCACCTACGATTATACGCTGAAATTCTCTACGTTTTACTGACAGAGACAGCAATCAGACATGCTACACTGTACTTACAGAGAAAGTATTCTCGTGGTTATTAACATTTAAAAAAAAAGATTTTGCTCAAAAGTTATTATTCTGCAGAGGTCCAACTCTCTAATCACTTTATCCACATTTGTTTCACTTTAGTGGTGTTCGACCGTAAATGGTTCTACACGTTAAAGACCAGGAGTGATGATGAATGTCGTATTCCTTAACCGACACGAAAACGTCATGAAATTACTGAAGTTACGCAGTATTAAGGAGACAGCTTTACGTGCAACTGATATTGATGAGAATGTAAGGATCAGTCCAAACGCTCAGACCTGTTCAGTGAGGAAAAGAAACTAAAAATCCCAATGCAGATACTAACTCTGAACAAATACTTTGTCTTAACAAACTGTGAACAGCAACTCCAGGAAACTGACGTGAGAATTGGGTAAGTGCAACTCATCATGACAGGCAGGCAAGCAAAGAGGAACATAAGGAGAAAACAAATAATTTAGCTGTCATCGGTGAATTTATGAATTTCTTTGTGACATTCCAGTTCAGAACAACAAGAACAGTCACTAAGTCAACGGCGGCACGGTTACTCGATGGTGAACACTGCTGTCACATAGTGTCAGGGACCCGGGTTTGGTTTCACCCTCGAGCGACCGTCTGTGTGGAGTTTGCTCATTCTCCTTGTGTCTGCGTGGGTTTCCTCCAGGTGCTCCGGTTTCCACCCACAGCTAGACGGATTGACCATTCTAAATTGACCGTAGTGTTTAGGGATGTGTAGATTCGGTGGGATACAGGGGGATGGGTCTGGGTGGGATGGTCTGAGATTCGGTGTGGACATATTGGGCCGAAGGCCCTATTTCCACACTGCAGGGATTCTATGATTCTCTGTATGAGAGGTCGCGCTACTGTCAATTTGGGTCGTGATCTGAGCTTCTCCACATGCCACATGCAACAAAGGCTAAAGCCCTGATGCTTTCCACCGGCCACTTGTGCAGTGGCGTCGAGTAGAAGCAGATGGTGGCATTGTAAACTCTAGAGAGAGAATGTGCGACTTTTTAAATCTTATCCCATTCCAGTCCGTCCAGACATGTCATCTCCCAGTGCTGGTGTGTCATGATAAAGGGTGTAAACCCAACACGTCGATTTTCCTGCTCTTCAGATGCTACCTGATCTGCTGAGTTCCTCCAACTCCACACCATATTGAGGCAGGTGACAGCTACTTTTGAAATCTCTTTAGACCTATCAACAGCTGAAATAACTCCACGAAGCCTGGTATCCCGTCACTTATTCACGGTACATTTGCCCGTTCCTGATACACGACACTGATGCAGCTTGCTCTTCGAGTGAACTGAAACTCTAGTATGCTTGTTGACTTGTCAGAACAATATTATTGGCCCAGGTTAACGGCCGAATCAGCGTATTCATTCTATATTATCCATCTGGCTGACGTTATTCTAATCTTTACATCCCTCCACCTCCATGACTTGGGACGTAGGACTATCCTTTTTTTTAACATCTGAGAGTTCTTCTGGGGCGTTTTCGCACCATTTCCAGTTCTCTGGCAGCATCTTGGATGCTGGCGTCATTTACAGGATGTCGCCCGCGTCTTGTGTCCAGAGCATCTAGGAAGAAATTCATCTGCTACTTCCGGTGGTAATGACATCGAGGCTGTGGCATTTGCTGTGTCCATCTTGTTCTTCGAGATTTGTTTTCCGCTAGACAGAGGAGGAGAATCCATAGGTTCTGAAAGCCTTGTCCGATGTTGCAAGATGCCTAGTATGGTTAACTCCTAATCAGTCTGTAAGTTTGCAGCACTCACCGTGGTCCACGTGCTTAGTCAGAACCACCTCTCCCACCTGAACTTTGTACGTCCAGGTCTCTTACTCATGCAATACCGTTCCCGTGAATTTGACATCAAACATGGTTCTCTGAACTATATTGCTCTCTCACTTACAGGAGACACGAGTCTGGCATTTGCTTTCCTGACGCATTTTCGCCCATCCACACAGATCCGGAAAGATCAAGTTTAGCGTGGTGCGTAGTCTTCGCCCCTTTAACAACTTTGTTAGAACTTTCCCTGCAGTTGCGTGAGAGATAGTCCGAGAATCAAATAGGAAGTGGGACAGTTTGGTTTTGGTTGAAGATGTAAGCTGTTTCTTTAGGCCATCTTTCAAAGTTTGGACTCCTTTTACCGCCAGAAAATTGTACGATGTGCAGCAGGGATTTGTTCCTACATGCCTAATGCCATCCGTCTTTATGAAATATCCAAATTCCTTGATATTAAATGATGGACCTTGTCTGTGACCACCACTTGTACTGCACAAGATCCTCGCAGATTTTTTGTCACTGTCCCCGTGTTTGATGACTGAACTCTATGCTCATTCACCCACTTCTAAATAGCGTCCACAATGACTAAGAACATAGAGCCGATGAAAGGACCGGCATAGTTGGGCGTGTAAACGAGTCCACAACTTATCTAGCCATTCCCATGAATATCAATAAGCTGGTAATTTCTATCTCTGTTGGCACACTGGGAATAACCTCAACAACCCGGTTATGTTGACATTGAATTCTAGTAACCAGACATTACTTCTCGCCAACATCTTCAGTTTGGAAACCCCTCGTTGAGTTCAGCTGGAATATGGCGGTGACATTTGCTGGGAACAATCACACTCGCTTCCCATAAAAATTGATGTCCTCTATGGTGATGTGATCTCGCCTGATCCGGAAAAGTTTCAATTCTTGATCTGATGAACCTTTTGTTTTATCCAATCACCAGCAACTGTTTCAGTTTTGCCCCCCTTTTGGTATCCACAGTTGGATATTGTCAGCGGTGGCAGCAAAGGTGTCAAGTAAGTTTGAAGCCAAACCAGAGTCTTCTCGTGGCGACACCACTGGTGGTGTATTCAGCAGTGTGAGGCGGCGCAAGACATCCATATTGGCCACTTGCCCCTCTCCACCTCCCCCCGAGGGTGTTTCAACTTGCAATTGTATACACTGAGGATAACAGCCCACATCTGAATTGTCCCAGAATCTATGGGTAGCGTGAAAACTGTCAAATCTTCCGACTCTATCTGGCATAATTTTATTTTGGCATCAGCCAAAATCCAGAAAGCATACACTATCTGGCATTCCTCTTCGCTACGCTGCTGGTAAACACTGCCCCAATAGCATACAGGAAGGCATTCCATGTCAGCACCATATCTTGCTTGAGATTGGTGTGTGCCAATACCTTAGATGACGATAGGTACATCTTGACTACAGGACCAGTTCCAAAGCTGACCCATTTTTGATAGCAGATATAAGCGTGCCAGGATGGAGGCCAGGTTACGTATGAACTTGTCATCATAAGTCACCAACCTAATCTCTGTAACAAACATGGGCGCCAGGCATCGTCTTTATCTTCTAACAGTTGTATTCAGGCTGTGGTTAACAATTGACTACAGGAACTCAAGAATATGATTGGCTCTTACCTGCCAGATGAAGTGGGCTCACAAGCTATCGGGTTAAAGGCCTTTTGTGGGCGGGCACTAAATTCTTGCCAACAGGTGACACCCATGTCTCACAAGTGTAAAAAGAAAGTTCCAGCGAAGAGCGCTGCGAAGAACCAGCAGAGGCAGACAGATATATTTCAGACTGAGTGCAAAGAAACAACAATAGATGGCTAGTGTTGGTGATTAAACTGGTAACATTTTAATACTGACAGATAACTTTGAGAATGTGTTTAGTGATGTAGCAGATGAGATTTGACGTCACGTAAAAGGTGATAATTTTCGGGATTGCAATGATTTTCATATGGTCCAGAGCTTTGAATGGAGGCGTAGGTGGCAGCTTTGGGTGTCACAATTAACTGAATATGACATTTATGCCAGCAAATTGAACAGAGAAAACAGAATCTTGAGAGTATGGCTACTGGCAATCTTGGGAATTACTTATCATGGATTGAACACAATATATCTGAATGCTCATTCTCCATTTCAAATAGAGTAACCTAGATCGGTGTGTGCCAATTCTCTGAGAGATACTTCTCTTGTTTCCACTCTTAGCACATCCCAGCGACACAAGGTCGTGATGTGTAAGCAGCCAACGGGCCGGCACCATTTAATTGAGAGAATGGTTTTAGGATGAGTGTCTGTTCACGGAAGACAAAGTCAATGCTGTTACTCAACGTCGATATTGTGTTGACATCATTCCCACCAAGGAAATGTTCAGGAAATGCAATGCACATTTCTTTACAAATCAAGCTTTAAGCTAATGCCATCCTGACATTATGCAGTTGACATGTGCTTACGCTTTCAGACGTGAGTCGCGGAGATTCCGTCACCCCGCCACTGTCTTCAGTGTTCAGGGGAAGGCGATACCATGACTGTAAGTTGTAGCTATGACACTACACGGAGCAACTGTACAATATTCTGTTCGTGACAATACAGTTCACGCATATTGTGAGCGAAAACTGTTATGCTCATGAGTGAAATATGTTTCTCTACACAAATTCAATCGTCAAATAAAACCTCCAGTTAGACTGTTCCTTAGTCCCGCTGACTAATTCTTCCGTGTTTTCTGGAACTCACTGTGAATATGCCTATCTCACGGTATTCAAAATAAAAAAAAAACTGTTTTGGAAAAAGGACGGGCTCTTGTTTTGAAGTTTATGTCGAATTCGAGACAGCCACGAATTGCTAGCAGGAGGTCAAATGAGCATTCACACAGAAAGAAAGCCAAACTAACTCTGCGAGACTGTCCCCTAACTGTTAAGGAATTAAACTTCAGGCTCTGATCAGCACACAGACACAGAACTGAGTTGCATATTTAATATTCGTTCATTCACTGTTATGCCATATTTGTATTCGTCTATTTCTGTTTTCTTCTTCCTTAAATTCTATCTTTTTCTCCTGTGAGACACTTGTCCTTTTATTTTCTCCTCCACGAATTGGTCTTTTAGTGTCGCAACATGAAAGGCTGCATCGCACCACGTGTAAATCACTTGATGAGTAACAGTGATAAGAAAGGGAGGGAGGAACCACCCATGAAATGAAAACACCCCGCAGCACAGTGACTGACCACATTGTATGTCTTTCCTTCCTTAATCTACTGAATGGTTTGCCTAACCGTTGCAGTTTGGTGCACTTTGAGAAAGGATAGCCACAGGATTTAGGTCTATTGCTTCCAACCGGTTAATGTATTCCTTAGAGTTTAACAGCAACATAGTTGTGCTGTTCACCTTCTGCTATGTTTTTCTGCTAAACTGTTTCTCAACTGACGTTAATAGAGTGTAACTTCAACTTTGCCCACTCGTAAGTGGCATTTTGGATGTGCAGAAACTTTCCCACGATGTACGATCGTCTTCTCATTTTATCGTTGATATTGGGTAGGTTTGGTTGCGGATTGTAACTGTTTCCATACCTGTGAGGTTATTAGATTTTCTAACACAGTACGGTAGTAAAACTATAATTCATTTGTATTTCAGGTGAGATTCAGTCAGATTCGGTCACACAATCTCGGACAATACTCACCGTGATGGAAGGCGATGGTGTGATCATAGACTGCATGTACACAACAAGTTATGAGAACCCTGACCTGTACTGGTACAGGCAGTGTTCGAATCAGGCTCCAGATTTCATTTTATATCGAGATAATAGCAGGAAAAAAGACGCAGATTTTGTCAATGGGCGATTTGTGGCCAACCAAGCAACTTCAGAAAAGAAATTTCCTTTGAAGATCACCCGTTCAGAGATCCAGGACACTGCTGTATATTTCTGCGGGTTGAGAAGCACAATGGTTCAGACACATCTGTTGTTGTACAAAAACTTCATAGACATAGAACTGCTACAGAAGTTGTACTTTGTAAGCATCTGTCGCAGCTCAGGCAGATTCATTTTTCATTTGAATTAAGTTAGACTAAGCGCAAGTCTCGCTGAAGAACTTACAACCTTTGAGTTAAAGCTGTTTCTCAAGTGTCAGAATAGAGGGAAAGCAACATTTCTGCCGTTGTCACCATTTGACTAAGTCGATACACTTAGGTCCCAGCTGACCTTTTTTTTGTCGAATATCTCTACCACTATTTTGGAATTAAAAATATTTTTTTCACATATGCATTATGTTATTATTTCTCAATAAAAGTTAAGCACACAGGTGATTGCTTTCTTTACCCTTGAAAAAGTTTTGTGTACGTGACTATCACATTTCCTCCATTGCAATAGAGTAGATTTCATAATTATTTAGCAAGTTAGGGTATTTTGGCCATGTCTAATGCAGTGCCTCAGACACACTAACACAAGTTGGAAAAACAGCATGCCATCTCCACTTGGAGACGTTACAGCCTTCAGCACTAAACATCAGTTTAAAAAGTTTGAACTTTACCAGTTCGTTCCATGTCTTTGCCTATCTCCACCCAACTGGATCTGTTATGAAATCAATTGTCTTCAGTGCAGACAACCTACCTTCAGATACTCATAGAGTCCAATATCATCTATCTAGTATCTATTGGAATAAAAAAACAAAGAAAATTACAATACAGGAACAGGCCCACTGGTCCGCCAAGCCTGCATCAACATGCTGCTCATCACAACTAAAACCCCCTATCCTTCCAGTGACCGTATCCCCCTATTCTAATCCAATTCATATATTTGTCAAGAGGCTCTTTAAAAGTCACTATTGTATCTGCTTATACTACCTCCCCTGGCAGCGAGGTCAATGTACACACCACCCTCTGCGTAGAAACCTTGCCTCGTACTTCACCTTTAAAGCTTGCCACTCGCAGCTTAAACGCATGGCTCCTGATAACTGACTCTTCCACCCTGGGAAAAGGCTTCTGACCGTCCAGACTGCCCATGCCCTTCATAATATTGTAGACCTCTATCAAGTCGCCTCTCAACCTCTGTCATTCCACTGAGAACAACCCAAGTCTCTCCAACCTCTCCTCATAGTTAATGCCCACAATAGCAGCCAACATCCTGGTAAATCTTTTCTGGACCTTTTCCAAAGCCACCATTTCCTTCTGTTAGAGTGGCGACAAGAATTGAACAGGATATTCCAAATGCGGCGTAACTAATGTTCTGCAAAGCTACAACGTTACATGCCAATTTTTAAACTCAATGCCGCAGCCGTTGAAGGCAAGTATGCCATATACCTTGTTGATTACCTTTGCACCTGCGTTGCCACTTTGAGTGACCTGAGTCAATGAACACCCAGATCCCTCTGTCTATCAGAACTGTCAAGTGTTCTATCATTTACTGTATATTTTCCATCTGGTTTGGACCTTGCAAAATGCATTATCTCATATTTTACCGGCCTAAACGCCATCTGCCATATCTCTGCACAAGTCACCAACCAATCTATGTCCAGCTGTATCCTTTGATGGTCCTCATCACTATCTGCCATTCCATCAACCTTCGTGTCATCGACAAATTTACGAATCAGACTCCGTTAAATCATTTATATATATATTACAAACAACAAAGGTGCGAACACTGATCACTGAGGAACGCCACCAATGGCAGCCCTCCACTGCTGAAACGTACTCTTCCACTGCTACCCTCCATCTTCTATGACCAAGCCTGTCTTTTTTCCATCTTGCAAGCTCACCTCTGACCCTGTGCGACTTTATCTCCTGTACCAGCGTGCCATGAGGAAAATTGTAAATGGCTTTCCTGAAGTTCCTGCAGACAACATCCGCTGCCTTAGTCCCATCGATCATCTTTGTCACTTCCTCAAAAAACTCAGGCAAGTTAGTGAGACACGAACTTCCCTTCACAAATCCATGTTGCCTCTCGCTAATACACCCATTGATTTCCAGGTGGGAGTAAATCGTGCCTCGAAGCATACTTTCCAATAATTTCCCTAACACTAATGTAAGTCTCGCCGGCCTGTAATTAGTTGGGTTATCCCTGCCACGCTTCTTAAACAAAGGAACAACATTGGCTATTCGCCAGTCCTCTGCGACCTACCCTGCAGCCAGTGAATATATGAAGATTTCCCTCAAAGCCCCAGCAATATCCTCCCTTGCCTCTTTCGGTATTCTGGTGTATACCGCATCAGTCCCTGGCGACTTGTCTACTTTAATGTCTTTCGAGACGCACAATACCTCCTCCCTTTTGATGTAAACATGACCCAAACTAGCTGCACACCTTTCCCCAGACTAATCATCAACCGAGTCCTCATGTATGGTGAATACTGACGCAAAGTACTTAAATAATACCTCGCCCACTTCGCTTGGCTGCACACATAAATTCGCTTCCCTGTTCTTGGCTACCCACTTGTTCTTTATATGTGTATAAACAGCCTTGGGATTTTCCTTGGCAAATGACATGTCATGACTTCTTTTAGCCCTCCTCACTCCTTGCTGAATGTTCTTTCGACTTTACTTGTATTCCACCCTTGCTTCTTGTATTCCCAGCCTCTGAGACTTGATAAATGCTTCCTTTTTATTTTCGAATTGGCTTACATTAACTCTCGTTATCCAAGGTTTCCTAAAGTTGCCATACTTATACTTCATCCTTAATGCACTTCCCTGTCCTGAGTTCCTGGCAACTTACACTTGAAAGCCTCCCACATACCATATGATGGTTTCTCACAAACATCTGCCTCCAATCTACATTCTTCAGTTCAGAAATTGTGGGAACTGCAGATGCTGGAGAATCTGAGATAACAAGATGTAGAGCTGGATGAACGCAGCAGGCCAAGCAGGATCAGAGGAGCAGGAACGCTGATGTTTAGCGTCTAGAACCTTCTTCAAAAATGGGGGATGGGAAGGGGGTTCTCAAATAAATAGGGAGAGAGGGGGAGGTGGATAGAAGATAGATAAAGGAGAATATAGGTGGAGAGGAGACAGACAGGTCAAAGAGGTGGGGATGGAGCCAAAAAGGTGAGTGCCGGTGGGGAGTTAGGGAGATCATCTCCCTCCAAAACTGGTAGACCGTGTCGACACTGTTGGGGGAGATGGCTCACCAGGGAAAGGCAGCAGAAACCAGGTTCATGGCACCGTGGCTGGCTCTGCTGGGCAGAACGGCGGGAAAAAGAGTGGAAGGGCTATAGTCATCTAGGATTCGCTTCTTAGGGAAGCAAATAGCCGGTTCTGCGGTCGCAAACAAGACTCTCGAATGGTATGTTCCTTCTCAGGTGTACGGTTCAGGGATGCCTCAGATCGACTGCAGGACATTCTGAAGGGAGAGGGTGAACAGCCAGCAGTGATGGTGCATATAGGCACCAATGATATAGGTTAAAAAAAACGGAATGAAGCACGACAAGCAGAATTTAGGGTGTTAGGAGCCAAGTTAAAAAGTAGGACCTCAGAGTTAGTAATCTTAGGATTGCTACCAGTGCAACGTGCTAGTTAGAGTAGAAATGGAAGAATAAGCAAGATAAATGAGTGGCTTGGGAGATCGTGCAGGAGGGAGAGGTTCAGATTTTTGGGACATTGGGACCGGTTCTGGGGGAGATGGACTATGACAAATCGGATGGTCTACACCTGGGCAGGATAGGAACCAATGTCCTCGGGACTGCTTTTGATAACGCTGTTTAGGTAGGGTTTAAACTAATGTGGCAGGGGAATTGGAACTAAATGAGGAGGTTAGTGGACGGTAAGGAGATAGTAACTAAAGCCTGTAAGGAACTAGATAATGAAGTCAGTGTGATTAAGTTGAAGAGTAGGCGGAAAGCAGATGATGAAGCAGAAGGACAGGTGGTCTGAGGTGCATTTGTTTTAATGCGAGAAGTGTAGTAGGTAAGGCAGATGAATTTAGGGCTTGGTTTAGTACCTGGGAGTATGATGTTATTTCTACTACCGATACTTGGTTGAAGGAAGGGCAAGATTGGCAACTAAATACCCCAGGACATAAATGCTTCAGGCGGGATAGATAGGGATGTAAAAGGGGTGGAGGAGCGGCATTCCTGGTCAAAGAGGATATCACCGCTGTGCTGAAGGAGGGCACTATGGAGAACTCGAGCAGTGAGGCAATATGGGCAGAGCTCAGAAAGAGGAATGGTGCGGTAACAATGTTGGGGCTGTACTACAGTCCTCCAAACAGTGAGCGTGAGATAGAGGCACAAATATGTAGACAGATTACGGAAAGATGTAGGAGCAACAGGGTGGTGGTGATGGGAGATATTAATTTTCCCAACATTGACTGGGATTCACTTAGTGTTTGGGGTTTAGATGGAGCAGAATTTGTAAGGAGGATCCAGGAGGGTTTTCTAGAGCAGTATGTAAATAGTCCACTTCGGGAAGGGGCCATCCTCGAACTAGTGTTGGGGAATGAGCCCGTCCAGGTGGTTGAAGATTCAGTAGGGGATTACTTTGGGAATAGTGATCACAATTCCGTAAGTTTGAGAATTCTGATGGACCAAGACGAGAGTGGTCCTAAAGGAAGAGTGCTGAGGCCAACTATAGCAAAATTCGACAGGAGCTGGGACATGTGGATTGAGAGCAGCTGTTTCAGGATAAATCCACATTTGATATGTGGGAGGCTTTTAAAGAGAGGTTGATTAGAGTGCAGGACAGACACGTCCCTGTGAAAATGAGGGATGGAAAGGGCAAGATTAGAGAACCATGGATGCCAGGTGAAATTGTGAGTTTAGTGAAGAGGTAAAAGGAGGCGTACATAACGTCTAGGCGACTGGAAACACACGAAACTTTGGGAGAATATATGGAAAGTAGGACCAATCTGAAACTAGGAATTAAGAGGGCCAAAGGGCGTCATGAAATATCTTTAGCAAACAGAGTTAAGGAAAATCCCAAAGCCTTTTATTCATACATAAGGAGCAAGAGGCTATCGAGAGAAAGGGTTGGCCTACTCAAGGACAAAGGAGGGAAGATATGCAAGGAGTCAGAGAAAATGAGTGAGATTCTTCATGAGTACTTCGCATCAGTATTCACTGAGGAGAGGTACATGACGGTTGTTTGGGATAGATGTTTGATTACTCTCGGTCAATTCAACGGAAGGAGGAGGGGGATGTGTTGGGTATTCTAAAAGGCATTATGGTTAACAAGTCCCCAGGTCCGAATGGGATCCATTGCAGGTTACTGAGGGACTCAAGAGAGAAAATAGCTGGGGCCTTAACAGATATCTTTGCAGCATCCTTGAGCGTGGGTGAGGTCCCGGAGGACTGGAAAGTTGCTAATGTTGTTCCCTTGTTTAAGAAGGTTCGCAAGGATAATCCAGGAAATTATCGACCGGCAAGCCTGACGTCAGTGGTGGGGAAGCTGCTTGAAAATATTCTGAGGGAAAGGATCTATTTACATTTGGAAGAAAATGGGCTTATTAGTGATAGACAGCATGGTTTTGTGCAGGGAAGTTCATGTCTTACCAACTTGATAGAATTCTTTGGGTAAATGACAAAGTTGATACATGAGGGAAGGGCTGTAGAAGTCATATACATGGACTTCAGTAAGGCTTTTGGCAAGGGTTCCCCATGGTAGTCTGATGGAGAAAGTGAAGTCGTATGGGGTCCAGAGTATACTAGCTAGATGGATAGAGAACTGGCAACAGGAGATAGAGAGTTGTAGTGGAAGGGAGTTTCACAAAATGGAGAACTGTGACCAGTGGTGTTCCACAGGGATCCGTGTTGGGATCTCTATTGTTTGTGATATATATAAATGATCTGGAGGGAGGTATAGACGGTCTGATTAGCAAGTTTGCAGATGATACTAAGATTGGTGGAGTAGCAGATATTGAAAGGGACTGTCGGAGTTGCAGCAGAATATAAATAGATTGGAGAGTTGGGCGGAGAAATGGCAGATGAAGCTCAGTCTAGGCAAATGCGAGGTGATGCTTTTTGGAAGATCCAATTCACGAGCGAACTATACAGTAAATGGGAAATCCCTGGGGGAAGTTGATGCACAGAGAGATCTGGGTGTTCAAGTCCATTGTACCCTGAAGCAGCAACGCAGGTGGGTAGAGTGGTCAAGAAGGCATACGACATGCTTTCATTAATCGGTCGGGATATTGAGTACAAGAGTTGGCAGTTTATGTTACAGTTGTCTAAGATTTTGGTTAGACCACATTTGGAATATTGTGTACAGTTCTGGTCGCCACACTACCAAAAGGATGTGGATGTTTTGGAGAGGGCGCAGAGGAGGTTCACCAGGATGTTGCCTGGTATGGAGGGCGCTAGCTATGAAGAGAGGTTGAGTAGATTAGGATTATTTGCATTAGAAAGACGGAGGTTGAGGGGGGACCTGATTGAGTTCTACAAAATCATGAGAGGTATAGACAGGATGGATAACAAGAAGCTTGTTCCAAGAATGGGAGACTCAATTACTAGGGGTTACGATTTCAAGGTGAGAGGGGAAAAGTTTAAGGGAGATATGCGTGGAAAGTTCTTGACACAGAGGGTGGTGGGTGCCTGGAACGCGTTGCCAGCAGGGGTGGTAAACGCGGGCACGATAGCATCATTTAAGATGTATCTAGACAGATGCATGAATGGGCAGGGAGCAAAGGGAGACAAATCCTTGGAAAATAGGCGACAGGTTTAGATAGAGGATCTGTATCAATGCAAGCTTGGAGGTCAGCTCCTGTGCTGTAATTTTCTTTGTTATTTGTTCTTTGTTGCATTGAAAACACAAACATGGTGTTGGAACTCCCTCTGGTGACGATATGCAGTAACCTATGTTTGGCTGTGAAATCGCCTAATTCTCAAATTACTGGCGCACTGTGTTGCACGGTTGTGTCGCATTGGCATTGTCCTTAGAGTTCCTACTTTGATAAAATTCAGTGCGTGTGATGGTACCAAATGCAGGTTGAATCTTCTTTACTGTCTTTGTTTACTTCGAATATTCCATACAATATCTGGGAGGGGAAACCATTAGGATTATGGAACTAAGCCATCCACACAAAGAAACAACAATGATTTCATTCTTCGTCGCTTCATGTATTAGATGCCATAAGTTTGAATTTGACCGTTGTCAGTTTATATTTGTCTGAGAACAAAGCAATTTATTTTGGAAATTATAAATGTTCCTCCGAAGGCAGCTTGGCATTGGACGGCTTCTGTGAAATAGGAATGTTAGGGAAATTAGATTTCCACGTAAACTGTTGAATAGGAGAGGCTGGGAAACAGAGCCAATATGTTGAGACCCAGAATAAAGGACGGAAAATTAGAAGCCAAAAGCAATAGTGAGAAGAGAGAAAGGGAGTCAGAGACATCAGAGACAAAAAGGCAGAAGGAGACAAGGAAACAGACAGAAACAAACAACTGTTCGACAACAAACCATGCTTAGGGTACAATGCCTGTTAATGGTATTGGTCGTAATAATTAATCATTGACTCAGAAAATGACATTTCGTAAACATTTGTATGCCTGACAGCTCGTTGTTCTTTGTAACTAGATCTACCTAAAATTCCACAGAGACCCAATGGATACAACTCATACGAACACCACACCACACCTGAGATCCACTGCACTCCATCTCAGTTCAAGTGTAAGTTTCAAATCGGCCGACAGGCTGTTTTGTAACGTAACACATATCAGAGCTCAGGAAGATACAGCACTGTTATCGAGCTCAGAATGGAGGTGGATAAACTATTGAGTGCAGCCAAGGTCTCGACATCAATCTCTTTTGCATTCACCGTTGAGGTGAACCCACATTATTTACTCAGGCTAGGGTTTCTATTCGTGCAGTGGTAATGCCTGTGATTCTAAAGGAATAGTTTCAAATCCTTAAATACCGAGATATGTGTCAAAATGTTACATGAGTGATCAGGATGGTGAAGGTTGCCCACGCTTAGGCTAACTCTGACTGTTGCCAACATCAGACCAAAGTGCATCAGAGATAAAAGGTTCTGCAGATGCTGGAGAATCCGAGATAACAAGCTTGGGGCTGAATGAACACAGCAGGTCAAGCAGCAGCATCGGAGCAGGAAAACTTGACGTTTCGGGCCTAGACCCTTCATCAGAAATGGTGGAGGGGAAGAGGGTTCTGAAATAAATAGGGAGAGAGGGGGAGGCGGATAGAGAATGGACAGAGGAGAGGACAGGTGGAGAGGAGGCAGACAAGTCGAAGAGGCGGGGATGGAGCCAGTAAAGGTGAGTGTAGGTAGGAAGGTAGGGAGGAGAGAGGTCAGTCCAGGGACGACGGACAGGTCAAGGGGGCGGGATGATGTTAGTCGATAGGAGATGGGGGTGTGGCTTCAGGTGGGAGGAGGGGACAGGTGAGAGGAAATACAGGTTCGGGAGGTGGAGATGAGCTGGGCTGGTTTTGGGATGCGGTTGGGGAAGGGGACATTTTGAAGCTTGTGAAATCCACATTGATGCCACTGGGCTGCAGGGTTCCCAGGCTGAATATGATTTGCTGTTCTTGCAGCCTTCGGGTGGCATCACTGTGGCATTGCAGGAGGCCCAGGATGGACATGTCGTCTGAGGAATGGGAGGGGGAGTTGAAATGGTTCGCGACTGGGAGGTGCAGTTGTTTGTTGCGAACTGAGCGCAGGTGTTCTGCAAAGCGGTCCCCAAGCCTCCGCTTGGTTTCCCCGATGCAGAGGAAGCCACAACGGGTACAGCGGTACGCCATCCGCAATCAGACCCCCACTAAAGATATTTCTCCCTCCCGACCCTTATCTGCCTTCCGGAGGGACCACTGCCTCCACGACTCCCTTGGATGCTCCACACTCCCCTCCAGCCTTACCACACCCGGCACTTTTCCCTGCAACCGCAGGAAGTGCTACACCTGCCCCCACACCTCCTCCCTCACCCCATTTCCTAGCCTCAAGAAGACTTTCCACATTAAGCAGATGTTCACCTGCACATCTGCCAATGTGGTATACTGCATCCGCTGTACCCGTTGTGGCTTCCTCTACATCGGGGAAACCAAGCGGAGGCTTGGGGACCGCTTTGCAGAACACCTGCGCTCAGTTCGCAACAAACAACTGCACCTCCCAGTCGCGAACCATTTCAACTCCCCCTCCCATTCCTCAGATGACATGTCCATCCTTGGCCTCCTGCAATGCCACAGTGATGCCACCCGAAGGCTGCAGGAACAGCAAATCATATTCAGCCTGGGAACCCTGCAGCCCAATGGCATCAATGTGGATTTCACAAGCTTCAAAATCTCCCCTCCCCCAACCGCATCCCAAAACCAGCCCAGCTCATCTCCACCTCCCTAACCTGTTTTTCCTCTCACCTCAAGCCACACCCCCATCTCCTATCTACCAACATCATCCCGCCCCCTTGACCTGTCCGTCCTCCCTGGACTGACCAATCTCCTCCCTACCCCCCTACCTGCACTCACCTTTACTGGCTCCATCCCCGCCTCTTCGACTTGTCTGCCTCCTCTCCACCTATCCTCTCCTCTATCCATCCTCTATCCGCCTCCCCCTCTCTCCCTATTTATTCCAGAACCCTATTCCCCTCCCCCATTTCTGATGAAGGGTCTCGGCCCGAAACGTCATGTTTTCCTTCTCCTCTGATGCTGCTTGACCTGCTGTGTTCATCCAGCCCCACGCTTGTTGTCTCAGACCAAAATGCAGTGTTTAACTAAATTATCATATAGGCACAAAGCTCTCTGGGAGAATAATCAGTGAGGGACATCCAGAGACTCTTCACTGAGATTTCGACAATTTGAGTGAATGGGAAACTGATTCGTTGATAAAGTAAAATGTGAATAAACTTGGAATTATTAACTTTTGTAGCAGAAACAAATTCAGGAAGTTAGATGAAGTGTGAAAGTTTGGCTTCATGTCACAGAACCAATGTACCTATCCACGATGTATGAAGGGTGATCGATGAAGCTGTGAAGTGCTTTCTTAACATTGACACAGATCAGAACACAGACAATTGCTACGGCCAGCAATGCAGCTTTCTCGGTGTCGTATCTGGTCACAGAGTACACAGAATCCTCCAGCCTCTGGCAGCAGATGACCAAAGTGGTCGAGAGGGAAGAGCACTGTCAAACATACTGAGCAATCGCGTTCGGCAGAGGCAAGCATCGGGCTGGAGAACAGGGCACTACTGTTAAAACAAATTCGACTAATCGAATTGTGAATGTCCCTGGTGATGATGAGACATAAACCAGTCAACAGTATCATCGCCAAGTAGTAGGTGACGCATCAGGACAATCCACATGATCATCTCTCTAGAATTACATTCGACCTAAATTTGCTGTGAGAGATGAGGAGAGAGCGAGATGTCACCAAGCAGACTTGACCAGCCTCGAGCAATCTGGCATGGAAAAGTCCCATTCCATCGATGTTGAATGTCTTCAGTTTGGTCATTGGTAATTGCTCGATATCTAAGATTGAAATATATGCTTGTCGACACGTGTGTCATTACAATCTCCTCCCAACACAAGTTCTATGCTGTGGCCAGGGAGACGAACCCCATAGGTCAGTTTGCAATTCAAACACATTCTAAATATTTTCTGCACATTAATTTACTCTTTCAGCATCCAATTAATTCATAAACCCTGCGCTCGCTGACATACAATGTCCCGTGTGGTTAGACATTGGTATTCATACATGAATGCATTAATCTTAAAATCTTTCTATCGTCTTGCCACTCACTTTAAAATCTGACGATCGTTTGAGATCATTGTGTGCCAATAAGTCTACGGTATTTTGTGCCACAGAATTTGAGCTGCGCTACTTTTTCCTATGATTGATTTTCTGACAGGGTTTAATTTCCATTGTCCCCGGTATGGGATACCCCATCTCCACCCCCCTCTGCATCTTAATGTAACTTTTTTGAACAAAACCTCAAGATGTCTGCTGTAATAATTCCCTGCGTCTGTTTGGGTTTATTTTGTTCATAAAGCTTCTGTTAAGTATCCTTATTCTCTGTACTGCAGTGACTGTAAACAACTGTTGCAACAATACCTTCTCAAGTAGAAATTAAAGACAAAGGATGAGAGTTAGTTTTACAAGCGACAGGCACGTACAATAATAATAAAAATATATAATTATCTGAAACAGAAACGAAATTCAAAACCTATCAGGCAACGTTAAAATGCAAATTTAGTTAAAACTCGTTGAACTGAACTGACACCTTCCAACGTATATTAACTAAATCCTAAAATCAAAATAATAATGTCAAATGTTCATAAAAATTAACAAGTTACAATTTCACACAACACAAAATATGCCACATTATATGTTAGCAACACTTTAATTATAGATAATTTGAAGGATCAATGTCACATATTTAATAATTAAGTAAGTATTAGTTTACTAAGCTGCAGCATAACAGGTTTAATATACAATTAATATTCCATTGTGCAAGGGAAACATATGCCATGATTTGCCATAATGCAAAGCAATGTCATAAAGTACACGTATGTATACGAACTGTTTGAAGTCTGCTATACCCAGATAACACTGGATATGAACAATATTGAGCCTGATCCTGAAAACAAAAAGAAAAAAAATGCTTATGGAGAATATCACAAAGTTACTCATTAGAATCCTATTATTTACCAGGTCATTAAAAAAAACAAGAAAAGGATATGAAATTGCAAAGACGAGCTTATTATTTGACTCATGCATCATTGTTCTGTGAGATTGAAGTTATTCACGACTTTAGTTATGAGACGCATTCGAGGTGTTCATCGTTGATTCCAAGTAAGAGTCTCCAGCAGGACTTGTGATGTGAAACATGCACCTCAGTTGCAGCTCAGTGATCGAAGGCTTTAATTATTGCCTTCCTTTTTCAACATTGCCAGGTGGATATTTTCACATTGCCTAAATTAGGCACACAACAGTGAACTCGAGGCTGAAAAATTGAATTTGAATTCTCTCACACAAACTAGGCTTTGTGTCACCATCAAGTGAAGTCACCGAAGTTTGATCCCATGCTACGATGCTTCCTTTTTTTCTAAAATTGCCATCTGTAGCTAATGTCATGTTTCAATTATTTCATTTTTTTTTATCAGATCAGATGAAATAGCTCGTTTATTGGCAAGAGTTTTGGTCTTTATTGCTTTTATCTTAACTGCGTTTCAATAATTTACGGCTGAACTACTCGAAGTCTGTACGAGCTCAAAGGAAGTCATCTAATATGGACACAATCTCATAGAAACTATAGGCCATTTGGAAAATGCAGAACATGCATTTGTTCTGCTAATCAATAAATTCATGAATGGCCTCCAAGTGCTATAGTTAATCTTGACAGCATTTTATGCAATAACAGTTGTTCATGAACTGGTGTTCACTAACAAGTATCGACATCAAATGTTTCAATTACAGAAATATGATTTAGAACTGTAACATCTCGTACCGTCTTTGGGGATGTCGTTATTATATAATGTAGAATGATGCACAATGTGTCAATAACTGATACAGAATTGAGTATAATGGAAGAACTGAGAGGCGAATGCAACAGAGGGAGACATGGTGATGTGGATTAGCAAGTTAGACAGTTCCTCGTGCAATGGCATGAACTTTTACGTAGTAATAAGCATACAGACCAACAGAAATAACAAATCTCCCTAGTGCACTAACAACCGAGGCAGGGCCTTGAACAATGCTTGTTAAAATATTTCTAAGTGATTATTTCAATAAACGCTGCTTAGTAACAAATGGGCACTGAGCAGCTGAACAACATTCAAATGACATAATTGCTGAAATGGAGATCTCTGGTTTATGTTTTTAAACACTATATTTCTGCACATCTTTCTAACATGAAGCTGTACAATTAAGTAAAGCAAGTTTGGCATGATGAGAATTAGGTCAGGTCTGCGACACAATTTCTTTTTCCAAATGTTTTGCAAGTACTTTATTGTCAGTATGAAGAGAGTGCACAAGCTCGCCCCACCCCACCACCGCCGGCGTTTAATTGAACATGGGTTACAGCGCTGAATCTTAACATATAGACCATTAGGGCAGTTGAGGTCTGAACGTCACTTCGTACTATCTGAAAACTGACTTGACCTCAGCATATCGTGCTGACAGCTTGGATGTCTCTGTGAACACCTGCTCTGCATTATAATTGAAATAGTATGAAATAAAACTTTCATCAAATTAATCAATGTTGCAAAATGGGAGTTTCACTTTTTCTCCCAAAACATATCAAATTTATTGGGTTTTGTGCTTAGCTGGCTAGACCAGCATTTATTGTCAATTCCTAATTGCGCAGAGGGTAATTAAAAGTGAACGATCTTGCTGTGCCTCTGGAGGCACGTGTAGGCAGACCAGGTAAGGCCGACAGCTTTCTTTGCTAAAGAACATGAGTGACCAATTTTGTTTTTTTACGATGATCCACAATAACTTCATGAACATTATTTGACCCAATTCTAGATTTATCTTTTGTTTAATTCAAATTGCACCATCTCCCGTGGCTGAATTTGAATAATGTTGCAAGGGTCTCTGAATTATTACGAATAAGATTTGGGTAAAATTAATATTTTGGAGTAGGTTCTGATGAGAAACTATCGAATTTTTACATATACATAGTAAGAGATCTTACATGCATTAGAACCTCAAAAGATTTAAAGTGCCAGAGGTCCAGGCATTTGCTGGTGGAAGCATTTGGAAACGAAGTCCATTCGCTGAGGGAAGACGAACACCAGCCAGTCAGATAATGCGCGGAAAAAAGGACCATGAGCCGCAAGACACGTTCAGATTATGGGACTGAGCATTAATTTCCTACTCAAATCCCAAAGTAGAGATGGTTTCTACTCAGGTATGGGTAATGTAATTCCCAGCTTCAGCTTCTCAACAAAGCCTTTTCCCAAGCATTCATTTAACTCATCAATTCTTACTCAATTTCAGATTGAAATGCTCTTAGTTGGAATATAAACCTAATGGGAAAATAATGCGAAACAATTCAGAGTAGGCAATGGCCTATTTTGTATTTTTGATACAGTTTTAACATAGAGACCCGAAGCGACGTTGTGGGATCATGGGTTCATGGGTCAACTATGGAAGATGGTGCATGTTGAAGTCAACACAATAAGCTTGAATACTGTCAAATAGTGATCACGAAACTGCTGTCAATTGTTGTAAAAACTCACATGGTTTATTAAGGACGTTTAGGGAAGGAAATGTCAGTCTACAGCAATATTGTTGATTATAAATTGCCCTGTATGCAAGTCGACATGGATAATGAATTCTGGTACAGGTCATGATGCCTACATGCCAAGATCGAATAATTGAAAAAAATCACTGCAACCAATTCCATCATAATCAGATTCACAACAGTCAGCTTTTCAATAAGATCGAGGTATTTCTATTGGAATACATTTAGGAAGATCACGTCCCTTCATTTCCAATTGTGTCAATCAGAAATTGTGTATATGTTGCTTGGAGTTTTAACGAGCGAGATATAATTTCACTCCGTTGTTCTGAGCCTATGCGCAGTGCATTGAATCATCTGGCCTCGGCTCGAGGAACCTCTGTTCCAGATATGAGCTTTGAACTTCTGTTCGAAACTGCAGTCGCCGACTTTCGCTGGCAGTGGTGAATTTGAGAGTTTGTTGTCGGAATATTATGCTTTTCCTGTTTTCTCACACTGTACAGCCGAGAAATAGTGAATCATAAATACGCTTGCTTGAAACTAATAATTTCGTAGAATCCCAATGCTATAGATGGTAGATGTCTTTTGCATCTAATTCTTTCTGACCAAATGTGCAAAGAAAATCAATTTGAAAAAAAAAAGCTCCTCTGAGCTCATTTGTTGGTTAACTGTCCTTCACGCTCTGATCTTTCACGAAACATCCCCACCAGTTCTACAGTAAGTGATTCTTTAAAGAAGTAAATTTTGGTAGGTGCAGAGAATCACTATATATGATCGGATAACATCCCTGGGTTGTCTGACCCACTTCCATTCCTAGGTCTGGCACAGATGGTGACTGCTCTCTTGGTCTCTGGATTTCAGTCAGGAAACCTCGGGATGAAATTCACCTGATTTTAAGTGTTTTCCTGGTAACATCTGTTCCATTAAATCTCCAAACGAAAATTAGAGTTCTTCATGTTGGTTCCCATTCCATGTCCAACTGATTGTCTTTTTCTGTTCGTCCCTCTCATCGACTGTGTTTCCATGGTTTATTTTCAGAGAAGAACAGTAGAAACTCAGTACCTCAATCACTACAGGGAATCGAAGTAGAAAAGGGCAAAGCTTCAATAATATCATACAAGCACTCTGTTACAATTTCAGTTACAACAATAAACTATTCTTGTACTTCCAGGATCTGCACAGACATCTGGAATATATGCTTGTATCCATTTGGTTTTCATATGACAATGCACCTCTTAGGTTTGAAAAGCTTAGCAGCAATCTCAGTACAGAAAGAATCATTTTCCATCTGTTCACGAATTACGTGAGACTGATAGACGGTACCGTGTATTCCTGAGCACTGAGACCTTGGGGAAATGAGGGTGTTTAGGATTTCAAAGAAATCTGCTCCAGTTCGATAATCAAGAACAGTTATCAGGTAAAGATCAGCGACAACTTACCAGAGAATATGGACAGAGAAGGAATGTTACTATCGAGCATTATCTGATTCCCCTTATTGTAGCCAAGGCTCGACGGTGTTGGAAATATAAGATTTGTTGATCATTTTAATCAAGGATCATTTTCAGATATTTCCAGGTCTTCGTGACGAAAGAATAAACGTTGATTGGTATGAAATATAAAATACCCTGAGTGGCCTTGCAGGAAAGGAGGTTGAGAGGATGTTTTCACTCAACTCGGAATTTGGAATTTCGGAGACGAGTCTAAAATCTACCAGTCTTCCGTTACAGATGGAGATGTGATGAAGTAGATCTTGGGAGTATAATGAGATTGTTATTCGTCTATGGAAGATACTCCAAAGATACCAGTGGGAGTTCTCTGTTGAATATATTCCAAGTGATAATTCGTCACGGTTTACCACTGCACGGGAGAAAAAGGTGGCGGAGAGCGTCAGAAAAATGGAATTGAGGTCGCAGTTAGATCAGCCACGGCCTACTTAAGCGAAGAAGAGAGGTCGAAGGGTTGAAAGGCCCATTCCTGCCATTATTCTTTACGATCATTTGAAGGTGTCTCAGTGAGAAGAAAATAAACATTTTCCGATATGATTTCTGGATTTGGGGCCTATCTACGGAGAAATACATTTCCAAGGTGGTATAATGTCATTGCAAGCCCAAGGGCCGTCGGGCTCAAACGTTTTTTCGAGTATGCATCGTGACTGAGTAATGATAGAAAGCTAACAGCACAAGATGATTGTGTTCAGCCGTAATTCTTTTCTCAATCAAGTCACTATGTATCGTTTCTTTGCTGGGCAGTATACAGTTAAAATCATTTGAGTAGCAGACACATTGGTTAATATCCGAATATGACATTACATTTAATTTATTCTTATTTTCCCTGAAATATGGAGAAACATTCACTTATCTGAAAATCGAGCCATTGAACTTCAAAACAAACACCGAGACAAAAATTGTTAAACCGAGAAAGAGACACACAATGCCTTAAAATGGGAGGTAGATGAAGGGAATAAAAAAGGTGCAAAAACAACAAAGGATGCGATTGGATATAATTAGTTGCCTTGACCCTTCAGTTAATTGTGATTGGGTTAGAGCTGATGTCGAATCTCAGAAAGGAACAAATCACAACACGAGAAATCCTGCTGAGTTTCCCAATGTGTGATGCCACTCCCTGAGTGAATATCAGTAGCTGGTATCAGATGAGAAGAATCTACATAACAGAAAAAATACGCACTATTTGCTGTCGATCCAGATATCATGAGTTTATTGTATTCTCCGCTAATAATAATAGTCTTGCTGTCTGGTAAGTCTGAAATGAAATCATCATTGTGTGCTTCATAAACGATACTGACTGACACATTCGATGTATTCTTTTTGCAGGAACGAGTGGCCAAGATTCAATTTCACAACACCCTAGCAAATTGTGGATTCGTGACGGAGAGACGGCAATATTGAACTGCAGTTATACAGCAGAGTACACTGGAGAAACTCTCTTCTGGTATATCCAGTATCCTGGCAAATCTCCAAAATATATACTGAAGAGATATGGCAAGGCGCAAGAGGAGACATCTTCAGAGTTTTCCAACCGCTTTAGTGCAAACTTGGACACAGACAAGAAAACAATTCCACTATATATCGCAAGGGCTCGTTTCTCTGACTCTGCCATCTATCTCTGCGCGCTGAACTCCACATTGATGCAGGGGCGCACTCACCCTGTACAATAACCAGCCAGCTACTCTAACCTTCGATTCCTTGATCAGCTCTCTGAGCTGAATGGTGAGACATTAGTACAATAAAAAAAATTAAAATGATGTTGCCGAATTGTTAACTTCTGTAGCGTTCATTCCATGATATATTATTTTATTTTTGTGTAATCACTTTTTACTTACACTGAACAGATTAGTTTTTTTCACAGTAGACTCTGGAATGCATACCGCTCCACCAGTGACTACCATTTATACTTCCACCAAATCAGAGATTGACCCACGTAATGAGCAAAATTGCTTCGAAAGTCTAGCTCTTTGTCATTTTTTTTGCATAACTACGAGGGGATATCGTTCATTCAGTGATTTCATTTAAAACTGGTGTTGATAAGCTTGTGGTCTTGCTCGCCAAGCCGATGTTTTTGATTGCAGACATTTTGTCACATTGTCAGGTAACATCATCAGTGCACCTCCGGTGAAACAAAGGCACACTGATGATGTTAACTAGCCTGGTGACAAAACATCTGCAACCAAACACACCGGATCAGTGAATAAGTCTACAACGTCTTCCACAGCCTGAACTACAAATCTTCTGAAAAACCTTGAACCGGTCTTGATAGACTTGTTAATTTGAAATGGAAATTTGAAGTTTTGGTTAAAACCGTTTGCTGAATATGAAGGGATAGTTTCTGATGGAATTGAATGACCACACAAGTTCGAAGGGCCAAGAGCCCTCCTCCAGTATCTATTCGATTTGTTCTTATTTCCAAATCTCTGCTGACATCGGTTGATGTACAATGGAGGTGCAAGTTGATTCGATCTACCTGGTGACACTAACATGAATGAACCCATTGACAGCGGGATAGGATATGACTCAGCATCCTACCAACTCCGAACTGAATCAGTTCAGCTCCAACTCGACCTGTTCAAATCCGTCATCTGTTCTGCTAATATTTTGCCCGCGGGGATTAACTCATTTCTCAGTCCTTCAGTACTCTTGACTGGTAACTTAGCAAATTGAAGCAACTTTCATTGACAAACAATATTGGTCAAGTGTCCTTCACTTTATTTGTACGCTCTCCCTTTTTGAAACACACTAGCTTTCCTTGGTAACGTTGAATATAACAAAATAATAATTTTAAGTATGTTTATTTCCCTATTTCATTGCAGGTCATAATGGCGCAAATTCTAATGCTCAGAAACCAATTGCTTTGATAAAGTTGCAAATTGCAAAATAATTTAATTTATTTTCTTTGCTTTATATCGGGCAACATAACTGTTGTTGCATTTATCTCTTGAAAAATTTGTGACCAAAAAAAAGTCACCATTTTGACTAGTGCTGTTTCACATTCAATTCGTTTGTGCTAAAGACCCGACATTTACAATCTCATCGTTAAAATGCAAATATGTTCTCTATGCAGTTGGCCTGAGGTGCAGATTTTTATTCTGTATCTTTTAGCAAATTATGAAGAGGGGTAGATTTAATCAACAAATTTCAGCAAACTGCTGCAATGGACAAGTTGAACAAGATAAGGGATAGGCTGCAGAACAGCATAGATATTTTAACTTTATTGACTAGAGTACACTGAATTCAGAATAAGAACAACTGATACAGCCTTAATGAGGCTTCTTCTGATTCCTTTACGTGGAATACATAAGAGCATACCCCAGAATGTTGATTAGTTACTTTATGTACGTTTATATATTAGAGATGTTGCAACAGAAATTTCCAAACAAAATATTGGCTCCAACAATTAACGAAGTTGGACTCAGCAGATAATTGCGATGTTAATCATGCAAGCAAAGAAAACTTTACTTTTAAATTGAAACTTATCTTATAAATACAATCTTCACAAAATACTTCTGATACTTGTAGCTAACGTCTGTTTTATTTTCAATTCATCTTTTGTATTATTTTGTTTTTCAGACCGTTTTCCTCGGTGCCTTGGAAACATGACATCATCCTTGTAGTTTCTTCCTCCATTAATCATTGAACGACAGTTTTTATTCCAATACGCAAAACACTGCATCAGGAATTCATTATAGTTTGAACTCTTCATTTATCAAATATAGGGTGTCTTTAGCATTGGAAGGAGCTGAATTAGGATATTACAGTTCTTGTAGATTTTCCTCACCTCGCCAAACTTTTTGCGTGAAATTCCACATTTCAATGTCTTTTCTCAATACTAATATACAAAATTTTCATTGCACAATGATACCTCAAAGCAATATTATCTGTTCCTCTGACAAAAGCTCTTTACACAACAACTGTGCATGGATGAAAGTAGTTTTACACCACCTCATTTATATCTCTAAATATGAATGGGAGATTCCCAGAGCTCTCCAAAGAAGCAGCAGGTCGTTCTGTCCTCACACAGGGAATGCAATAATTCGAAACAGTATTGGGTATGAAAGGTTTCATTTATGTTTAGGAGCACAGTGACCAGGTCTCTGCACGCAGTAATGTGTTGAAGTGTAATTTTCTGAGATCCTTTTATAAACAGCCCTTCACATGAAGCAGCTGTGACCCAGAAACCTGCAGCAGTTATTGCACGAGGCTTTCGGTCGTTCTTACCATCTTGAGCTTCGTTGCTCAGAAACAAGCAGCGGTGTCACTGAGCTATAGATCAGAGATGGTGAACAAGTACATCCTGTTTGACTGCTGGACTGTATCATAAAACCATTTCCGAGCAAAACCTGCCTTCAATTATTCGCCACCACTCACGTAACACTGGAATGCGAACTCGGTACCAGAATAAATAATTGCGATCACCAATGTAGGCACAAATTAAAGTCGCATCTTTTCCTTCTGGCTGTGTGAGAAAACAACCCAGCTTAGTAATACAGTTTCAATTGCTTATTTGTGGAATGTAGGGTTAAATAAAGCGTAAATAATCAATTAGATATTGAACTGAGCGTAACTGATCATCGAAATATGAAATAATTTTGTTCATATTGAAAATGAATAGAAATTCCAGCATAAGAAATCGAATTAATTTTGTGTGGTCTATATTAGGTGCTGACAAATCACATGAAAATCTTCCCTCGTTGTGTTTTTTTTTTCTAAAATCTATACATCTCATTCCTTTGTTGTCTCAACGGATCTTCAGGCTTGCTTTTACATCGATGTATGTGACTTTACGTTTCGTTTTGGTGGTGAGTTCAATACTCTAAAACGGAAAGATGATTCTTCTGAATTCTATTCGATTTGTTCCCTCGTCTTGTCTTTATGATACACATTTTTGAAATCCTCAACGTAGTAGCATCTTCTCATAACAGAGTATCGATATTCTTCATCAGTTTAAATATCACTATTATATTACTCCTCAGGTATCCCTTAACCACAGCAAAGGATCCTAGCTTGTTACAATGCACTGTTTCCAAGGAAACTGAGATACTAACGTCGAACACCGCTGCTTAGAGAGAAATGTCAATAAATATAGATAGTCAGATCCCGAATGACCGGAGAAATAGTTTGATTTTCAAATTATCAAAAAGATTCAGTTAAAAATATAGAACATCAGACCACAGGTGAGGCCGCAGAGGATTGGATAATAAGCAATGTTGTCTCATTGTTTCAGAGCAGTATCATGTATAATCCAGGAAATTACAGATCTGTAAAACCAGCGTGATTGGTAGTGAAATTATTGGAAAAGATTCTAAGATCCGAAAGCTATGCGGATTTAGAAGCAAATGGACCTATTAGCAGTAGACAGCTTGTTTTTGTGCAGAGGAAGCCAATTGATCACTGACTCGATCAAGTCTTTCGAGGATTTGACAAAGATGATGAATAGGAAAGCGTTTAACGTACTGTACATGGACTTCAGTGGAGATTTTAACAGGGTCCCTTGTGGGAGACTGGCACAAAAGTTGAATTCACGTGATATCAGGGGTGAGCTGTCAAGATGGATCCGGAACTAGCTTAGTCATAGGAGACAAAAGATAGCGATGGAGGGATGCTTTGCAGAGTAAAGACTTGTTACAAGCGTGTGTTCCACAGGGATAAGAGCTGAGATCTTTGCTGTTCGTAGTCTGCATAAACATTTTGGAGCTTAACGAGGCTGGTCTAATTATTAAGTTTGCACATGATACGAATATTATTGAAGTTGCAGGTAGTGAGGTGAATTGTCAGATGATAAAGCAGGATAAAGAACTGTTGGAATCATGCGCAGAAAATGGCAGATGGAGTTTATTCCGTCACATGTGAGGTGTTGAAATCATTCAGTGAATGATAGAACCCTTTGTAGTGCTGATATGCGGAGAGATCTGGGTCGGCAGTACCACAGTTCACGGAAGGTGGCAATGCAGTTAGATAATTTAGTAAAAAAGACTTGGGGCACACTTACCTTCATTGAAAGGGTCATTGATTATACTGACAGGCAGGTTATTCTGCATTTTATAACATACCAGCTAGGCCGCATTTGGAAAATTGCTTACAGTTCTGATGTCACCACACTATCAGAAGAAATTTGGAGAGGTCACAGAAGACGTTTAACAGGATGTTACCTGTTATAGGGGATTTTTTGCTGTGAAGGAACGTTGGATAGACAGATTTTTGGAAGAAGGCTCCCGACCCAAAATGTCAGCTTTTCTGCTCCTCTGGTACTGTTTCGCCTGCAGTGTTTCTCCAACTTCACACTGTATTATCTCTGACTCCAGCATCGGCAGTTCTTTCTATCTCTCTTGGATATACTGGGGTAGCTTTTAGTGGAGCGCAGAAGGTTGAGCTGTGACCTGGAGAAAGATTATAAGTTTATGAATGGCATGGATAGATTGGAAATTATGAGGCTTCTTCCCAGCGTAGAGGCTTCAATTTCTTTGAACTACAGGTTCAATGTGCTGGATTTGGGGGAGGTGTGCCAGTCAAGATTTTCGAACAAAGATCGTAAGTGCCTGCAACATACGGCCAGAGGAGCTGGTGAACGCAGACACAATAGTAACATTCAAGAAGCATCTGGAGGAATACATCAATAGCGAAGGAATAGAGGGATACGGAACTTCAAAGGCAAGACAGTGTTTGTATGGAAGGGCAGCATGTGTCTATGGAGCCTTGCAGAATAGAAGGTCCTGCCCCTGTGTTGCATTATTATTTGTTCTTTCTTCTAAAAACCGTTTATTGAACATTGATAGAGATGTCCAGTTTATTTCCCTTATTGATTACTCAGACTGATCTTGTCATTTTTTATTGACCTTGCACTTGGAACAAAGCAATAGGTACATATTTTCCATTTTGCTTTGTCTTAATAACCTGTAAAAAAAGTGGCAAAATACAGGAGCAATGAAGAAGACAATCTTTAATAATAACATACATGGAATCATAGGGTTTTCTTATAACCCAGAACAATATTTCATTGAACAATTCCTCACTATGGAGTGAAGGAACACTGAAACCTGAGACCTGCATTAATAAACGGTGGGACTTGTGTTATCACAACTGTCCCAGACTAACCACACGAACAAACATCGACTGGATCAAGGCTTGTACGATCGATCGGGTTGCAAAGCGAATTCGAGTAGAATCACTGAAAATACACCCCTCCCCGATGACCTCAATCCATTAATTTTGTACAGAAGGTCGCGTGCCTGGTCAGTCTTGAGAGGACCTTAATCCACAGACTACGCCGCAAACGTCAGTCAGATCAGGCCTCTTTGAAGTTAATACACAGAAGCTAAATAGCCTGACTTGAATCCCCTCCCGTGCACTCAAATCCTGCGTTCACCAGCTGGCTGGAATATTTGCACACATATTTAATCACTCCTTACAATTTTGTGAAATTGTCATCTGCTTAAAGTAGGCCACAATAATCTGATGCTAAAGAAATTCCCAACATCATGTCTTAACAGCTATGGTCCAGTGACACTTATGTCCATCCTTCTGAAGTTCGTTGATAAGTTATGAATGGCACTCATTAAAGCCTGCCTCCCAGATTGCTTTGATCTCGTACAGTTAATCTATTGTCACGTTAGT
Organism: Ginglymostoma cirratum; assembly: GCA_024137785.1. Lineage (NCBI taxonomy): Eukaryota > Metazoa > Chordata > Chondrichthyes > Orectolobiformes > Ginglymostomatidae > Ginglymostoma > Ginglymostoma cirratum. Next base: position 536,889 of record JAHRHZ010000116.1, on the reverse strand, counting down.
GCCATGGCAGTCATCATCTCCTGGACCTAAAATAGTCCCTGGAACATCTGGATTGTAAGGACACCTGGCTCAGACTCGTATTTATTAGGACTTTATCTCCATCTTCAGTTACATAATTCCACTCAAAAACCTAGGAGTCTGCTATACCCCCTGCGGATGCTTCCTGAACTTCCCCACTCACAGACCACACTCAGCAATGAAGAGTGACAACACCTCCTCCACAATAATCCTCAACATTAGAACCCTACAAGGCTGCGTAGTCATCTCTGCACTATACTCCTTATAGACTCAGGCTGTTTGACCAAATTCAGTTGTAAATCTATTTACAAATTTACTGATTACACCACCGTAGTGGTAGTGAGTTGGAAGTGGCCGAGAGCTTTAATTTTCTTTGAGTAAATTACACCACAATCTATCCTGGTACATCTATATCGAAGTAACAGCCAAGAAATCACACCATTGCGTCTACTTCTTCAGAAGTCGAAGGCAATTCAACATGTACACAACAATTGTTATAATTTTTTCACACATATGGCATGGAAAACACCATATCCAGATGCATTAAATATTTGTGTGGCAACTGCTCTGCCCACTGCTTCCAAAATTTACAGAGAGTTGTGAAGCAGGCCAGTGCATTATCGAAACCAGTCTTACTTCCATTGACTTCTAGTACGTTCTTATTGCCTATGGAAAGTAGCTAACCTATTCGAAGAGCCTTCGCACCCTGGTTACAAACTCTTAAATCGGCCAGAAGATACAGAAGTTTGAAAGTATGTACCAACAGTTTCAAGATCGGCTTCTTACCCACTGTTTTCACTCGTATGAATGGACTTCTCATGTCTTAAAGCTGATCTTTCTCTGCAACTTTTCTCCAGCTGTCACACGATATTCTGTAACACTGAATTACCCTGACATACTTATGCAAGGTATGAGTTGCCTGGTTAAGAAGGCAAAACAGTACTTTTCACCTCATCTCATTGTATTTGACAATAATAGATCAAATCAAATCAAATCAAATCAAATTTCTGCGCTTTACTCATCTAATATTAGCAGTGCATAGATCTCACTCGGGAGCTGATACTGCATCAAATTGCCCCATCGCGCTTTTTTTAAACCAATATCCCCCTGTGCCCTGTCACTGACTGTCCCAATCCGCAGTAATACACTCTGCTGTCAAACAGTCGCAGGTCACTGATAGGTGAAATACCCCTCAATTTTCGTCTTGTCAATACATATAGGAAATCATGACCTCAAAATTTGTGCTCTAAAATAAGTTGTGTGGTTCGTTATGGAGATTTGAAAACCTTTATCACCGTCCAGGCGTCCTAATTAAAATGAACCAGGCGTTTTGGAACTTCTGAAACTGATGTCTGAAATCACCGAATCTCCTTCAAAATGAATCACTGTGATTGGCTCTTGTCGAAATAAAATTCTTACCACGAGCACTTGTAGAAATGTGAAAAACAACATGATTATGATTCAAAACGCCACGTCTCGGTATAACCTTGTGAACCTTTTCTGAACCCCATCCAGTTTAGTTATATCTTTCCCAACGCAGGGCGACCAGAACGGTCTGGAATACTCCAAATGATCGCCAGTGCCCTGTGCAATCACAACTCCGATTCTCAGCGCTCTGATCAAGCATACCAAACGCCATCTTCACCACCCTGTCTACCTGCACGGACACTTCCAAGGAACTATGTACTTACATCCCAATTTTCACTATTCAGGAGCACTCTCTAGCGCCCTACCATTAGCTTGGAAGCCTTGCCTGGTTTGTCTCACCAAAATATGACATTTCATATTTATCTCAATTAAGTTCCACCAACCACTCCTTACTAATTAGCCGAGCCCATGATGATTCTGTTATACTCTTAGAAATCCATCTTAAATATTCAAAATACAAATAATTTTGGAGTCATTCAAAAATTTATCAACAATGCATTCAATATTTTGATCCAAAACGTTCCTATAAATGACCAACAACAATGAAGTCAGGCGTGTCTTTCTGGTATGTCATTGATCACGGCCTCCCATTCGAACAACAACCGAAACAGACAAGATTAATGAGCGCCTTCCATTGTGTACACGTGGTAAGTCTTCAGCTGTCTGGAAAACTTCGAAATTCACAGCTCTCAAATGGAATTCTCTCATTTCTCCGACAGTTCCTTTTTGTTCCTCCGTTTATTTCCTCAGCCACTCCTGGAAACAGTGGAGTGACTGTTTAAGTTGTGTTTACGTCGACTATTTAATTGGTTTCCCTTCGACATACATTTGAGAGCTTGTCAGCATTCTGCACACTGTGGTGTTATCGGCCTATGATTGTACACAAACCCAACCCATCTGGATTTACCATTAACACATTACATACAGCGGTATAATCATAGTCTATTGCTGTGAAAACCTTAGAACACAGTAATGCAGTGCAGAAATCATCATCACTGTCCACAGATAGACGAACTAGTGAAGTTATTCTTCGTCTGAAGCTCAATAGAGAAATTACACAAAGCAAAATCCGCTTTTTTCTCTGAATCCCTTCAGTGTTTCGATAATATAAGCTTGGTTTGCATGCTTGGGTATTATCTGTATCAGGCGAATAAAAACTGTTTGATTACTTCTCTTAGGTACAGGTCAATGTCAACGCGAGCACTTCCATCTTAAATTCAGAAAGCAGTCATTGAGAAATATAATCTCCATAACTCCAATCTAAAATCTGGTGGAATTCTTTGAGGAAGTTACTTGCATGGTGGACAATGGGGAGCCTGTGGATGCAATGAATCTGGATTTCTAGAAGGCATTTGACAAGGTACCATTCAAAAGGCTGCTACATAAGATAAAATTGCATGGTATTACAGATAATGTATAGGCATGGATGGAGTAACGGTTGACGAGTAGAAAGCAAAGAGTAGGGGTAAATGGGTGTTTTTTTTTTCTGGTTGGCGGTCAGTGGCTAACGGTGTGCCTCAGAGATTAGTGTTGGGACCGCAATTGTTTACAATTTACAGAGATGATTTGGAGTTGGGGACTAAGTGTAGTGTGTCAAAATTTGCAGACGACACTAAGATGAGTGGTAGAGCAAAGTGTGCAGAAGGCACTGAAAGTCTACAGAGGGATATTGATACTCTAAGTGAGTGGTAAAATGTCTGTCAGATGGAGTACAATGTTAATAAGTGTGAGGTCATTCATTTTGGTAGGAATGACAGTAAAATGGGCTATGTTTTAAATGGTAAAATAAATTGCAGCACGCTGCTGTGCAGAGGGACTTGGGTGTCCTTGTGCATGAATCGTTAAAAGTAGGTTTGCAGGTGCAGCTGGTAATTAAAAAGTCAAATGGAATATTGTCTGCCATTGCTGGAGGGATGGAGTGTAAAAACAGGGAGGCTATTCTGCAGCTCTATAGGGTACTGGTGAGGCCACACTTGGAGTACTGCGTGCAGTTTTGGTCTCCTTTCTTGAGAAGGGGTATACTATCACTGGAGGGGTTGCAGAGGAGATTCACTTGATTGATTGCAGAGTTGAGAGCTTTGGATTATGAGGAGAGAATGTGTAGGCTGGGATATTCCATTAGAATTCAGAAGAATGAGGGGAGATCTTATAGAAACATATAAGATTATGAAGGGAATAGACAAGGTGGAGTCAGGGAGGTTGTTTCCACTAGCAGGTGAAACTAGGACTCGGGGGCATAGTCTCAAAATAAAGGGAAGCAGATGTCGGACTAATGTCAGGAGGAACTTCTTCACCCAAAGGGTTGTGAATCTGTGGAATTCCCTGCTCAGTAAAGCGGTTGAAGCTACCTCGCTGAATGTGTTTAAGGCAAGGCGAGATAAATTTTTGAACAGTAAAGGGATTAAGGGTTATGATGTATGGGCGGGTGAGTGGAGCCAAGCCTCAATAAGATCAGCCATGATCTTATTGAATGACGGGGCAGGCTGGAGGGGCCGGATGGCCTACTCCTGCTCCGACTTCTTATGTTCTTATATTCTTATCAAATATAATCCCTATATGCACAGAAGCAAATAAGCCAGCATTTTCACAAAAGGAAATGATATTTGGAACATTACAGAGACTTCACACTTAACTGCCAGAAATGGACCTAATGAAATTTAAAAACTGAGAAATCGCATTTTCACTGCCTGCTCTCCCAAATGACAGACAGATGTCATTTTCCATGTCAGATGACTGATCTGAACTAACCTGTGCATTTTCATACTCACTGATCCGCTACACACTTTCCACGTACCAATCACTATAAACCTTTAGCCACATTCACCCATCACCATCTCTCCTCTCCTTCCAACAGCCCCACCCCCACCTCGATTTATTTCTGGGCTACCCTCCCTCTCCCTAGTCCCATGGAAGTGTTTCAGAACAAACTGTTGACTTTTCTGTTCCTTGCCTGACCTGCTGGACTTTTCCAGCCTCACGACTATAGACTATGAATTCCAGCATCTGCAGTCGTTATTGCCTCCCAGCAGACCTTAGAATCAGCCAATGGCAGTCATTCCATCATGGCAGAAATCGTCGTAAGCTCAATCCCTTCAATAATTGCCTTGAAGCAGTGTAATTGACGTTTCCACTCCTCAGTGGTGGAGACATCCAGAAAGCTAGCACCTGACAGTTAAACTGGTGAATGTAGTTAAGGTTTAGAGTTTCAAAACGAATCATATTTCAGGAATTTCTGCTTTATCTTCAACACTGTCGGAGTTTTTGAACAAAACCAATCCATCCCGTGGAGGATCACAAATATGGCTTAAAGCCATCACTCCCCCTTCTGTACAAACATTTCAGGGCAGTCGATGTATAAAAGAATCTGCGTGACTCAGATCCCAAATAAACAAGTAAACACGTTCAAACAGGGTAACTGGATCTGTGAAATGAAGAAAAGATGAAATATGTTTAGTCCAAAATTAATTTAGAGTGTTAGACACACAATCCAATCAGTGAATAGCTGCTAAGGGCAGGAATATTAGAATAACCCTGTTCTGATTCTTAACAGCAATAATATGTTTTTTGTTCATATAAGCTTTGGAATCCTGTCCTTGAATCTCCCTGAGTGGAGACTGTTGAGTGTCCTGTGTGAGGGGGCCTGTATGATAGCAAATAAAAATGCTACCATCTGGCGAAATATCAGTGGTTTTGCCCAGTGAAAGACCTCAACTGCTGGATATGTGGTCCTGGATTCTGAAATTGTGAGCTATTTATAGTAACCCAAAATATAACATGTCACCTTGAATTATTTTATCAAGTCCCAATTCTTCCTTTCAAATACTCGTAGTTTCAAACTTGCTGCATTTAATCCTTCTCCCACCGTGTCTTCCAAAATGTCAAACTGTAGAACATTAAGTTTCTCCAAATCATGTGTTTCAACAATGGGAGAGACATTATAGAAGCAATACTATAACATAAAGTTCGAAGTATGATTATAATGGAGACCGTGACATTTAAATACACGGCGTGCATAACATGCACACATCCGGAGTCATATTCATATCTATTGCATCTGTTGGAATTAATCATGATGAACATAGAACATAGAGCGTAGAACAGTACAGAACAGTACAGCCCCTTTGGCCCAAGATGTTGTGCCAAACTTTTACCCTAAAGATGACATCAGCAATGCCCTGATACTATATTGTTTAAAACCAATTAATTTAAACGGAATGGCTGGGATATTTAAATTAAAATAAAGGAAATGAGTAGGACTTTAACAGAATTTGTGTTAACTCTCGTGTCGAAGTTCAACTGCATTCAATGATACTGGAATATAGATAATAATAACGTGAAGAATCGTGCATCAAAATCCTCCAGTAAATTGAGAAGCCAAACATTATCCAATTGTGATGAAGAACTGCTAATCGCCACCAGGTGGCGATCGCTGGCTCCCCTGACTGTCAAATCGCCTATTTTTCCCACTCTGGCACTGACGTCTCTCACTCCATCTCGGATTCTCTGAATCAATATCTTTATCTTTTACTTAATTTCGTATTCACGCTGTCATCTCTCTCTCTCTGTTTCTCTTCAGCCTTTCATCAGCTATCTCAATTTTTCTTTGCATTTTTGTCCCTAACTCTATCGTTTCCGCTCACTCTCGTTTTCTCCATTTTCATCTTTCATTTTTCATTGGGATCTCTATTTGCTCTCCCTACCTCTTCACAGACCCTTTTTCCAGCATCGCCTTCTACGTCTGGGCATCCATCTCTTTCTCAGCCTTTATATCTGTGTATCTATTTGGCTCAAGACGACTGAACGTCTGAAAATTCTTCAGACTGAACGAAGTATTTTCGTAGTATAATAGCCGTTGTAATGTAAGAGAGACTACAGAAAGATTATGCACAAGCGAAAACAAAAACTAAGAATTGAGATGATTGTATAACCTGGTTTTCCGATGTTGTGGAGTGCACAATGCCCAAAAAGTGGAGAATACCTCCAGTTCTCTCCATTTAAATAATTCCAGGAATGTTACCATCTGCCTTAAAAAGGAAGGTGTAGACTTTGTGTCACCTCTGATCTGAAAGACTGCACTTAGACAATGAAGAATTTACTCATCACATCACAAGATTGTCATCTTAGATTTTGCACAGAAGATCTCGAGTTACCATTTATTCTATATATAGTCAAAGGAGACATCAACAGTTTTTGACCCATTGTGTATGTACGTGTTTACATATTGTATATAATTATTCTGAACTTAGATTGGACTTTGTAGTGGTGAATGGTGTAGAATGCAAATATCACAAATGTTTTGCAATGAAAGACAAATTCATCATACATATCTCACGGTAATGCTTCAGCAACAATCCTCAGTGGTTTGATATTCATTTAATGATTTTTGTCAGCAAAAAAAAACAAACTTTTAATTCTTTATCTTCGGTCCTTCTTGAATAGAAGATAATAAAATATAATCATATACGAGATAATCAATCTCTGTTGAAAAATCGCAAAAGTCCATCCTTTGTCACAAAAGTGTATTTCAAATTGATGTGCACCATACGAATGGTCAATGTCTGAATTACGGAACTTCTCAGTCCCCAATCCATTGGCATTCGGAACGCTCTGCATCGGTGAGATTTGACTCCACTTCCAAGATAGAGAAAACACAAGAGTCTGAATCAACACATCGCTATTCCCAGCTGGTACTAAGAATTTGAGTCAACAAGTGAGGAATACCGTGTCAAGAAAGAGTGTCAGTGAGACTGACAAGTCAGCATTGGTTTGCTCTCATGCCCACAGTGAATATAAAACAGATGTGTTCTTTGAAAGGTGACACAAAGGTAGTGTCAATACGTCCAGAATCATCTCAAATCAAATTGATTGTCACAATACTGCGAGCACAAAGAAATGGAAAATTCAATGTATGGAATAATAATAATTTTGTGCTTATTGATTTTCGGTAAGTGTTCCTTGCGAAAGATCATTCGCCTCTAAAAAAAACCTTTTTCCTCTCATTTGCCTTTTCGCTTCTTTGTCAACAGTGATTAGTGGAGAGGCTGCAATCGAGCAAAAAGAGCAGATGTTCGCACAAGAAGAACGTTCAATTGCAATCCAGTGTAATGCAGCCACAACTGGTACCGATAGCATCCACTGGTACAAACAACGAGAAAACCATGGCATGGAACTCATCCTATCTGCTATTCATGGGAACACTACCAACGGGCGATTCAATCTATTTGTTGACCCAAAAAGAAGTTATAACATTCTTAATATTGTCAATCCAGCTCTGTTGGACGCTGGAGTTTATCACTGTGCAATGAAGCACAGTGAGATAAAGACTGAGTGCTCCCGTACGATATCTATTGCAGGTTTCTATCAGACAATGTCTACGCATCTATTTACATATGGTACAGAATTCAACTGACTTCATATATCCGATAATGAAAGGATTGTTCACAATGCCCTAAAGATTTTGACTCATTTATGAGACATTTTGAACATGCTCCTTCCATTCTTGAGGAAATAATGTAGCTACAGGAACAGTTAGCACAAGAAAAGATTCGTTCCCCCCTCCTCCCGGCACAGTGAGACGAGTGAACTCCTGTTCTTTGAATAACTGGCATCTTCACATATGGCAAAGAGAGCAGAGATTCACTAAACGTACGGCTTGGGTGAAGAATGGACAATAAACACAAAACCGTGGAGCCTGAAGCAGGACCTGGGTGGCTCCGAATCTTTAATCACTTTTCCACTGAACGTCTTCAATCAACTGGTGTTGTTCGCTTGCAAGCTGAATCCCATTTTATTTTTTTCACTTTTTGAAGGCACTGGACGATATGATCAGGCACTTCTAACATGCATGCACACCATCTGCAATTAAGAACAAAGAATGCTTCTTTCCTTATGTATGTTGCGACAGGGTTTCTTTAGCGTAATGGTGTTACTACTTGAGGAATCCAGTACTGATTGCTGCGATGCTGCGGTTTGAGAACAGTTTAGAGAGATGATTTGGTGTAGACAAACTAAAGCCAGAGAACGCTCAGTGCGCACAGCATGCATTAGTACGTACGGATATCCGATTATGAGCTGGAGAGGCTAGCGCATTGGAACTTTGGGAAAGGAGAATGGGAGAGGAAACGGATTTGCACCGATTTTTTTCTATTGCAGACAAATGGAACCAACTGTCATTTGAGAGCACAGGAAATGTGGATACCACTGTTGTTTTTTTTTTCTGTGCCATACACTCAAAGTACGATGAAATGCTGAAGTTACTCAGAAACAACCACACTTCTTCGCAGAGTTCCGGAACACCTGTAGTGATCTCTGAAATGACATAAGGCATTAAGGACAGGTCAGTCTCCATTAGTCTGTCATTCATTTCAGAATTTAGCAATGCAAAGTATTCTGTCAAAATGCTTAGAAATTGCATTGCTGAGCACTTCAGTTCAAGTTTAGTCAAAAGCTTTAGCACAAACCAAACATCCTTTGGACAATGTTGCAAGAATGGATACGAACCACTTTGCGAGGACTGAACGGACGTCTGTTTTTGTAAGTTGTGTCAATACAAAAGGAGATATAATCAAGTTCACACACATTATATAGAGTATACATGGAGTGATCACCAGATTTTCTTCAGCGTCCTCTGGGTGATTGAATGAGAGGAAGAGCAGTGATCAGCTTTGGCTGCAATGAGCAAAAGTTAAGCGTGCGTGTGTGTGTGTGTGAGAGAGAGAGAGAGAGAGAGAAGAGTATTTTTCGTTCATACATAGTGAACTGTTGTAGCGATAATGATGACGAATATCAGGCTTTATACAAAATAATATGATATGATGGCAATGGTATGATTTGCCTTTCATAAACCTTTCATAAATGGCAATGATTCACATTTAAAAAACGTGTAAACGATTGGCAAGAACGATTTATTACCATGTAAGCCAACAATAAAAGGGGGAGGGCCAATGAATCAGGGCGTACAATATAAATGAAGAATTCGAATTAGATTCAATGCGACGACAAATAAGACTGCTCGAATAAACAACAAGCCTGAGCTTGCAGGTTATTGTTGAATCAGCAAATTTGATTACATTTGCTGTGAGCGCAAAATGATGAAGAAGAGTAAAATAAGGTATGACTGTTAAATGCAGGTAACACAGAAACTGACCATAAACTCTCCTATGAATATTTGAAGTTTGATTTTCTTTTTTAAAAAAGTTAATAAAGAAAAATATAGTTTCCTTGCAATTAGATTTCAGGAAAGTTTTAATGGGAACAAAATGAGACAAAAAATAACTTTGGTTCTGTCTTCACGAAAGACGATACAAATTTCCTCTCAGAAATGCTAGAAAACCAAACGGTTACTTCTTGGGTGGATTCAAAGGAAGAAAATGTTGCTGGGGCGGGGGTGGGGGGGGGAATGGGTAAACGATTGACGAACCACAAAGAGCCGTACAATTGCATACCTGAATTCTAAAGGCAGCAGCATTGGAAATATTGTATGGATTGATGATCATCTTCCAAAATTCTGAAGACACTAAATTAATTATTGAGCAAGTATTAATATTTGGATAGCATGAGAGATTTGGATAAATCCAGCATAGGTTTATGAAAGGCAAATCGTACTTAACCAATTAGCTGGAGTCTTTTTTTGAAGATATACCTGTAAGTTCTGGTAAGTGATGACCAGGGACTGTGGAGAGGTTAGACTTTCAGAAAACATTTGGTAACTTTTGATAATCACAGAAGAGATTAGTCAGCAAAATTAAAGCTCATTGGGAAGGGGCTTAATATATTGGCATGACTCGATAATTCATTGGCACAAAGAAACAAAGAGTGGGAATAACAGGAAGTTGTAAGGAGGATACAAGAGAGCATAAAAATGTTTTATACAAATTTAAGGAAGGCTGTACATATGGTATATCCAGTATAACATGCTAAATGTAATATAATACACTTTGGTGTGAAAAGCTTAGAGAAAGAATATTATTTAAATGATGATTTTTTGGGAGTTGTGAATGTACAAAGCGGTACACCAGTTAATGAAAATAGGCAAGCAGGTGCAGCAAGCATTTAGGAAGGCAAATGGTATATTTGCATTCATTGCAAAAGAATTTCAGTTCAGAAGTACGGATGTCTCACTTCTGTTGTTCAGGACCTTGGTACTGTCATACCTAGAGCATTGTACGCAGTTTTTGACTCCATATCTAAGAGTTAATATAGTTGCATACAATGTACGTTTATGTAGCTGAGAGCAGGGATGGCACGACTGTTGTATAACAAGAAGCTTGTCAGACTGGATCTATGTTTACTAGAGTTTAGAACGATGAAAGGATGACTTATTGAAATATTCGTTATTGTACAGGATTAGGCTGATCAGACCCAGGTAGCATATTTTTCTAGATGGGGAATATCGAACGAAGGGATATGGTCTCAATATTCCGGGTAGACCATTTATAACTGAGATCAAGTAGGATATCTTCAGTTAAACATTACTGAACCTGTGTAATTCCGTAACACAGAGCATTCTGACGGCTAATTCACTGAATACATTCAGGAAAGAGATGCATACAGCTTTTTAATATTAAAAAAATCAAGGAATGTGGACAGATAACTGGAATTTAGCATTGAGATAGATGATTATCCATGGTCATGTTACATGGTGATCAGGCTTGAAGGGCCTTGTAGCTTATCCCTGCTCTTAATCCTATGTCTATTTAAGTGTTCTTCTCTCCACAGGTATATTGATGATGGACGTCTGCGACTATTTGTCAACGCTCTAGAGCGTGAAAGTATTCTATTTCCCCTTCTCAATGTCTCAGCTTTCTGTGAAATGTCCTTCGCTCCATTCGTTACTGGTGGTAATTTGTTGCTGATTGAGGCGCAAAGAGTCGGCTGCTTGTCTACCTATTCGTCATCAGTTAAATAACTTCTAGAAAGAATAGCACTCTTCAGCCTGATATGCACGTTTGGAGGTTTTATTTCTGTATTTCTGTACGTGAAGATTCAGTTGCAACATAATTACCCGAACAAGGACAAAACAGTGAACACCTCAGACGAGATTTAATTCTCATCCCGAGCACATCTGCTTCAGAGGATTTTAAGATTAGGTCTCATGTCGCAGGATCGATGCAATTGGCATAATAGATAATAGGAACACCCTTTTGAAACAAAAGGAGGTAAGGTCTCGAAAATAGTGAAGCAACACTAATCACCATTGAACCAATGAATTCATTTGGCATATTAACTTCTAAAGTTCAATGCTGGCTTCCGTTTGTTGACTGCATTCTCATAGCTGCAGCAGTTAATCATTTTGTGGCATCAAGAAATGTGCTAAATACACTTGCTTTTTGCTTAGTATTCACAAAGAGTGACATTGGCATATTTCACTAATACATTTGTTATGAAAATATCTAAGTATTTACATGGAAACATATGTCATACCGCGGCAAAATTTGAAAACATTTCAGATACACTGCTTACCTCACTATTTGCCTGATGTGTTGTCATGAGACTTTGACAGTTTTTGCACAGGGTCAGACCAGCTATGAGTCTCTATGGGTCCCAGTGCACAGAAATGCATTGCAGAACTTGTCAGGTCTGTTTTCGAAATATTCAGCTGGATGATTAAGTTCGTGCGATGAAGCTTTGAGGAAAATCTGTCCCCTGGAAATCTCTTTGCGTTCCCACTGTACTGGCTTCCCTGCAGCAGAATCTCCATGGATCTGCGAGAATATAGTCGGTATATATCCATACCTACTGTCGCTCTGAAATTACGGAACAACTGCTCATCATCTCCCTCAGTCACGGTGATGTGGTCACTGTCTGTTAAACTGCATCGCCTCAACAATCACCTACAAGATTCACAATTTATATTAAGTTGAACGAAATCATTTTTCTATCCACATCAGTGGGGAATAACCAATAAAAATAAACCGAGGAATAGTCAGTACAGCTAAATGGATGTATGGCAAGACTCCAAATGAGATGCAATCATTTGGAAAGTTATATCTTGAGGATCAACACTCTACAGCTGGAAGGGTAGCGGGACTGCCAGAAAGTGAGGAGATACGGATCTATGAATGATCAAAACCAGCGCAGAAATTGAACTCGCACTGTTAGATTTATTTTAAAACAGACACAGTATCTATTAAATAAAACATACTTTTTATGAACTTTCAGTTCCCTCTAACGAGATCATTCTAAATTTTATGTGTTGTAATTTGTTGTGAAATCTGCCTTCTGTGGATGGTTTAAAAATCATGGATTTGCCAACTCGTCTCATTGACCTCACTCTTGATTGGATTCCTAGTCTAATTCTGTCGTTCACTTAGCGACATTCTCTAACTTCTTCCAAATTTAGAAGTACAAGATTTTTGGACAAGTATAGGTTGGGGCAATTATTTTCATTCAGAACAAGTGTTTTACTGGTTCCCTATTTATATTGATTTCAACGAGTTTAAATACAAAATGGAACAGTTTGTGAGCCTACCAAATAGAACAGCTATGCAGAAAGAAAGGATCAGTGGTTAGCACTGCTGCCTCACAGCTCTAGGGTCCTGGGTCTGGTTACACTCTTGGGCAATTGTGTGTGTGGAGTTTGCATATTCTCCCCATGTCTGCATGGGTTTCCTACGGGTGCTCCAATTTACTCCCACATTCCAAAGATGTGCAGGCTAGGTGTATTGGCCATGCTAAATTGCCCATAGTGCTCAGGGATGAGTGGGTTATAGGGCAATGGGGCTGGGTAGGATGCTATGAGGGTCACCGTGGACTTGTTGGGCCAAAGGGCCTGTTTCCACACTGTAGTGATTCTAAGTTATTAAGCGGCCTTCTTGCATAAAGGTCATTGTGAAAGTTATCAGAACAATTCAAAGCTGAAATTCCTTTCAGCATAAGCCGGGAAGAGGTTGAATGACATTTTGGTCTCTGCTCATTGGTTAGTTCTTAAAGAAGGCGTGCCGTGCCGGATAATATGATCGTCAATTGAATCAAAGAGCTCACCTCAGCTCTGCTGTCGTATTTTTTACTGTGGATACAACGAAAAAAAGAGCAAGGTGAAATTGTTCATTTGACGACGGGCATTGGACAGATATAACAATGATAACACATTAATTGTTCAAATATGTCGAAAAGACGGAGAAGTATTACAGTGATTTTGTTGGAGTATCAGAATTGGAGGGCCCAATTAACAAACTCTCATGATAACAGCTCTCTATTAACCACAGCAGGAGACCAAGCGGTACAATATATTTGATTACAACATCCACATACAGATGCGCCCGTGCACACACACACACACACGCACACACACACACACACACGCACGCACAGACACAAGCAGCACCATCCTCAGAAACTGATCAATGTTTCATTTTCTATCATCTGTCAGCGATTGCGTGTTCCATCAATTCGAACACTTTTTTTTCATTTTCTCATTATCATTGAGATATTTAGGTGCAATTTCACAACATCATCTCCTTCAAATTTTAGCCACTAAGGATGTATTTATGGTCAAGAAAGGAAAGGAATAGGAGACAAGTTGCTTTTCAATTCAGCCCCGGCTTCTTCTTCAGCAGCACCACTCACAGGTCCCATTTTCCTTTTTGTTCCCTTATTTCAGTATTTCTGTACATGAAGATTCAGTTGCAGTAGGGTTAGAGTTGGGGTTACTGCAATGCACTGTATTACAATATTGAGAAAATATGCGACAAACATAACTGGCGGGATAAATGAGAGCCTATCATTTTACTCTGTGGGCATTTAGAAACCTTGTTTCTTCAGGCGATGTGATAACAGGCCTAAGCAATTACTAATGATGGAAATATGATTGCTGTTAATGGGCTTTGAAAATTACGTCATTCCTTATTGTTTGTTCCTCTGAATTGAATTTATATTCAATGTCTCTTTTGCACTGTATTATTTCCCACTTATTCATATCTATTCCTCGAGTTACTTTTTTTTTCCATCTCTGTTACGATGTTTTCCTTATTTGAATTCCTGTCACGGGTCTATGCTTATAGCTCTTCTAATTTCGTGTCAATTTTGAATCATTGTCTGATACCCGCCTTATTTTCGCCTCGTTCTCTCTACTCTTCGATTATTGTAACCCAGTTTGAATTTTTATAGAGAACTTTACGGTTTTCTCCTCAAATTCTGTATGGCATAGAGATAAGTGACAGTGTCTGCTACAGGCCATGTCTCATTTTGCCCTGTCCCCGTTAGAATAATCTAATCAAGCAATTATGAGTCAGAATTAAAACTTTGTAACAAGCAATAAAGTTCCTACCACGTTAAAGATGATGGCTACGTTCAGCAAATACATCTTTTGAGCACATTAAAACTGTTCCAATTCAGTATGTTTAAAATGTTCAGTTCACACCGGCCTTTTCATTGCCCCTGTTTATTGGTTGTTTCCTGTTGTTTTTCTTTTTAAATAAATTATTTTCCTTTTCATTTGGACAGTACTTGATGATGAAGAACCTTCTTTTTCAGTGTCTTGTTGTTATATGAAGTAAAGACCAGATTGCAAGGAAAGGACTTGACAAGAATTCTCTGCTGCTGTGTCTCATCTGCTGTCAGAACCCATCAGTTATTTCATTTTCAAAAATGGTAATAGAATGAGACACGAGTATGGGCATTAATTTCACGTTCCCTTTTCTTAATTTAAAATGATCAGAAATGACCTAAGCTCATTGTTAGTGTGAGCCGCCTGAAGACTGATGAAGATAATTCATTTCAATGAATGGTTCCTTTTCGTTTAATGAGTCGAAGGGTTCCACCTCAAACACTAAAATTGGCAGATAATCACTGCCCTCTCGGTAAAAATGTTTTCCCTAATTTCCCCTCTCAACTTTCCTCTGATAACTGTAAAGCTGTGTCGCCTATTCATGTACATTTCCTTCAGAGGATTCAAAACTTTCCTGTCTATTGTCTCCGAGTGCCTCATCATTTTTTACACCTTAATTAAATCAGGACCCAGCTTTATGGGTACTTATGAAAATAATTCCAGCCATACCACATTTTTCTCATTGCTATAATTTATATGTTTTAGCACAGACAGACATTGCAAATAACTCTAAATTCTCCTTAAGGTATTGATATGCTTCTTGTAAAGGGTTCATAGAATTGTCGAGCATGGAAACAGACCGTTCAGATGGCTCAGTCAATGCTGACCATGTTTCCAAACTAAACTGTTGCTACCTGACTGTAACTGGCCCACATCCCTTCAAGCCTTTCTTATTCCGGAACTTATCCAAATGTCGTTTAAACATTGCAACTGTACTTGCTACCAGTTCTCTCTCAGTTCCTTCCACACACGAACCAATCCATGTAAACGAAATACCCTTATGACCATTTAAATCCTTTCTCCTCTCACATTGAAAACATGACCTTAGTTTTGAAGTCGCCCACCCTACCGAAAATACCCATGTCAATCACCTTATGTATGCCCTCATGATTTTATAAAATTCAAGAAGGTCATCGCTCAAACTCCTCTGCTCCAGGGAGAAAAGTCCCAGGCTTACAGTCAATTCTTATATCTCATATCCTCCATTCCCGATAACTTCTGTGATTTTTTTTCTGAAACCACTCTGATTTAATAATGTCCTTCCTATGTTATGACGGCCACAACATCACACACCACTCCGTAGAGGCCTTACAAACGTCCTGTACAACCTGAACATAATGTCCCAACTCATACACTCAAAGGCCTATGCAATGAAGGGAGGCATGCTAAACGCCTTCATAATCATCCTGTAGATTTGTGATGCAAATTTGGATGAACTGTGTGCTTGAATCTCAAGTCAGCCTGCTTTTTTCAACATTACCCAGAGCCCTACAATGAACTTAAATGTCCTGACCTTGTTAGTATTACCAAAATGCCACACCTCACATTTATCCAGAGAACAGTGCACGACATTTCAACTATGGCCCAACCGGTACCTATGCATTTCCAGAATTATATCCCACTCTTTGAAATGTATATGTTACATATTGATGGAAAGCATCCGATATTACTTCTCCCTATTCCATCTATCCGTTCTACCATCTCGAGTGATATGGTATCCAAGGTCTCTCACTTTCTCTGCGACGTCCAACAGTCTTCAGTTTTGTTATGTGTACCCTTGCTTTGTTTGGCTTCCTAAATGGATGGTTGAATTCCATTCTACAGTTTTTCTTTCCAGAAGCATATGTAAGCAATTTGGTGACAATATCGTTGAGGTTAATTTGGTTTCCTTTTTCTCACTTTGCACCTCAGCAACATTTGGTTGTATCTCTTTCTGGCTGTATGCAACTGCCACCATTCAGGGCATCTGACAGATGGTCCAGAATATATATTTTTTAATGCTGTGAGATTGTGTTCTATTTCTCTGCTTTCTGGTTTTATATTACAGTTAACTGAAATCTTGAATTGTTTGAAGTGTTGAATTTATTCGAAGTCTGGTATTTAGAGAAACAGTGTCTCGATGAATGCTGTTTTTAGAAGCGTCAATTTATTGATTACCTGTACTTACACAGTAAAACAAAACAATCTGAGCGTGTAACAATTTGTTGATGGTAACAGAATAGATAATACCTGTTCCATGTTGAAGCATAAATGAACCTTTTAGAGAGAAGTTTCCCCTGCATATTAACAGGTGAGGACAAAACTGAATGACATTATTCACATGAATCAGATCTGAAAAAAAAAGATATTTAAAATCATGCATGCTTCCGAAACTTTTAAGCAATTATCCTCACACGATGCGATCCACAAGTGTTTGCGTTTTTACTCACGTTCGCCAGATGCTGGTAGAGTCCGTGACAATACGCAATAAGACGTGTGTAATATCCAAGTTTGGGCTGATAAATGACGAATAGCATTTGCAGCACACGAATGCCAGGGAACAAACTTTTCCATTAAGATACAATATAACCAACAACCATGGCCATTCACTGGAGCTACCATTGTTGAAGTCCCCATTATCAACATCCTGGGCGGTACTGTTGTCTAGAAACTGAAGTGAACTTGTCACATCGAGGAGGATTTCAACGACTATGAATACTTTGGCATGAAACTCACCATTAGACTCATTACAGCTTGTTCACCAGTTTTGCTGTGTCAAATATACGGATGTCATTCCCTAACAGAGTTGTGTGTCAAATTACAATAAATGGTTTGCAGCATTTCACGAGGGCAACTTACCATCTCCTTCTCAAAGGGCAACTATGGATAGATTATAAATGTTGGCCCAACCAGCGACACATTGTTGTATAAATAAGTCGTAAAACAAAACAAAATAAAATAATGATGGAAATTTTGAATAAACGCATTCACAATCCCGTAATCAGCCACCTGGTGTCGTTTCTCAGGCTGTGATAACTTCACTTTTTCATGTCTCGAGCAGGTACTGTTGTAGCAGGCAGCAAATAGAATCCTTCTAAACTATTATGCCATCTTGATCGTTATCAGGGAATGCTTCCACATTGACAAAGAATGCTTTTCAAGTCACAACTTGAAGCACGGTGGTTTCTTTCAAAGTAGTTTGCTATTTCTTTTTCTGCATAATCCATTTGCGTGTTTGTTTTTGTATCAGGAAAGTGTGGACTTTTCACATTCATGTGTCAAGTGAATTTTTATTTCAAGTGATTTCAGTGTCAACGTTAAGATGAGAATATGTTTCCCGCTCTGAAGTACCCTGTAGACGTGGCTGGTGAAATGCCTTCTTCAACGGTTATAATCCATCTGATGATGATTAATATGGATAGACAAGTGAAGAAGAACATCACATGTAAGGTTGATTTTACGATTGCACAAAGTCAATGTCGTTCATTTTTTCTGATGGAAATCAGATAATAATCTAAGGGTAACTCATCATACTTATGAATGGAACTATTATTCACATTTTATGAGAAACCTTACCTGATTTATACTCTTTATCTCATAGATGACTCTAGGATTTATTAAACGTTCTTTGGACGGATTCCATGATTGGCATTCAGGTACGAATGCGACTTAGCCAGCCCTAATCAATACAAAAAAGCCAATTAATTCATAACAGCAAATCATTTTAAAAGAGACTTCCATACACTGGTCACACTCAAAGCTATGAATCGATATTTACAGAATTCATAAATTCCCAATGGCTACGGACTTAAGCAATAGTTTTGAATTCTTGTTCGATATATAAAGAGGTTTTCAAACGTGCAAGTCTCGAACTCCTTGGATGTATCCCCTACTTTCTCCTTCTGTGTGCACTGTGACTTTTCCATCTGTTTCCTATTTATCTCTCCACATCCCTCTCCAATTTGCTCTCTTCGTTTCTGAGTTTAACACTCCTCAATGTGTTTACAACTATCTGCCTGGCATTTCAACTCACATCTCACTAACTTCTACTGTACATCTGCCTCTCATCTGATTACTACGCCTTTTTCATGTTATGTGACCCGACGATGTAGGATGTGGAGAGTATTTTGTGCTCTCTCAGCATCTCTGTCATTTCCTGCTGAATACGTTTTCCTTATTCCTTCAATGAGCACGTGCATGAATTTGTCGGCTTCAGTAATTGTTTCCGTCAGAGAAACAAGGTAGGGGGATGGGCAGGACAGAAATAAATGGGGTATAGAATCTTCAGGCTATACAGGGAACTGCGCAAAATAGGATGTGGCGTCGCATTATTAATGAAGTAGTGAGTTACTGTTGTAGGGATGGACAATACCATGGAAAGTTCTTCAAATGGTATCTTGTGGGTAAAGTTTAGGAATAAAACAAGAGCACTATTAAAACCAGAAGTGTGTATTCAATACTCCACAAAAAATTCAGTAGGCAGCAGAGGAGCAAATATTGTGACAATTCATTATCTATGACAATACAGGTATAAGGAATTTATTTCCCTTGAGGAAGAGTCTCGGACCAGAAATCATAATCTCAGAATAAGTTATCTCACTTCTACGACAAAAATGAAAAATAATTTCTTCCATCGACCGGAAATAAACCTGTGAAATTTTTAACTTCAGAGAGCTGAGTCGATAAGCATCTTCAAGACAGATTGAGGGAAAACTTCTAATTAATATGGGGTGAATGTTCATGGGGAAAAGGCAGTAAAGTGGTGTTGACGATCATCAGATCAACCGTGATAATATATCGTGGTGCAAGGCTCTCGATGGACTGAATGGACTACTTGTGCTTCAGTCTTTATGTTCTGAAGGCCTTATGATTGTACCTAAATAAGACAGTCGGCTTGAGGACATGGACATTTATGCAGCGAGTTGTTAAATCAGGAAACCAGGACCATTATGTGGCCAAGAGAGAGCAAGAAAACAATACTTTGAGAATGTAATCGTTCTATCCCATGTGCCATTATGCACAATATGTTGTCAGGCTGTCTTACATCCTGAATGGCCTGATATAGCCAAAGTGAAGATATTTCTTGAAAGGACTTTGCAAGCAGCAACTCGTGTTCCAGCCTCGCGATTTAAATTCATGCCCTATTCACTAAAGTACTAGATTAGTTATTGCAGACCCTTCGTGGGACTTTCCTGGCACCAGTAAATGTGATATCTGCCTGTGTCAAACCCAAACGTTAGTCTCACAGTATCTAGTTGAGTCAAGATCACCTCCGACTTGATACCGAATAACCAAAGCAGTATTCCTTAAACTGGCGTGATTCCAGTTTGTGTAGCTCTCCCTGAGAAGATGATGAAAACAGAAACTGAAAATTTCATTATATTTGCGAAGAGAAAACAAGAATTGGAATGACACACTGCTTGAGAAAGCAAATAGGAGAGCAAATGACTTTGGTGACTCCAAGTCTCCTGAGGATGTATTAAAAACGAGAGACTATCTTCCAGCCACTCGTAGAGAAAGCATGTCAGTGGAATGTTGGATTCTGATCGTCAGTCACAAAAGTTTAGGAATCAACAGAAGAGGGATTCGGTTTGAGGACACAAGTTATTGGCTGTCTGCAGTCGAAGTCTGATGTACATGCATGAGATTCTGCTCTTCATCATTGGGCTGGACGGCAACACCATTTCATTGTGAACACCGGGATTCCTGCCTGTCAACTAATTTTAGATACATGACAATAAATTATCCCAATCGCCATTGGTTGACTGTTTCCCGCTATCATTTTATGCAGGAGTTTACCAAATGTTTTCAGAATATTCAAATTCACCAAAATGTCGTCACAGCTTGTCTATTCTACAAGGTACATTTACATAGACTTTGGTTAACACCATTTGCATTTCATAAGCCTAAACTGGCGCTGTCCAATCCTATTAATATTTACCAAACTTCCTATTATGCTGGCCTATCACGGGATAAAACTATATTGCAAAGGAATCAGAGGAGACATGGGGACAGTTTATTTTAGGAGCAAATTATTATGGTAAGAAATGATCTGCCCCAAATTATGCTGGAGTTGTATCAATTCTATTACTCCAACGGAGAGTATGGGAGGTTCCAGGAACTGATAGATCTTTGGGTGCGCTCTGAGTAGGATAGGGGATTAGGATGAGTGAAATCACGCAGAATGGAGGACAAAAGAAGGGAATTGTTGCTTGTACTATGCACGTCACTCCTAAGATTGGACGCAGCACCAAGAATGTTAACTCGGGTGCAGAGGGACTTTGTTATGAGAGAGAATGTGTACATTGAGCTATTTTTCTTTGAAATTTAGAAGACTGAGATGCGACCTTAATGAAACATGCAAAATTTTGCGGGGGCTTTACCATGTAAATGCAGAGAAAATGTTTCCCCTCTTGGGCGAGGATACAACCAGAGTTTGATCTATTATTCAGTTATGTCAGACATAAGCAGGAACTTAGTTTCTTAGATGGTGTGGAATTCTTTACAATCGAGGGCTATGAATGCTGGGTCATTAAGTATATTCATTGATTATAGGGAAAAAGGAAAACAGAAACTAAAAAAAACACTTTGGTTAGGAATGATCAGATCACAGTCATCATCTCATTGAATGGCATAGCAGTCTCAACGGGCCAATTGACCATGTCCTGCCCGTTATTTATAGTCGTATGCTCTATCTATTTCAGCCTGCTGATTATTTTCAGCATCCTAGAGTGGATCCAGTCTCCCCTTCTCTCACCCTGTTTCTGTTTCTTTGTCTCACTATATACACGAGGCCGAACAAACCGTGTGCATTAATGATGTCCATGCAAATTTTTTTGTCCCTATGATATTTCTGTCTTTGCATACATTTGCTGTGTTCAGCTTGTTGTCTCATTTCTGACATCGCAACAGTGACTTTAATCTAGTGTAACTCATTGGATGCTAATTTTTCTAATAGGTCCTCTATCTGGAATGACAGAGGCGTAAGGAATGTATTAAATTTGCCGTGATTATTTGAAAGGGTTGCATTATGGCATGAGGGCTGTTTTGGCAATCTCCGCTCAAACTATAGCATGCACAATTTGTAAATGTGATGGGAATCTGCTCACTTGGCTATCTGCGTGCAGTAGACGTAGAAACTGCAAGAACCTCCTCATTGCCCTTAATAAAATGATCATATTTATTTGAAACGTCGAGACAGCTGAAGGAAATATTTCCTGACCAGCGGGATGAGAAGCTGCAGACGACAATGTGCCATAAGCAGCACTGCAGTAACTCATCAAGTCTGCTTCCAAATGCTTGAGGAATAATTTATTCTCCAATTTAATAGGTACAGAGGCATCCTGGAACTTCTTTGAATCAGCAATTAACAATCTGTTTAAATGCTAAAGCGTCAACTCTGAAAATATTCCAGTCTCTCACACCTCGGGTTTCAAACTGAACGGAAATAGTTCACTGGTGACGTTTTATTACGGCATAGCAATCTCAATAGATCCACTGGTCTACTTCTCCCCCTATAATATATCCTTAAATTGTCTATATATCTCGGTCTCCTGCTTATATTCAGCACCCTTCAGTGAATTCAGCCACGCCATCTACTTTCTCCCATTGTGTTTACCGATGTTTTACTGCCTGTCAATTTAAGCAGCTCTTTCTCAATCACCAGTGTCAGTATCCCAGATTCAAAGCCTCAGTTAGTCATAAAGGATGTATTTGCCCAGAGTGAGTTTCTGCATCATGGATGGCTTGAACATACTGGGCAAATTTGACAATTTCAGAGAACATTTCTGAAAACAGGTGCAATTTTGTATTCTCTCAATGTCTGTTTTAATTCGTGCTGTCTTCCGTGAGAGAATATGTTATTAACTCTTTCGTTTGATGCTGATAATTAACAGACTACGCTTTCATTCTCACTTTACCGGTATTTCAGGAGTGGAACAATTCATAATAAATTCAAACTGATTATTTGGGTTGTATCTGTTTATTGAAATTCGGGTCACTGTCCACAAATCTCGCTTCAAAAATTTGTTGTGGGTGGGGATGAGAACAGGTGTGCTCACAGATGATTCTGTTCTGTACTTGTGAGTGTGCTCGGAGACTAGAGTTTTTATTTGTCCAACAGTGCCAGGAAACAGTTGCTTGACAGGTTGATCCGAGGTTACTTTGGTTTTCTTTCGGTATGATTTTGAGCTCCTGACTGCACTTTGTAGTTCTCCTGGACTTAGCGTAAACGCCACTGATGGAGTCCCAAATACCTTCCTAAGGCAGTTTTTGTGTAGGGATGAGAACGTTTCTCATCCCTGTATGTCTAATAAAGTGCAGAAATACACAGCAGCGTCAGTCAGTTCTCGTCCTGTGATAGTCAAACTGGTGAATTTCTTGGAGATCTCAAGTTTGCAGAGAAACGATAGTCAGCAAAAGTTTCTGTTTACTCATCACCTTCAGTATCTTCCAAAAAGTATACTCAGGTTATGTGTTTTGGGTGCTGTTGGCACCAGAGCAATGCATATCTGCTCAATGCAGTATCAGAGGTATAGAAGAGAGTCACTGCCTCTGCTTCTATCCGAAGATCTGAGAAGACTGGCTGAGTGACAGAATCGCAATGAATCAAATCTGAAAGGAAAAAGAGGTATCAATTCTAAAATGTCAATCTGGTGTCAATTTTAAATATGATTTGTAAAAACAATGTGAAGTTTATTGCCCCTAAATTTACCTGTTTGAAATTCTCCACACGCAATTCAGATGCTGAGTAGCTGCATTGCTGCTGTCCTCGGTGCAACAAGAAAGTCGTATATTTGAAGATACCCATTCTATAAACGCCGCCCTCAATGTACTCTTTCTGTCTCTGGATGTTCCCACCTCACTGCCTTGTTTCAGCGGTAATGCTATGGGGTGGGGCGGGGTGAAGAGGAGAGCTGATAATTAGTGAATTGACACACAACGAGTTGGGTTAATGTTACTGTCATTTAAACAAGCCACGATCCTCTGATATGTATTCACGCATTGGAAACAAGTTCATAGATTCCCAGTAGTTGTATCCTCAACGTGCTGTCTTTTCAGCCCCATTTCCTTAGTTTACTGCAATATTTGAGTTACCCAATTCATCAGTGCCCATACGTTGTCTGTGTGCATCATTCCCGAGATGTCTGGGCACACATTGCTGTTTGTCTCTACTCCATGTAAAACAAAACGGTCTCCACAAGTTGGTTCCTTGCAGCGCACTTCATTGGATTCTGTCACGGCTTCTGTCATTCTGATAGATTAGCCCAAGACTTCTTCATTGGTGTCTAACTATTTCACAGTTCATAGTTTGCTGCAGACCAGAGCTAACTGTATATCATATTGATAGCGCAATAGTTATATCAGGTACCAGGATCTTCACAGCTTTACTACTCCAACCAAGTTTCTGTATTATTATGTATACTTGTGTATATGTGCGTGTTTGTGTGCATGGGAGTTGCAGGTAGCTAGGCGTGCTGGACGACTGGTTTGTGATGCAGAGTAGCACAATCAAATTGGCTTCAAATTCTGTTCTGAGTGACTTTAACATAAATTACTCTCTTTCTCAACTCCTGTGCTCTAACACGAACTGACACTGAGACTAAGCCCGTACCACTCATCTCTGTCTAATGCGTGGACAGCCCTTCGTTCTGGTGATATGGTGGAGATTTTGCTTCGAAATTGTCAATCAACAGAATGCCAGCCAGATAAACATCTTGATTTCATGATTATCATTAGACTCTTAATTCCAGTTTTTTTTTTTTAAAGGATTCATACTTCATACTTCACCATTCATATTTCAAATTCATACTTCACCATCTGCCATGGCAGGCTTAGAATACCACTAGGCCATTGTCTCTCGTTGGGTGAAGAATTTCCTAAGCGTTTGAAGACAGAAACATAGGGACAGAGGGTGAGGTTGCTTTCGGAATGGCAAACTTTGACAAATGTCGTGACACAGCGATAGGTGTTCGGTTCACATTTAATTACAATATATAATAATGATTTGAATGAGAAAAGGGAATGTATTGCCACCAAATTTTAGATGACACGATATTATGTGGGAAGGTGCGATGCACGGTTGACACAAAGAGTGTGCAGAGGGCAATAGAAGGGTAATGGCGTGATTAAACATGTTGCAGGTAGAAGCATGGAATGATAAAATTTTACAGTACCGAAAGAGGAGATGTAGCCGATCTTGTTTTTACAGGGCCCTGAAAGAGCTGTCTAGTTCGTCCTCGACCTCATCCTGTCTCCTCAACCATCTAAATTCCTCACTTTCAAATATATATCCACCTTTCTTTTCAAAACTTCTATGAAGTTGTCAACAACACTCTCAGAGGCAGCGCATTTCAAATCCTAAAATTTCCCGAAGTAAAGAAGTTTATTCAGCTCTCTGCTGAGGGGTATGCTTCTGGTAATAGTGAACAGAACAAGGGTAAACCCTTGTTGAACCCTGATTAGGTGAACTCTGATGAAGGGTCTAGGCCCGAAACGTCAAGCTTTCCTGCTTCTATGATGCTGCTTGGCCGGCTGTGTTCATCCAGTCCCACACCTTGTTATCTCGGATTCTCCAGCATCTGCAGTACCTTTTATCTCTGATACAATTTTAACACCACTGCGAAGCCTCTTCTAAGGATGCCTACCTTGAAGAAGTTACCCTCCTCCCTCCGGACAAACTTCAGGGAATCTCTCTCCCACTGCAACTCTCTCATAATCTCTCCGGCCCTGAAACTGCTCGACCAGATTTTCTGATGAAGGATCGAGTCCCGAAACGTCAAGCTTTCCTGCTGCTATGATGCTGCTTGGCCTACTGTGTTCATCCAGCCTCACACCTTGTTATCTCGGATTCTCCAGCATCTGCAGTACCTTTTATCTCTGAACCTGAAACCCAATCAGATTTATGCATTGCTTTCCTTTCCAAGACAACTTAGCCTGTAGTATTCTTTTTTTCCTACCAGCAGTAAACTGTGACCACACTTTAGCTTCCCATAAATCTGATTACTTTCCTCAAAATGAGAGGCCTTCACCATCGTAGTGTAGGTCAGAATTTGTTAACTGGGATTTACATACGTCTTCCTGTGTTTCACTGCAATTCTCTTCCCAATTTTTCTCTGCCATAGCCTTCAGCTCTGTGTCTCTTTCTTGTCCCAGCTCAAAGACCTTTATTAAAATACATTGTACAAGAAGATCTCTTTTGCCGCTATGGACTGGCCTGAGAATATGAGACATTGCAAATTGAACGCCTGCTATTTGCTTGAGTGATAATAGGAACTGCAGATGCTGGAGGATCCAAGATAACAAGGTGTAGAGCTGGATGAACACAGCAGGCCAAGCAGCATCATTGGAGCAGGAAAGTTTGACGTTTCGGTCCTAGACCCTTCATCAGAATTTTTTTTTTCTGATGAAGGGTCTAGGCCCGAAACGTCAAGCTTTCCTACTCCTATGAAGCTGCTTGGCCTGCTGTGTTCATCCAGCTGTACACCTTGTTGTCTCTATTTGCTTGAGGCATAGCCGATTGGATGAATAAATGATGTACATGTAAGAGAGTGGGGGAGCTAAATGATGACTTGCAGATCCAGCACTTCATTTCATTTAGAGAATAAATACGGTTCTGTCAAGACCAACACATGCTGTCAATCTCTGAATCGCTGTAGGACAGGCTCCAGCGCTTCATGTTTCTGTCCTTCCTGCACACTCCTGCCATGCCAATCTCACTTCCAGTTGAAGTTCTTCCCAACTTTATCATTATAACTATCTGGATGATTCCACTGACACCAAAATTACAGCATTCATAACTTCACACAGAATAATAAAACCTCTACAATGGGGAAGCAGACCATTTATCTCATCGACCCCACACCGATTCTATGACGTCCATCCCACCCAACCCCACCTCCCTACACACTCCATGTAACTGCACATTACCATGAGCCATCCACCTAACTTGCCCGTCTTTGGATGGCGAGAGGAAACCGGAGTACACATAGAAACCCCACGTAGGCATGGAAAGAATATGAAAACTCCAAACAGAAATTTTCCTCAGGGTGGAATTGAAACCCGGTCTCAGGCACTGTACAAACCACTCGACCACTGCGACATTCATATGTGTTTGAATTCTCCACCTGAAGAGCTCAGAATATTCAATACAAAATGTTGGACACCTGTGACAACCCATGTTCGAAATAAAATGGCTGAATTGAATACAAGTGGAATTATGGTATTGTTTTGCCATAATGTTGAAAGGTTCATTCGAGGTGGACCAATGTCCGTAATGTTATTGACTGACAGGTAAGGTCCAAATGTCTGATTAGCCTATATCCTGCCTTATATCCTTCTGTCAGAATATTTCATCTCCATTCTCCTCTTACCGTGACCTTCTCTCATTGTAGCAGATGTGATTTGTTGCTATTTGTCGTTATCAGCCTTAGTGTCTCTGTCTGCAAATCTTTCCCTCTTCTCTGGTGCCACGGACGAATTTTGAAAGGGAGAATAGCCTCTTACATTATCTGAACACCTATCTCAATTAATAGAGTGCCTTGCCTAAACAATGTCATAAGGTACAGACTGTATTTCTACTTTTACATCCACATCCCACTCTTTCTCTCTCTTGAGTTCTTCCTTTCTCCCTCTTATTTGTTTCTGACTAATGTAATCTCTTCACTTTATCTCATTCCCTGTAAGTTTCTCCCTCTATCAAACAATGCTGCTCGTCTCTAACTCCATGAATCTCTTCCTGGATCTCTTCCACCCCACCCCCTACTTCTCGATCTCTCAGGCATTTTCTTAAAACATTCTTGCCTCTAACACTTTGTAGATTATGCACTCTCTGGCTCTTCGTTTATCAGTATGTCTGCTGTACTCTCTGTACTTCTTATTATCCATTCATTTTGATCATCTCATTTTTTCACTGCCTTTTGGTTAGTATCATTGAAGTGAAAACAAAGTCTGTGCAAATGTTACCGTGCGTGAAAGTCAAGGAGAATGTAAGCCAAAGAAACAAGACATTGAGACAATAACAAGCTACGTGATCGAGAGGGAGAGAGATAGAAGCAAATTTCATTTTTCTCAGTAAAGTTGTTGATGATACAATGAGATGTAATAAGTTATCATGATACAATAAGGTCCCATAACCGTTGAACAAAACTTCACGTTGACTGCAAATTCAAATGACAGCAGCTTATATTAAATCACAGGATAGAAAAAAACCTGGAAATTTATAAATGTAATTCATTACGCAAAAGTCTGTACTTTGGTAACAACATTTAAACATTGTCTATACTGCCTGCAGCAATCGGGTACCTCTCAAAGTAAAAAAAAAAGCAAGCAATTTGAGGACGTGCAGGGAAAGGCTGTAGAAAAGAACCTGTTACGTAGATAGATGGCAATGATGTGACAGAATCCAAGGTGTATTTCCAGGTCCTTTACTGCAATAGTAGCATAATATGGAGAGGAGTAGGGATCTCCTCTAGAGACCGCACATTCCTGTGGAGTGATACACAAAGGTATTGGAATTATACATCACTAACAATCTACTCACGAGCACATTACCCTACCACCTCAGTGCTAACAGTAAATGCAGCGAATGACCCCATCATTTCCGTCATTGATAGAGTTAGATATAGTGATGCCTCTCTAACTAGAGACGTAACCAGTTCAGATGTGCTATCAAAGACCAAGAACACAGCTCAAATGCTCTATTTGTATTTGATAAATTGCCTCTTCAGGGACCCTAATAAAATGGAAATCAGTCGGAAACAGAGGCAAAGCTCACTACTGTTCTGAATCTTTCACAACATAATAGGAGCGACTTGAATTTGTTGGAGACTTATCTACTCTATGCCACAATAGAGTTACTAGATTTCTCAGAGTCGTGACACAAGCACAATCAAGTTATAAGACGTCATGAGCATCATTTCCTCGAGTATAAGAACTAAAGGCGAGAGATTTCCTTTGCATTGTGCAGTCTTCGCTGACATTTGCAAATCTTCATAAACTGAAGTAGTTTCTGCCCACATACAGAACAACATGGAGTCTATTAAGGTTTAGACTTATTATCTTAGAGTCACACTCAGTCACACAATTCGCCCATCAAAGAGATAATTAACCAGATTGCCTGGTATTCGTGAGGAATAACTGAATTTGAGTTCAACATATTGTTCGTTATGATGAAGTGGAGTCTTAGAATTCCAACTTCCTAAGTGGTGACCTCCACTTATCTGGTATTGAGAACTAAATCAGAAACGTTGTTTAGAACTGTAGCCGAAATATTGTGTTGCCTATTCACTCTTACCACCTCATTGTTGTCTGGATTAAATTTTCATCTGCCCAGGACAACCACAAAAGGAAAGAAACCAAAAAAAAAAACTGCGGATGATGTAAGTCAAAGTTTCTCGAAAAGCTCAGCAGGTCTGGAAGCATCTGTGGAGGAGAAAACAGGGTTAAAGTTTCGGGTCTGGTGACCCTTCCACGAACTGATGGCGGCTGGGAAAACGTCGGTCTATACGCCGAAAATAGGGCCGTAATCGAGATAGGGAGTAAGCGATAGTATCGAGCCCAAAGCGAGAGAAAGACAGTTGGACAGACAAAGGACTTGTTAACGATCAGGCTGGGAGGGTGAATAGTTGTTAATGGAGACTGTTAGTGACTAACAACAGGGGGTGAGTAGTGGTAGGCTATGTGGTAACAAGGCCTAGTGCGTGGAGTGGGGGCCCTGGGACATGGGAAAGTTTCGGTCCTAAAATTATTGAACTCAATATTGCGTCCGGAGGGCTTTAGCATAGCAAAGTGGAAAATAAGGTATTGTTCCTTCAGCTTGCGTTGGGCTTCACTGGAAAACTGTAGCAAGCCGGAGACAGAGATGTTGGCCAGGGAGCAGGGTGGTGCATTGAAGTGGCTGGCAGCAGGTAATTCAGGGTCTTTTTTGCGAGTAGAACGTAGATGTTCTGTGAAGTGGTCGCCAAGTCTACGCTTTGTTTCCCCAATGTAGAGGAGACCACATTGTGAGCAGCGAATGCAGTAGGCCAGATTGTTGGAAGTGCAGGTGAAATGTTGCTTCACCTGAAGGGTATGTTTGGGCCCTTGGATACTGAGGAGGGAGGAGGTACCCATTACAAACCTACCGACTCCCATGGCTACCTGGACGATACATCCTCACACCCCACTTCCTGTAAAGAATCCATCACATTCTCTCAGTTCCTCCGTCTCCATTGCATCTTTTCAGATGAGGCCATATTCGACAAGGGAGCCTCCGAAATGTTCACATTCTTCCTCAACCGAGGATTCCCCAGCTCCGTTGTTGACAGAGCCCTCAATCGGGTCCGACCCGTCTCCCGCACTTCTGTTCTCACCCCTTCTCTTCCCTCCCGCAACAACGATAGGGTTCCACTTTTCGCTACCTACCATCCCACCATCATCCACATCCACAAGATCATCAGACGTCATTTCTGCCACCTCCAGCAAGATGCCACCTCCAGACACATATTCCACTCCCCTCCCTTGTCTGCCTTCTGCAGGGACCGTTCCCTTTGGGGCACCATGGTCTACACTTCCTTCACCACTAACACTTCGCCACAGCCCTAGGGGACATTCCCCTGTAACCGGCGAAGGTGTAACACCTGAACATTGACCTCATCCCTCCCCAGTATCCAAGGGCCCAAACATACCCTTCAGGTGAAGTAACACTTCACCTGCACTTCCAATAATCTAGTCTACTGCATTCGCTGCTCACAATGTGGTCTCGTCGACATTGGGGAAATGAAGAGTAGACTTGGCGACGACTTCGCAGAACATCTACGTTCTACTCGCAGAAAAAGACCCTGAACTACCTCTTGCCTGCCACGTCAATGCACCACCCTGCTCCCTGGCCAACATCTCTATCTCCGGCTTGCTATAGTGTTCCAGTGAAGCCCAACGCAAAGTGGAGGAACAACAGCTCATTTTCCTCTTGGGGACCCTACAGCCCTCCGGACTCAATATTGAGTTCAATTATTTTAGGGCCTAAACTCTCCCGTGTCCCAGCCCCCCACCGCACACACCAGGCCTTATTACCACTTAGCCTGCCACTACAGATCCCCTGTTGTTAGTCACTAACAGTCCCCAGTAACAACTATTCACCCTGCTAGCCTGAGTGTTAGCAGCTCCTTTGTCTGTCCAACTGTCTTTCTCTCTCTTTGGGCTCTATCCTATCAATTACTCCCTATCCTACCCACATCCTTATTTTTGGCATATAAACTGACGTTTTCACAGCCACCATTAGTTCTGAGGAAGGGTCACCAGACCCGAAACGTTAACTCAATTCTCTCCTCCACAGTTGCTGCCAGACCTGCTGAGCTTTTGCAGCAACTTTGTTTTTGTTCGCAAAAGGATAGAATCCACCACAGTCAAGTCATCAGAATTACGCGTGGACAGCTGTTTCTACTATCCACTCCTGTAACACTACTATGACGGAGACAAAGTAGCAATGTTGAAGGTCTTCATCACATTCCTCCTGACCCTGTTGCCTTGGTAACCTGTCCTTGTCACAATGCAAAATAACTCGATTCCAAATGTAACATATTTTATTTTTTTTTTCTTAGAATGCAACTTTCAATTTTCTTCGGTTATTATTTGCCAGCTATTCCAGAATCGAGCAAATGTGTTTCAAACGTGCTGAGTATCGAAGACAAAGTTGCAAAGATGAGTCATGAACAAAACTGGAAACATAGACGGATGAAATACAGTTTTCATTTGGGACAGAGAGAGAGCAGGAATAACTGTACAGTTCTAATACGAGCAAAGGACAAAAAAAAAGCCATTCGGAGAAATGGACTAACAAATAGGCAATACATTTCGAAAATAAATTGCGAATCGCATTTCACAGTATTGTTTTATTTAAACAATTGCGCAAACATTTTTAGTTTAACCCACCCTGATGGTAGATTGGTTAAACTCGACCTCCTAACACCCTGTCGTGGCGAATGCAGTGCTTAACGTTTTACTTATCTTTTTTCCACCCAGAAGTCCTATCTCACAAATCGAAAAGTTTTTGTTAATTTCTACTTCCACCAAATCAGTTTTCTTTATATTTACATGTGCAATTAATTTTCTCAGAAAAAATTGCTGATAGGAAGTGACAACACAGCCAACATTTTAATTGGACCTGCTTGTGTGTGCTTTGCCAGACCACCATACTCGCACTTCCTATGGTAGAATTTCACGCCAGAAAGTCTGGCGTAGAGGGAGGAGATGCTTTCACTTTACGGCAAGACACCCCAAATGAGGATGTAAATTGTCTGATTAATTCATGGAGTTTTTTAAGTGGCCTTTGAATCCGCTCGCAGTTAATCTACACATATTCCTGCGATGCTTCTGAAGTACAAATGATGGGGATTTTCCTGCAAAACGCTTGTCTAATTTTAATCTGAGTCTGATGGCAAAATCTAGAAAGAAATAAGTACTTACATTGAGGTTCTAATTTTCTTTATCACTATTTCGCGAAAAACATTTTGTTGTGAGCCTCGGATTGAGCCAATGTGCTTTATTACACTCAATATTGAAATAAAATGTATAAAGACACGACATGAAGGATGCTAGAAACACTGATAGGTGGAACTGAAGAGTAATCGCGCCGGATACGGAGACAACATGAATGTTTAAAAAAGAACATATTCAATACGAGCAGAGGACAGAAAATGAGGCAACTAGGGAAACTAAAAAGAGGGTAGGATATGGACAGAATGATATACAAGTTTACAAATCGAAACAAAACGTCATTGATGAGAAAATGAAAACTCAGAAATGTACGTGATTTGATATACTACACGGGGCATCGTCTTTGGTTAAGTAGTTGACTTGGTTGCAACCTATTTTTCCAATAAGATGCACAAGAAATGGGCCCAGAGAGAGATGTTCACTTTGCTCACTGTGTAAAGTTTTCAATGTTGCCACCAGAGGGTTTCATAGTCACATATAATTCAATGTTTTCAATTATAAACCGCGAAAGAAACTACTGTGATGACACTACCAAGCGAACCCTGTGCAGATCTCCCGTCTACTTACATCTCTCTGATCAGTATGACTGCCCTAAAATATTGGCAAACGACATTGGTGCTTTTTACACGTTTGCCGTTGGCTTGATCAGCATTACAAAGGGCCAGGATCTGCATCTCTCTTCCAACAGAACAATTCTGGAATTCTGATCCAATCATGTTAAACTAGTGTTTGGTATTTAGGAATAAAAACAAGGTTACTGGAAATGATCAGCAGGACTGGTAGCATCTATGAAGGAGAAAACAGAGTTAATATTTCGTGTCCAGTGACACTTCCTCAGAACCGGAGGTGAAACGTGAACTCTGTTTTCTCCTTTACAGATGCTACCAGACCTGCTGAGCTTTTCCAGCAACTTTGTTTTTGTTCCTGATTTAAAGCCTCCGCAGTTCTTTTGGTTTTTATTTAGTATTTGATATTTGTATTTT
Organism: Ginglymostoma cirratum; assembly: GCA_024137785.1. Classification (NCBI taxonomy): domain Eukaryota; kingdom Metazoa; phylum Chordata; class Chondrichthyes; order Orectolobiformes; family Ginglymostomatidae; genus Ginglymostoma; species Ginglymostoma cirratum. Next base: position 503,682 of record JAHRHZ010000116.1, on the reverse strand, counting down.
GGAGACATGTTGTGTTAATTCCGAAAGAAGCAATTCCAGAAGTGTCTTGTTTTACTTATGTGCGTTTCTAAATATAGCACATCTCCTTCACAGGCAGACTGTGTGCATTTCCAGCGAGTCTATCTACAATGGAAATCAATGAGCATAATGGCGGTGTAGCGCAGTTAGGCTGTGAATATAAATTACTGGATACTTACACCATGGAATGGTTTCAGCAGAAGTGAGGGCAGGCTCCACGCTGGGGAATAATAGCATCAGCAGCATTGAAGCAATTCAAGATATCAGTACGCTATTTGGCAACTGTAGACAAAAACAATAAGTATGGTTACTTCAACATAAATGAATTGAGCACAGACGATTGGATAATTTATTATTGTGTGGTGAGTCAGCATAGTGACAGGCAAAGACACAAATTCCATGCCAAAACGTCTTCAGGTCATTGCAGCACAATTCGTTTCTGATGAGGCAACGGCCTAGTGGTATTATCGCTGGACTGCTTATTCAGCCGCCTGGCTAACATTCTGAGGACCTGCGTTCGAAACCTGCCACGGCAAATGGTGGAAGTTGAATTCAATAAAAGAAAAAAAAATCTGGAATTAAGAATCTAATGATGACCATGAAGCCATTGCTGATTGCTTGGGGGGTGGGGGGTGGTATCCCATTTGGTTCATTAATGTCCTTTAGAGATTGAAACTGCCATCCTTAGCTGGATCTCGCCTACATGTGACTTCAGATCCACAGCAATGTGGTTGACTCTGAACTGCCTTCTGGGCAATTAGGGATGGACAAAAAATTCTGCTTAGCCAGCGATGTCCTCCTCCAGTTAACGAATACAGGAAAAAAAATAGTTAGCAATTGGCTGTCCAGGGATCCACAAATGGCCATTAAAAAAGCAGTATGATGACTGATAATCATAGTCTAAACACGTCATGACAAAATATCACACTAACTGCCCTACGGGTGTTGGGCGTGGGGAGGTGGGAATCACTCTCACCTTTCTGCGATGTATTGCAGTGGGCCCTCAGGACATTTCATGATTCCCTGATTTCAGGGAGAATGGTATCTCGAAGGTGGACATCATTTGCCTTGCTTCTGGACATGATAGTTTTGATATATTTATCAGCGTTGTAATCGGCAAAAGCTGCTGCTTGAGGCCTTCTCAAAAATACGGCACCAAGGGGCAGGAAACTTGTAGGGCCCCACGGCTAGAATGCCTGGAATTGAAAGCAAATTGTGCGTGTCTAGAGATTTGAAATTCCTGCGATTAGATTGGTATTTCCTTTCAAATAGAACAGCATTTCGAATTTGGTGGAGATGGCTGGCTGTGGGGAAATTTTGTCGGTTGAAACGTTGAAACCGACAGCAGTTCCTTAATTTTCAGTTTAAATGTTTTGATCTTAAATTGTATGCCTGACGTGGAATGTTCAATTTAATTATTAAGAATATTAAAATTTTATTCATGTATCTAAATGTGGAGCATGCCACATTGAGACAATTTGATTGTTTTTAATTTCGCAGCTTTAAAGTTGAAATGTTTTATAAGTTAATCTTTCGGATATCTTGAACAATGTCTATTTTTGGGTAAAACGTCATTGATCTATTTTCTTCTTCCTTTGTCATAATTAATAAGAATTGTATGTTGTCGTTTGACCCCTGCTTAAACTTGATATTGCCGCACATTTCTGTTCAATGATGGTAACATAGTTGCGGAAATATCACCTATATCAACAAACTTTAAAAAGACCTGCATTCAGAACTGTGAATCGTTAAATCTGTGAACATATTCCCCATAATCTTGTCCCATGTTTTCATGTGTAAACATGAAAACCTACCTTCTCCATTTTCCACCTCTCTCTCCGCAGACATGTTTTTACAACTGCATCTCATCACATAATTTTGGCCAAAAAGTAGACAGGCTGCTGTTCACATGTCTATCAATCACCATCATATAAATTCCAATCCTTCTCTGCGGCTGCATATAAACTAACGTTTTCCCAGCCACCATGAGTTCTGAGGAAGGGTCACCAGACCCGAAACGTTAACTCTGTTTTCTCTTCCACGGATGCTGCCAGACCTGCTGAGCTTTTCCAGTAACTTTGTTTTTGTTCCTGATTTACAGCATCCGCAGTTCTTTTGGTTTTTAATCACCATCATATATACTGCTATACAGAAATTCCCTTCACCTAGCCTTGTTCGCAAATGGTAATAAATGTTAATTGTTGTTACTCTTAGATATTTATTTATATTCTATCATGGGATCATGACAAAGATAGGCAGCAATTTTGTCCACTCGTTATTGACATTACGTTGTTTTCTTGCCTGACATTTTCAGAGGCCAGTTCAGAGTTATGTGTATTGCTGTGCATCTGCAGTCACAAATTGGGCAAGCTGAGTAAGGACGGCTGATTTGTTTTCATAAAGACGTTCGTGAATCAGGTGTGCTTTTCCAGCAGTTTATTATTACGTCACGGTCACCATCTATGAAATTCGATCTAAATCAGGATTTGATGCGTTGACTTCAATAGCAAGTATCTGCAATGGAGGGTTTTGAAACCAAACATTTTGAATGCAAAACATTTATGTGGACCACTGGATCAGTTGTCAATTGACATTATCACAACCAGTCCTTCTCTATTTTCATTGTCATTACAAGTCCTAAACTCAGAATGGTACGCATTTGTGGTAGCGTTTCTCATTTGAAGTAAGAACCTGGTTTTCAATGAACTCAAGAGAATTAAACACCATCATATTAAAGGGGAAATGTTTCACAATCCGAGAGTTTTTTTTTTTTTCTGAAGAGATGAAATACAGCGAAAAGTCCATCTCACAAAGACTGTAAATGGAATGGCTCTTAACGTGTTTCCATATAAATCGCCTTCTAGCTGGCACCATCTGGGTGTCTGTTTGAATTGTAGGGAATTGACTGCTTCTCTGTGTGGTCCTAATTGCGCAGAGAGACACGGCAGTTTCAGGGTATTTATAACCTTTATATCAGTTCTATGAAACCTTAAAAATCCCAGGTGATCACTGCACGAGAACACACAAGGATCATGTTCATTTGTATTGAAAGTGTGCTTTACCATGGTATCATCTATTTTTACGACAGTTACTTCAGACATTGGATGTCCTATTGTTCCATAGCAGCTACACTCGAACACAGATCAAAAATGATACCAGCATCAGCATCAGCATCAAACTCTCTGATCATCGTAAGCACCAAAAGTCATCATTAACATTTTACCAACAATGACATCAATTATGGCCAAAGAAGTTATAGTTGGCTGCAGGTGAATGGAGATAAGCCGAGTGCTCACTTCACTCGCATTGCTTAGTGAATTAGAAGAAAATGACCGTTAAGGCTATTATTATGAGGAGCTACATGAATCTGTATCCCACGAGAATTCCAGAAACGTTTACATATCAATGCAGGAAGTTACCTGTTAGAGCCAAAACACTGATCCCTGTCTCACAACCTACTTCTCTAGAATCGCTCAAAGGTATCAATTAATGATAAACGTAAATTGTGTCGAGTATAAGCCTGCAGAGCAAAATTGAGCAAGAAAACCGCCGTCTCAAAACTGGGAGCAGCGCCACCAGCCGAAGATACAATGATGGAAATGAAATAGTCATGCCAGAGCATCAAGAAGGCTTGCACATTACCTACACCTGCTCAATGTGCAGCTGCAGATAAAATCAGGTGGCTGAGAGTGGTTCAGTGCACGAGAAGTCGTGTTGGGGAACTATGAAGTGAATAGCAACTTCTAAAAGTAAGTAATCGAATTGCCTCATCTTTCTCGCCTCATCTTTCAGATCGCACATTTTGTTAATTTATTCTTGAATCTTATTTCCCCATTACATTGGATATTGTGTTCCAGATCGTAACAAATCGCAGTAAAATAAATACAACTCAACTTTCCCCATCTTTATCCTCCTCTACAGTTAGGTCAACTTGTTTTTTAATCGTCTACTGGTAGAAACCAGAACAATGGGGAGGCAGTGACCTCGTGGTGTTTTGTTGGATTGTTAATATAGAGATCCAAGCATTGGTCTGGAGACAGGCGTTCGAATTCGTTTCAGTAAAATTCCCCAATTAAGCGTCTAATGAAAGCTATGATAACCTGGTTGATTGTAGGGAAAAAAAAATCTGGTTCACTTCAAGGATGAAACCTGCCATCATTGCCTGGTCTGGCCAACATGTAACTCCAGACCCACAGCAATGTGGTTGACTCCTTTTTTCCCTCTGGGATGGACGATAAGTATTGGCCTGGAAGTGAGACTCTCAACCTGTGAATGAACTTAAACATAAAGTGCGATCAATAAATTTTAAACAATGAAATCTCAGCAAGTCAATTAACTGTCATTCTATCCTATGTAATGAAAAGATATCACCTTATATTTTTCAATTGTTTTCATATGAGAGGTTCTCAGCTCTTGCATCTTTCTGTTGAACCGGCAGTTTCTCCAAACGCCTTCGTCTTTGGCAATACCTGAATTGGACATTGTAGTCTACTGGACATGTCTAACTGCAGTAAGGTGACAAGATGAGTTTACCTTTTTCTGAAGAAAGGTCTAGGCCCGAAATGTCAGCCTTCCTGCTCCTCTGATGCTGCTTGGCCTGCTGTGTTCATCCAGCTCTATAGAACGTCGTCTCAGATTCTCCAGCATCTGCTGTTCCTACTATCTCTGAGTTTACCTCCCTCTCATTTCACTGTGTGACTCCAATGCTGAGCTAAAGACCGCTTTCTACTTTAAAGTCTTAGACCTTATGCATTCCAGTTCGCAACCCGAGAACCACTAAAGAGATATTCCTGACAACACCTAAGTCTTTGCGTTATGGCAGAGATTAGGGAACATTAATCGAGGCAAATAGTTTTCGTTAAGATTATGTAGTACAACTGTCGGTGCACGTCACCACTTCTTGAAGTTTCTCCAGTTCAAAGTATCGTGTTTGATCTTGAATCAGTAATTTCAAAGGCAACTATTATCATAATACCTGTATATCGTGCTGTTAATCTCAGTAAATTTGTAGTTACTAATGGAATACATTGACATAAATAATGCTTTCACTTTCAAATTCATGAAGAAACAGGACAGAAACATTCAAATGAAGGCCTAAGGCATGATGGGTAGAAAGGCATGGCAGGGAACTGAATTCAGTGGGAGACCGAGTGAGAAGCAAAATGACAGAGAAAGACAGATTACTGACAGAAATATACGCACAAAGAGAGAGAAAAAATGTTTGCAATGAGCTTTGGGATATCATGAAGTAATTAGATGCAACTGACACGGATTGGTACACAGGTCGCACCAGAAATGAGTTATCAGCCAATCATGCCACAGGATAGTATTTCCTTTTATCGAATTCAAGGACATGACGCCATCCTTTCCCTCTTCAATATTTTGCACCATTTTTAACACGGTTGTTTAATGCAGCTGCATTTCACTTACATTTAAACCTGAAACGATGTGTTCTTCACGTTTCTTGCTGATAGGACTGATCTTGATGCCTGGTGAGTGTTTCTTTTTAGACTAGTGCTTGTTGCGTGTTCATCCTCCAATTTTTAATCTGAATTTTATATTCCTGTTGCAGGTACGAGTGGCATAGATTCAGTATCTCAGGATACGTCTGATTTAACAGCTCAGGAAGGAGAGATTATCACACTGAGCTGCAATTATTCCACGACTGATACTTTTCCTTACCTCTTCTGGTATATTCAATACCCAGGGAGTTCCCTGACATATGTATTGAAGAGATACGGCAATGATATGGGCGAGACTGCTCCAAATTTCCGCAGCAGGTTCGCTGCTTTCTTGGACAACGAAAAAAGAATTGTTACATTGAGAGTCCTTGGGGTTCTTGTCTCTGACTCCGCCGTGTATCATTGTGCACTGCGTCCCACACTGTTATAGGGACACAGTCAACATGTACAAAAACTGGCAAAGGATATTCACCGCCTTTCAGGCTGTGAGGTTAGGCAAAATGGTTACCGATAGAGAGAAAAAGAAAACGTGCATCAGCATGCAAAGAGTGGCTTGGTTAAATATTGTTTGTCTCTGTCTTCATTCAATTTTCTTTGGAAATACCAATACCTTGTTGGTGCCACCTGGACGTGGAGCTAATGTCTAATTTCAAAAAAAAAAAACAACTTTGATCAAAAAGGAGTGAAAATATACCGTAAAAAAATACATGTAACAGGATAGGCACTACATTTTATTTTTCGCCATAGTCCATATTCCATTCTGAGATGCCTGAACCAAAATGTAACCACACTACTCTTTGCGATACGCAATCTATGACTGACACACAGCCACAGGTAAAACGTCTCTAACTGAACATGACACAAAGGAGAATAAAATTCACTTTTTCTCCAGATAGCTCTCTGGTTTGGCATAATGCATATTCTAGAATCATAATATTTATAATTGCTATTCCACAACAGAGAGGCAACCGAGCGATTCTAGATGGTATATTGCCAATGGAGCATGCTATGTGAGAGCATCTAAGGGGAGGTATGAACAATGGATCTCTTGGAAGTGTGAGCCCAAGACTTCTTCTGCTGTTTCGCCACGGAAACTTCGTGATATAATTCATCAACAATGTCACGCTAGTAGCATTGACAAATATACACATTTCGCAAAATGAACAGATTGAACGTTTATACATCACTGGAAGAGTTTCTCGTATCCTTTCTGGTTCGATATGCTTCAGATTGTTCACCTCTGTAACCAACGATGGCGAACCTATAAGTGATGTCGAAGGAAATTTATTTTGTAATGTTGCTTTTTGTTGAAATTGATGACTTTATAGAGTGTTTAGCTTCTGTAAGCCGGGATGACTATTTCATATTTTGTTTTAAATTTTCCTATTCAACACTTCTTCTGTCTTCTGAATGTAATTCTGCCACACGTGTCTTTATTAATCCTGTACTGTTCGAACTCATCCTCCTCTTCCCTTTCCTTTGTCCCCGTTTCCAATTTTCGACAGTAAGAACATAAGACATCGGAGCAGAAAGACGTAATTCTGCTCACTAATGTGCTCTCCCATTTGATCATGGCAAAAATGTTTCATAAAGCCTCTCTCCTGGATTCTGTCTCTGATCTCTTGCTAATCAAGAACATATTTATCTCTACCTTAAAATCACTTAATGATTCGGTCTCCTCAACTTTCTGTGTAAACTAGTTCCAGAGGTTCACCACCGTCCGGCTGTCGAAATTCCTCTTCATCTCAGTTCTAAAGATCCGTTCCTTCACGCTAAGGCTGTGACCTACGGTCCAAAACTGTCTTACTATAAGGAATATCTTATTTATGGTCTTTGTATCCAAGCCTCTTGGTACTCTGTGCGGCTCAATAAGATCTCCCTTTTAATTCTAACCTCCATTGAGAACGGATCTAAAGTCCTCAACAGTTCCTCATATGTCAAGCACTACATTCCCAGGATAATTCTTGGGAATCCCCTCTGCATCTGCCCCCAGTACCCTCACTCCCGCCAAGGCCAGCACAATTTGCCTTGGATATGAACTTAAAAGACCTCACATAATTGCCCAAAAATGATCCGTGGATCGCCGTTTACATTTTCAGCAGGACATCTCTACTCTTGTTTTTTTTTTGACTCTTGTTTTTTTTTGTCCTCTCTAAATGAATGCTCACCTTTTCAAAGGCCTCTGGAAAGCCAAACAGATCACGTACACTGGCTGTTCTGTGTCTAAATTTCTCGTTACCTCCTCAAATAATTCCAATGGAGTTGTGAGGCATGACTTCCACTTTTTTTTTCCACCCACTTCAAGTAGTATCCTTAATAATGGTCACTACATACTTACTAATAAATGAGGTCAGGATAATTGGCCTGTAATTTATACTATTAAATGCCTCTCCCTTCCTAAAGATCCGTGTTACATTAACCATTTTTCACGCCTCTAGCACATTGTCTGACTCCAGTGATTCCTGAAGGGTCACCATCAGTTTCTCCAGTATCTCCTCATATATTTCCGTCAGAATGTTGCAGTACAGCACATCGGTTTGGGTGACTTACCCACCTCCATACCTTTCAGCTGCCCCAGCACCTCCAGCTTCATGATGTCCACTGCACTCAAATATGCCTCTGACGCTCCAGAAATTGTGATATGCCATCGGGGTCTTCAAACGTGAAAACTGATGCAAAATGCGTATTCAATTCCAACACTATTTTTTTTCCTCATTAATATTTCTCCCACCTCATTTTCCATTTGCCTAATGCAGATTCTTGTACTTCTCTTATCTTCCATATATTCAGAACTAACTCTTGCAATTTGTTTTTATATGAGTAGCTAGCATTCTCATATGTAATCTTCGCTGCATTTATTACTTTTATCAGTTGTTCTCTGCTTATTTTCAAGGTTTTCCGATAATATAGTTTCCCAATAATCTTCACTATATTATATCCTTTTTATTTTGTTTTTATGCGGCTCTTAACTTAACTTGTCAGCTGTTGTGGTTTTGCTTTGCTCTTAGATTGCTTCTCCTTCCTTAGGATGAACTTCTGCTATATATCCCGAATTACCCCAGAACTTCCCATTGTTGCTGCCCTACCATCTTCCCTGATTGGCTGCCTTCCTATCAACTCTGGTCGTGTGCTCCCTCATGCCTGAACTTGTTAGTTGATTCACCGAATTGACTGTTTTTCATGAAACTTTTCACCTCCCTTCTAGATGACATTGTCAATGCTGACCAGCCTCCGTTGAATCGCTGTTGTTCTGTTACATTCTGAAATTGTATGGTCCGGCCTGTCATGTTGGTCATCTTGTTCCTGATTTTGTACCATAATGGTGTTCTGGTGGGGTCTATTTCAAAATGATCGGTAATTGCAGCGGTGTTTGAAAACCAAGTGTTCAGGAATTCTTGTACTTGCCTTTGTCTTTCATGCTCTAAAACCGTAACCTTGTCCCAGTTAAACTGTTGTCCTTCTATTTTGGAGTGCTTCGAAAGGAGGGAGAGTTTTTCGTGCTGTTTTGCTGCGAGTTAGTGTTCATGTACTCTGGTGGCGCATTTCCTGCCCATCTGTCCAATGTAATGTTCCTTGCAGTTGCTACATGGTATTTTATATTATCATATTTGTCTTGCTCATTGTAGGTATGGAATCTTTCGTCTTTGAGAATAACTGTCGAAATGTGGCTGTTGGGTTGTGTGCGATCCTCATTCCAAGAGGTCTTAAAAGTTTTGTAGTCAGTTCTGATGTGTTTCTAGCATAGCGTGGGGTAGACAGTGTGTTGGGGTGTACAGTGTGTTTTTGGGGTTGTTTGCTTGATACGCATCAGCGGACGAAGCTGTTAGGATAACCATTATTTGCAAAGACTCTGTATACGTGCTGTTCTTCATTTTTGCACAGCTCTGGAGTGTTGAAGTGAGTTATCATTCGTTTAAACAGAGTAGTGAAACATGCCCACAATGAGCAGGCCAAATGTAAAATATATAAATACCGTGCAGCAATTGCGAGAAACACTACATAGGACAGACGGACGAAAACTCGTGACCAGTATGCATGAACACTAACTCATAGCAAAACGGCACGGCTGACTCTCCTTCGTTTCAATACACTCGGTATAGAGGGACATCAATTAAACCGGGCCACAGTTAGAGTACTAGGACAAGCAAAATAAGGATGAGCGCAAGAATTCCTGGAGGCCTGGTTTTAGACAATCGGCACATTTAACAAACATCTTCAAATAGACCTCATGTACTTACCACTACAGTGAAAAAAAAAACGGAAACAAATCTGCCCACCTTGACAGCCCGGACCATTTAAATTCAGAGCGGGACAGAACAACAACACTTGAACTGAGGCGAACAGCGCTGACGATGTCACTTGGAAGGGAAACGAAACGTTTACATGAAAGCCAGTCAGCTCAGTGAAAAACTCAACACTAACCGCAACGCGAGCTTCTGATATTCGTTAAAAAGTTAAACTACCTCAAGTCTTTCTAGCTACCTATCCTCAATTGTAATCTTTGTGCATTTTATTCCAATCTTACTCCAGGGTGAATTGTATAATTTTGTCCTCATCACTGAAACGGATTTCTTCAGTTTAAATTGCCTATTAATGTCTTTCTCATTAAACATTATCAAATCCATAATTGCCTATTTCCTATTTGCCTCGAACACAGATGCTCCAAAAAGCATACCGTACACATTCAAAAAAATTGTTTTTATTGGGACCCGCTGTCAATTTCATTTTCCCAGTCTGTCTGCATATCGATTACGCTATGATTCTCAGAATAATGTCTTTCTTATTTTCCTTCTTCTTTGCTTGATTTATTTTCTGTCCCACCATCTGACTGTTTTTCGGGAGCTTGTGCATAACTCTCGTCAGGTCTTTATTTCTACCTACGCAGTTCCTGAACTCTATTCACACAGATTCTATGTCTTCTGGCCCTATTTCGATTCCTGCAATCGGTTCAATTTTATTCATACTAACAATGCAACACCAGACTTCTTCCTGTCCTCCCAATCAGACCTGTATGTTTCGGCATTTATTCCTCGCCTCTGATGCCGTTACAGCCATGTCTCTGCACATAAATTCGTTCCAGCCAATTTCAATCCGTGCTACAAGCTCCTTTGCCTTGCATCGTGTATATTCTTTCTTCATCTCAGACTTTATTCTCATTTTCTCTTTGATAACGATCATTCAGAAACAGCCCTCGATTATGTTAAAAAAAAAAGTTCACTGGCAACCCGATGTTTTTTAGTGAGAAATGCAACAGAAATCCAAAGAAATTTCTAGTTGTTTACATTTCAGGACTCTCGAAAGTCCAATATCACTATGAGGAATATAAAACGCAAACTTTATCAATCAATGATTAAATCTGATATTTTAGGTGAACATAGTTACTCTTTCGAGTTGACTTGCCATAACGTGATAATATACCCACCTTTGTATCATAAGCTTTAGCTTGAACTCCTACCTCCGAATCTGCTGGGCACAGAGGCATAGCATTGCACAAGCATGTACATTGATTGAAAAATAAATATTAACACTTCCTCTCAATTTACGGTCAAAGCACTGATTATACGTACACCTCACGAGACGGCAGTAAAAGGCAGCTTTTCTCACAGCTTTTCAGAATGGGTCAGACACTGAGGACGTGGGCACTTTTTGTTAATAGATTTACATGTTGTTTATAAACAAAATTCAAAACCTACAATCTCTTTGGAAATTCGTTTGAACAGATAATTTCTAATGATATGATAAACAGTGATATCAGTTAAAATAAACAAATGAATAAGACATATTGCAATGAAATTTAAATTCGCAGTTGGCACATGGTATCAATTTGGAACTTACATATTAATGTAGCCATGCTAGCAGAAGTTGTTAGTGAACAACATTGTATGCCTGGACAGAAGAGCAGGCAGTCAAACTTCTAAGTTTAAGATCATAGATCCCTAAAGTATGAAAAGAGGTGATTGGGCCCAACATGTCCACACTTTCCGTCTGAAGGTCATCCCACCCAGTACGATTCCCCTGTGCCTGATTTCCTTATGTCTAATCCAAGTAACCTGAACATTCCTGGACACTATGGGCAATTTAGCATGGCCAATCCACCTACCCTACGTATCTTTGGACTGTGGGAGGAAACTAGAGCGCCCGGGGGGAACCCACGCAGACATGGGGAAAACGTACAAACTCCACACAGACAGTCACCCAAGGCTGGAATTGAACCCGCGCCCCTAGCGCTGTGAGGTTGTAGTACCAACCACTGACCACCGTTCTGCCCTCGAGTTCGTAGCTGTTCTTATTGTTCTGAACTGGAATGTCACAATGAACTTCATAAATTCACCGATTACAGCTAAATTATTTGTTTTCTCCTTATGTTCCTTTTTGCTCTCCTGCCTGTAATTCTGAACAGCACTTGCCCAATTCTCATGTCGGTTTCCTGCAGTCACTGTTCACAGTTTGTTAAGACAAAGTATTTGTTCAGAGTGAGTTTCTGGATGCCAACTTGTCGACTGCGAATTTAAATTTCATTGCAATCGGCCTTACTCATTTCTTTATTTTTGCCTGATATAACTGTTTATAATATGATTAGAAATTATCTGCAAAAACGAATTTCCAAAGAGATCTTAGGTCTTGAACTTTGTTTAAGGACAACATGTAAATCTATGGACTTAGTTTAACAAAAAGTGCCCACGTCCTCAGTGTGTAACCCATTCTGCGAATTTATACGAGCAAGTTCTTAGAAAGAACTTTCTGGAGTCGGTGGCCAGAATTTCGGAGACAGCAAAATATATAAACAAAAAGAAGAGAGCATGAAGAACAATAAGAGCTTTAAGAGAATAGAATGGACATACACGAGGACAGTGAGAGGGAGAGCTGGAGGATGCATATTTTCGAGAGCAGCAACAATATTCAGATTCAATAACGGATAAGAAGAATGGTTGGAAAATATTTGAGACAAAATGATTGAAAGAAAAGTAGAGAAGGAGAGCCATATCACCAGCAATGTGCATGAAAAATCGACATAGCAAGAAATAAAAAAGATAATGAGAAGTGGTATAATAAAGTGAATGAGAGCCAAAATCACAGAAAGGTAACAAAGAAATAGGGAGATGTGAGCAAACGTACCCATTTCATCAAGCATAACATGGCAAAATAAGATGATGTGTTGGTATATTGCTTAAGGGAATGCGAAGAAGCCATTGACTCTGTCGAGCCCATGTTCATAGTCAGGAGAACGTCACTATCCAACTGAAATTGTCATTGTTGGACACTTTAAATACAGATCTATGAAAAGTGTTTGTTTGTGTGTGTGTGCGTGTGTGTGTATACACGTGTGCAGGTACACGCATTTGTGTGAATGCATGCGTGTTAAAGAATGCATTAAGGAAAGAATGAGTTATCCAGGCTATTACAATCAGAAATAAACAACATGAAAGGACACCGATTTGATATTCAGGCATGAACTTATTGAAAGATAACCTAATTTACCGTTTATAGAATATCCTGGGTTATTGTCCTCCTCAATTCAACCTCAGGAAGTCATGCCACTAAATCGCAATTCCGTCAATATTCAATGAATTACCTACCTCTGTAGTAAATATATTCAATCGGTGTTATGGGTGTGTGGTTATAAAGAGAGAGAGAGAGAGAGGGAGGGAGAAGTGTGGAACCTACTCCGAAATTCATAGCAATTGCCCGCCTTAGCAGCACTACTTATATTCCGTGAATTGAATACGTGCAATGAAATCATTCGCTAAAGCCCCTTTCCAAGTTATGAAAATCGTACTGTCTGCAAGATAACTGAGTGTTACCCATCTCAATCTGCTTCCATTTAAGGAGAGCCACCTCACCAGCTTCTCGTTTTACTGAACCACTGGCGAGGAAAGGCAGTGAAGTGATCACATTCTGAGAGACTTCAATAACTTATGGAGGGTGACACTTAGAAATGTTTCTTTCAGGTATCCTCCCGCCGTTTGGAAGAACACGCAGCGACAATCAGGCTATTCAAAATTTGTGCTCCTTTGGAGGCATTTCTCACAGGTGTGCGTAATTCTGCTGGCACAATTTATCAAGCATGGTCTAAATCGAAGCGTGTCTGGGTTTGTATACTCCTGTCCAAATGTGTACTTTTAGTTATTCATATTTTTCTATATCAGATATGAATCTTGGAAATTCTGTCACTCAGCCGCTCACTTCAGGTGTTAGAATAGACGCAGCGGCGTTGCAATTGACCTACTACGAAAGATTACAACGATAATTAGTTGTATTTGTACTGGCAGCGCTCAGACACAATGCCGGAGTTTATTCTGAACAAACACTCCAGAGCTACTGAAGATACTGCAGAATTTGCAAAAAATCCTTCATCTGTGGGACTTCAGAATGAAAATTAATTTACCAGTTTAAGCAGTTGACCAACGCTGTATCACTGCACTGTGACTCACTATGACAGAATGATGCTAGCACCACACAAAAACTGAAGGTGGGTGCTTCCGTCTGCTGGAGGTTGTGAAATCGTAGGCAGATACAAACAGGAGCAAAGTGTGGTCAGGCGCTGGAACAAAAAGATAAGAACAATATGAGGAAACCAACTTAACCTTCAATCAAACGATCACAGAAATGTTTCCAGGAACAGCTCAGTAAATAAATGACAGATGTCATGAGGGATCTAGGGATTTTCTCATTTGAGCGAAGAAGGATGTGAGGTGACTTGATAGAGGTGGACTAGATGATGAGAGGCATAGATAGAGTGTATCGCCAGAGACTTTTTTTTTCCCTGGACAAAAATGACTATTACACTGCGGCGTCACTTTAAGGTTTCTTCCATCTGCCTCATTTTCTACTTTGTATTATTTGCGACTTTTATGGTCACTGTTTGATTCAGTCTTGCAACCTGAGTTGTATTTGATTCCTTCGCCGACGAAGACACAGCTCCATCGAATTTCTCGTCTAAGTAAAGGTCCGTTTTAAACTCGAACTCGTCCCAAAACACGAGATGCTTTATGAAGAGACAACAGCAGCAGATATCAACAACATCTCATTGACTTCTCTCATAGTGTTGGCTGTGTTCGTCATATGTGAGATTCTGTTAAGTAGGAGAGCTTTGCTCCATTGCAACCTGATGAGGTGCAGTATTTTAAAGGGTACACGTTAATCTACATTCAGGATCCAGTTCTTCCTGAGCATTTTCTACAGAGCTTCCGTCATTACGATAAAGAAGCATCGATTCTGATCATGTACACCTCAGATTCACAGCAGAGATGCGAAAATAAACATCTCTAAATGTTCCATAAAGTCATAGTTAAATTCAAAAAATAGCAGTCAGAGAATGAAATTTCTGTTTCCTTCCTTTCTTTCTCATTTGAAGGCCAAATGATGATGTAAACCAGTACACAGCAAATATGACATAGCTCAGATCTAAAGAAGGCTGTTAGCTCATTTGACTGGAAGTATAACACTCGATTTGTGATAATGTAATTAATGCAAATTGTTGTGGATTCGAATGTGTCACTTTTGATAACTTGCTCTTTTACTCCCCGTCTCTGAACTGGAAGGCCTAAATTGAAATCTGATTCAAGTGCTATTTCAATACAAATCTCTCCATGTTGCATAAACCCTTTACAAAGCAACACGGGACTACATGAAATCAGTTTAGATAGAAGCATATTTGGATCTCTATTAGTTTGTACCGTGGCATATATCTGGGGAAGCAGTATTGCTCATTTGAGAACGTTTTTATCCTGTCACAATGTGGAATAAAGCTGCAGCTAGAATGCCAGACAAAAAATATCTTGAAATCGTATGATACTACATTTTAAGGGTGATTGCACCATTGCAATAAAGAACGAGTAAGTGTTAATTGAAACTATTTACTGAATCTTAGAGAGATGTTGGTCGGCGTAAACACGTGTTCCATTAAAATTACAGTACACACCATCAGAGTGCAGTGTGATCAATGAAAATGATGGAATGTGGGAGGTGTCCTTTGAACTCAGAGACAGCCTGTGTGTTGTTTTGCTTTTAAAAGGGCCGGTATTTGACTGTCCAAACGCCAAGAAACTGGGAGAGGTTGCGTTGTAGCTTGAAAAAAAATGTGTGCAGGATGCAAGCTCATTTCTGTAATTCATTGTCGAATAAATACATTTCATCTCGTTTTCAAAACCTGGTTTAGAACACAGAACATAGAACAATACAGCGCAGAACAGGCCCTTCGGCCCTCGATGTTGCTCCGACCTGTGAACTAATCTAAGCCCACCCCCTACACTATCCCCTCATCATCCATATGCTTATCCAAGGACTGTTTAAATGCCCCGAATGTGGCCGAGTTAACTACATTGGCAGGCAGGCCATTCCTCGCCCTTACCACTGTCTGAGTAAAGAACCTGCCTCTGACATCTGTCTTAAATCTATCACCCCTCAATTTGCAGCTATGCCCCCTCGTACTAGCCGACGTCATCATCCGAGGAAAAAGACTCTCACTGTCCAACCGATCTAATCCTCTGATCATTTTGTAGGTCTCTATTAAATCCTCTCTTTGCCTTCTTCTCTCCAATGAGAACAGACCCAAGTCCCTCAGCCTTTCCTCAGAAGACCTTCACTCCAGACCAGGCAACATCCTGGTAAATCTCCTCTGCACCTTTTCCAATGCTTCCACATCCTTCCTGCAACGGGGCGACCAGAACTGTACGCAATATTCCAAGTGAGTCCGCACTAGCGTTTTGCACAGTTGCAGAATGACATCACGGCTCCTGAACTCATACCCTCTACCAATGAAACCCAACACACCGTATGCCTTCTTAACAGCACTATCAACCTTGGTGGCAACTTTCAGGGATCTATGTACCTGGACACCAAGATCCCTCTGCACATTCACACTACCAAGAATCTTTCCATTGACCCAGTATTCTGCCTTCCTATTATTCTTCCCGAAGTGAATAACCTCACATTTATCTGCATTGAACTCCATTTGCCACCTTTTAGCCCAATTCTGCAGTTTATCCAAGTCTCCCTGCAACCTGCAACATTCTTCCACACTGTCCACCACTCCACCGACCTTACTGTCATCTGGAAACTTACTAACCCATCCACCGATGTCTGCGTCCAAGTCATTTATAAAAATGACAAACAGCAGTGGTCCCACAACAGATCCTTGTGGCACACCACTCGTAACCGGACTCCAGGCTGAATATTTTCCATCAACCACCACTCTTTGCCTTCTTTCAGAAAGCCAGTTTCCAATCCAAACTGCTAAATCTCCCTCAATCCCATGCCTCCGCATTTTCTCCAATAGCCTACCATGTGGAACCTTATCAAAGTCTTTACTGAATTCTATGTACACCACGTCAACTGCCCTACCCTCATCCACATGCTTGGTCACCTTCTTAAAAAACTCAATGAGGTTTGTGAGACACGACCTGCCCTTGACGAATCCATGTTGACTATCTCCAATCAAATTGTTGCTTGCTAGATGATTATTATTCCTATCTCTTATAATCCTTTCCAAAACTTTTCCTCCAACAGATGTCAGGCTCAATGGTCTATAATTACCTGGGTCATATCTACTGCCCTTCTTGAACAAGGACACAACATTTGCAATCCTCCAGTCATCTGGTACTAAACCTGTAGCCAATGACGAATCAAAGATCAGGGCCAAAGTTCCCGCCATCTCCTCCCTAGCTTCCCAAAGAATCCTCGGAAAAATCCCATTTGGCCCAGGGGATTTATCTACCTTCACATTTTCTAGGATTGATAACACCTCCTCCTTACGAACCTCAATCCTTTTAAGTCTAATAGCCCGTATCTCAGTCTTCTCCTCTACAATATTCTCCTTTTCCCGATTGAAAACAGATGAAAAATATTTGTTTAGCACCTCTCCGATCTCCACAGGTCCACGCACAACTTCCCACTTCTCTATTTGACTGGCCCAATTCTTACCCGAGTCATCATTTTATTCACCACATACCTGTAGAAAGCTTTAGTGTTCCCCTTAATTCTACCTGCTAATGACTGCTCATGTCCCCTCCTTGCTATTCTTAACTCTCTCTTTAAATCCTTCCCAGCTAATCTGTAATTCTCCATCGCCTAGTCTGAACCATCTTGTCTCAATGTCACATAAGCCTCCCTCTTCCGCTTGACAAGAGATACAATTTCTATTGTAAACCAAGGTTCCTTTAGCTTATCACTTCCTCCCTGCCTGACAGGGACATACCTATCAAGGACACGCAATCTCTGTTCCTTAAACCAGCTCCACATTTCGATTGTCCACATCCGCTGCATTTTGCGACCCCATTCTATCCCTCCTAAGTCTTGCATAAGCGCATTATAATTGCCTTTCCACCATCTATAACTCTTGCCCAGTGGCATGTTCCTGTCCCTTTCCATCGTTAAACTGAACGTAACCGAATTATGGTCACTCTCTCCAAAGTGCTCACCTACCACTGAATCAAACACCTGGCCTGGTTCATTACCAAGTACCAGATCCAGTGTGGCCTCCCCTCTTGTCGGCCCTTCGACATACTGTGTCAGGAAACCCTCCTGCACACATTGGACAAAAACAGATCCATCCGACGTACTCGAGTTATAGCATTTCCAGTCAATTTTGGGGAAGTTAAAGTCTCCCATAATGACCACCCTGTTCCTTTCACTCCTGCCCAGAATCGTTTTGCCGATGCTCTCCTCCATATCCCTGGACCTTTGCGGAGGCTTATAAAAAACTTCCAGCAGTGTGACCTCTCCTCTCCTGTTTCTGACCTCAGCCCATACCACCTCAGTAGACGAGTCCTCGTCAAAAGTTC